>OY992888.1:43416321-43631496 GCA_963921405.1 Cepaea hortensis
TTGAGGGACAATGAGTGTTAAAAGGCAACAGATAGGATGGCTTAGAGTGAGTTGATTGAGGGACAATGAGTGTTAAAAGGCAACAGATAGGATGGCTTAGAGTGAGTTGATTGAGGGACAACGAGTGTTAAAAGGCAACAGATAGGATGGCTTAGAGTGAGTTGATTGAGGGACAACGAGTGTTAAAAGGCAACAGATAGGATGGCTTAGAGTGAGTTGATTGAGGGACAATGAGTGTTAAAAGGCAACAGATAGGATGGCTTAGAGTGAGTTGATTGAGGGACAATGAGTGTTAAAAGGCAACAGATATGATGGCTTAGAGTGAGTTGATTGAGGGACAATGAGTGTTAAAAGGCAACAGATATGATGGCTTAGAGTGAGTTGATTGAGGGACAATGAGTGTTAAAAGGCAACAGATAGGATGGCTTAGAGTGAGTTGATTGAGGGACGAGTGTTAAAAGGCAACAGATAGGATGGCTTAGAGTGAGTTGATTGAGGGACAACAAGTGTTAAAAGGCAACAGATAGGATGGCTTAGAGTGAGTTGATTGAGGGACAATGAGTGTTAAAAGGCAACAGATAGGATGGCTTAGAGTGAGTTGATTGAGGGACAATGAGTGTTAAAAGGCAACAGATAGGATGGCTTAGAGTGAGTTGATTGAGGGACAATGAGTGTTAAAAGGCAACAGATAGGATGGCTTAGAGTGAGTTGATTGAGGGACAATGAGTGTTAAAAGGCAACAGATAGGATGGCTTAGAGTGAGTTGATTGAGGGACAATGAGTGTTAAAAGGCAACAGATAGGATGGCTTAGAGTGAGTTGATTGAGGGACAATGAGTGTTAAAAGGCAACAGATATGATGGCTTAGAGTGAGTTGATTGAGGGACAATGAGTGTTAAAAGGCAACAGATAGGATGGCTTAGAGTGAGTTGATTGAGGGACAATGAGTGTTAAAAGGCAACAGATAGGATGGCTTAGAGTGAGTTGATTGAGGGACAATGAGTGTTAAAAGGCAACAGATAGGATGGCTTAGAGTGAGTTGATTGAGGGACGAGTGTTAAAAGGCAACAGATAGGATGGCTTAGAGTGAGTTGATTGAGGGACAATGAGTGTTAAAAGGCAACAGATAGGATGGCTTAGAGTGAGTTGATTGAGGGACAATGAGTGTTAAAAGGCAACAGATAGGATGGCTTAGAGTGAGTTGATTGAGGGACAATGAGTGTTAAAAGGCAACAGATAGGATGGCTTAGAGTGAGTTGATTGAGGGACAATGAGTGTTAAAAGGCAACA
The DNA here is from genome assembly GCA_963921405.1 of Cepaea hortensis. Taxonomy (NCBI): domain Eukaryota; kingdom Metazoa; phylum Mollusca; class Gastropoda; order Stylommatophora; family Helicidae; genus Cepaea; species Cepaea hortensis. The sequence continues at coordinate 43,417,611 of OY992888.1, forward strand.
GATAGGATGGCTTAGAGTGAGTTGATTGAGGGACAACGAGTGTTAAAAGGCAACAGATAGGATGGCTTAGAGTGAGTTGATTGAGGGACAACGAGTGTTAAAAGGCAACAGATAGGATGGCTTAGAGTGAGTTGATTGAGGGACAACGAGTGTTAAAAGGCAACAGATAGGATGGCTTAGAGTGAGTTGATTGAGGGACAACGAGTGTTAAAAGGCAACAGATAGGATGGCTTAGAGTGAGTTGATTGAGGGACAATGAGTGTTAAAAGGCAACAGATAGGATGGCTTAGAGTGAGTTGATTGAGGGACAATGAGTGTTAAAAGGTAACAGATAGGATGGCTTAGAGTGAGTTGATTGAGGGACAATGAGTGTTAAAAGGCAACAGATAGGATGGCTTAGAGTGAGTTGATTGAGGGACAATGAGTGTTAAAAGGCAACAGATAGGATGGCTTAGAGTGAGTTGATTGAGGGACAATGAGTGTTAAAAGGCAACAGATAGGATGGCTTAGAGTGAGTTGATTGAGGGACAATGAGTGTTAAAAGGCAACAGATAGGATGGCTTAGAGTGAGTTGATTGAGGGACAATGAGTGTTAAAAGGCAACAAATAGGATGGCTTAGAGTGAGTTGATTGAGGGACAACGAGTGTTAAAAGGCAACAGATAGGATGGCTTAGAGTGAGTTGATTGAGGGACAACGAGTGTTAAAAGGCAACAGATAGGATGGCTTAGAGTGAGTTGATTGAGGGACAATGAGTGTTAAAAGGCAACAGATAGGATGGCTTAGAGTGAGTTGATTGAGGGACAATGAGTGTTAAAAGGCAACAGATAGGATGGCTTAGAGTGAGTTGATTGAGGGACAATGAGTGTTAAAAGGCAACAGATAGGATGGCTTAGAGTGAGTTGATTGAGGGACAATGAGTGTTAAAAGGCAACAGATAGGATGGCTTAGAGTGAGTTGATTGAGGGACAATGAGTGTTAAAAGGCAACATATAGGATGGCTTAGAGTGAGTTGATTGAGGGACAATGAGTGTTAAAAGGCAACAGATAGGATGGCTTAGAGTGAGTTGATTGAGGGACAATGAGTGTTAAAAGGCAACAGATAGGATGGCTTAGAGTGAGTTGATTGAGGGACAATGAGTGTTAAAAGGCAACAGATAGGATGGCTTAGAGTGAGTTGATTGAGGGACAATGAGTGTTAAAAGGCAACAGATAGGATGGCTTAGAGTGAGTTGATTGAGGGACAATGAGTGTTAAAAGGCAACAGATAGGATGGCTTAGAGTGAGTTGATTGAGGGACAACGAGTGTTAAAAGGCAACAGATAGGATGGCTTAGAGTGAGTTGATTGAGGGACAACGAGTGTTAAAAGGCAACAGATAGGATGGCTTAGAGTGAGTTGATTGAGGGACAATGAGTGTTAAAAGGCAACAGATATGATGGCTTAGAGTGAGTTGATTGAGGGACAATGAGTGTTAAAAGGCAACAGATATGATGGCTTAGAGTGAGTTGATTGAGGGACAATGAGTGTTAAAAGGCAACAGATAGGATGGCTTAGAGTGAGTTGATTGAGGGACAACGAGTGTTAAAAGGCAACAGATAGGATGGCTTAGAGTGAGTTGATTGAGGGACGAGTGTTAAAAGGCAACAGATAGGATGGCTTAGAGTGAGTTGATTGAGGGACAACGAGTGTTAAAAGGCAACAGATAGGATGGCTTAGAGTGAGTTGATTGAGGGACAATGAGTGTTAAAAGGCAACAGATAGGATGGCTTAGAGTGAGTTGATTGAGGGACAATGAGTGTTAAAAGGCAACAGATAGGATGGCTTAGAGTGAGTTGATTGAGGGACAATGAGTGTTAAAAGGCAACAGATAGGATGGCTTAGAGTGAGTTGATTGAGGGACAATGAGTGTTAAAAGGCAACAGATAGGATGGCTTAGAGTGAGTTGATTGAGGGACAATGAGTGTTAAAAGGCAACAGATAGGATGGCTTAGAGTGAGTTGATTGAGGGACAATGAGTGTTAAAAGGCAACAGATATGATGGCTTAGAGTGAGTTGATTGAGGGACAATGAGTGTTAAAAGGCAACAGATAGGATGGCTTAGAGTGAGTTGATTGAGGGACAATGAGTGTTAAAAGGCAACAGATAGGATGGCTTAGAGTGAGTTGATTGAGGGACGAGTGTTAAAAGGCAACAGATAGGATGGCTTAGAGTGAGTTGATTGAGGGAGGAGTGTTAAAAGGCAACAGATAGGATGGCTTAGAGTGAGTTGATTGAGGGACAATGAGTGTTAAAAGGCAACAGATAGGATGGCTTAGAGTGAGTTGATTGAGGGACAATGAGTGTTAAAAGGCAACAGATAGGATGGCTTAGAGTGAGTTGATTGAGGGACAATGAGTGTTAAAAGGCAACAGATATGATGGCTTAGAGTGAGTTGATTGAGGGACAATGAGTGTTAAAAGGCAACAGATATGATGGCTTAGAGTGAGTTGATTGAGGGACAATGAGTGTTAAAAGGCAACAGATATGATGGCTTAGAGTGAGTTGATTGAGGGACAATGAGTGTTAAAAGGCAACAGATAGGATGGCTTAGAGTGAGTTGATTGAGGGACAATGAGTGTTAAAAGGCAACAGATAGGATGGCTTAGAGTGAGTTGATTGAGGGACAATGAGTGTTAAAAGGCAACAGATAGGATGGCTTAGAGTGAGTTGATTGAGGGACGAGTGTTAAAAGGCAACAGATAGGATGGCTTAGAGTGAGTTGATTGAGGGACAATGAGTGTTAAAAGGCAACAGATATGATGGCTTAGAGTGAGTTGATTGAGGGACAATGAGTGTTAAAAGGCAACAGATAGGATGGCTTAGAGTGAGTTGATTGAGGGACAATGAGTGTTAAAAGGCAACAGATATGATGGCTTAGAGTGAGTTGATTGAGGGACAATGAGTGTTAAAAGGCAACAGATATGATGGCTTAGAGTGAGTTGATTGAGGGACAATGAGTGTTAAAAGGCAACAGATATGATGGCTTAGAGTGACTTGATTGAGGGACAATGAGTTTTAAAAGGCAACAGATAGGATGGCTTAGAGTGAGTTGATTGAGGGACAATGAGTGTTAAAAGGTAACAGATAGGATGGCTTAGAGTGAGTTGATTGAGGGACAATGAGTGTTAAAAGGCAACAGATAGGATGGCTTAGAGTGAGTTGATTGAGGGACAATGAGTGTTAAAAGGCAACAGATAGGATGGCTTAGAGTGAGTTGATTGAGGGACAATGAGTGTTAAAAGGCAACAGATAGGATGGCTTAGAGTGAGTTGATTGAGGGACAATGAGTGTTAAAAGGCAACAGATAGGATGGCTTAGAGTGAGTTGATTGAGGGACAATGAGTGTTAAAAGGCAACAAATAGGATGGCTTAGAGTGAGTTGATTGAGGGACAACGAGTGTTAAAAGGCAACAGATAGGATGGCTTAGAGTGAGTTGATTGAGGGACAACGAGTGTTAAAAGGCAACAGATAGGATGGCTTAGAGTGAGTTGATTGAGGGACAATGAGTGTTAAAAGGCAACAGATAGGATGGCTTAGAGTGAGTTGATTGAGGGACAATGAGTGTTAAAAGGCAACAGATAGGATGGCTTAGAGTGAGTTGATTGAGGGACAATGAGTGTTAAAAGGCAACAGATAGGATGGCTTAGAGTGAGTTGATTGAGGGACAATGAGTGTTAAAAGGCAACAGATAGGATGGCTTAGAGTGAGTTGATTGAGGGACAATGAGTGTTAAAAGGCAACATATAGGATGGCTTAGAGTGAGTTGATTGAGGGACAATGAGTGTTAAAAGGCAACAGATAGGATGGCTTAGAGTGAGTTGATTGAGGGACAATGAGTGTTAAAAGGCAACAGATAGGATGGCTTAGAGTGAGTTGATTGAGGGACAATGAGTGTTAAAAGGCAACAGATAGGATGGCTTAGAGTGAGTTGATTGAGGGACAATGAGTGTTAAAAGGCAACAGATAGGATGGCTTAGAGTGAGTTGATTGAGGGACAATGAGTGTTAAAAGGCAACAGATAGGATGGCTTAGAGTGAGTTGATTGAGGGACAACGAGTGTTAAAAGGCAACAGATAGGATGGCTTAGAGTGAGTTGATTGAGGGACAACGAGTGTTAAAAGGCAACAGATAGGATGGCTTAGAGTGAGTTGATTGAGGGACAATGAGTGTTAAAAGGCAACAGATATGATGGCTTAGAGTGAGTTGATTGAGGGACAATGAGTGTTAAAAGGCAACAGATATGATGGCTTAGAGTGAGTTGATTGAGGGACAATGAGTGTTAAAAGGCAACAGATAGGATGGCTTAGAGTGAGTTGATTGAGGGACAACGAGTGTTAAAAGGCAACAGATAGGATGGCTTAGAGTGAGTTGATTGAGGGACGAGTGTTAAAAGGCAACAGATAGGATGGCTTAGAGTGAGTTGATTGAGGGACAACGAGTGTTAAAAGGCAACAGATAGGATGGCTTAGAGTGAGTTGATTGAGGGACAATGAGTGTTAAAAGGCAACAGATAGGATGGCTTAGAGTGAGTTGATTGAGGGACAATGAGTGTTAAAAGGCAACAGATAGGATGGCTTAGAGTGAGTTGATTGAGGGACAATGAGTGTTAAAAGGCAACAGATAGGATGGCTTAGAGTGAGTTGATTGAGGGACAATGAGTGTTAAAAGGCAACAGATAGGATGGCTTAGAGTGAGTTGATTGAGGGACAATGAGTGTTAAAAGGCAACAGATAGGATGGCTTAGAGTGAGTTGATTGAGGGACAATGAGTGTTAAAAGGCAACAGATATGATGGCTTAGAGTGAGTTGATTGAGGGACAATGAGTGTTAAAAGGCAACAGATAGGATGGCTTAGAGTGAGTTGATTGAGGGACAATGAGTGTTAAAAGGCAACAGATAGGATGGCTTAGAGTGAGTTGATTGAGGGACGAGTGTTAAAAGGCAACAGATAGGATGGCTTAGAGTGAGTTGATTGAGGGAGGAGTGTTAAAAGGCAACAGATAGGATGGCTTAGAGTGAGTTGATTGAGGGACAATGAGTGTTAAAAGGCAACAGATAGGATGGCTTAGAGTGAGTTGATTGAGGGACAATGAGTGTTAAAAGGCAACAGATAGGATGGCTTAGAGTGAGTTGATTGAGGGACAATGAGTGTTAAAAGGCAACAGATATGATGGCTTAGAGTGAGTTGATTGAGGGACAATGAGTGTTAAAAGGCAACAGATATGATGGCTTAGAGTGAGTTGATTGAGGGACAATGAGTGTTAAAAGGCAACAGATATGATGGCTTAGAGTGAGTTGATTGAGGGACAATGAGTGTTAAAAGGCAACAGATAGGATGGCTTAGAGTGAGTTGATTGAGGGACAATGAGTGTTAAAAGGCAACAGATAGGATGGCTTAGAGTGAGTTGATTGAGGGACAATGAGTGTTAAAAGGCAACAGATAGGATGGCTTAGAGTGAGTTGATTGAGGGACGAGTGTTAAAAGGCAACAGATAGGATGGCTTAGAGTGAGTTGATTGAGGGACAATGAGTGTTAAAAGGCAACAGATATGATGGCTTAGAGTGAGTTGATTGAGGGACAATGAGTGTTAAAAGGCAACAGATAGGATGGCTTAGAGTGAGTTGATTGAGGGACAATGAGTGTTAAAAGGCAACAGATATGATGGCTTAGAGTGAGTTGATTGAGGGACAATGAGTGTTAAAAGGCAACAGATATGATGGCTTAGAGTGAGTTGATTGAGGGACAATGAGTGTTAAAAGGCAACAGATATGATGGCTTAGAGTGACTTGATTGAGGGACAATGAGTTTTAAAAGGCAACAGATAGGATGGCTTAGAGTGAGTTGATTGAGGGACAATGAGTGTTAAAAGGCAACAGATAGGATGGCTTAGAGTGAGTTGATTGAGGGACAACGAGTGTTAAAAGGCAACAGATAGGATGGCTTAGAGTGAGTTGATTGAGGGACAATGAGTGTTAAAAGGCAACAGATATCATGGCTTAGAGTGAGTTGATTGAGGGACAATGAGTGTTAAAAGGCAACAGATATGATGGCTTAGAGCAGTGTTTCCCAACGTGGGGCCCACGCACCACAGGGGGGCAATTTGACTGTTAAGGGGGGCAATTCGAAAATGGAAGAAATCGGCTGAATATAACAAAACGGGGAGACTTGAGACTGAAGTTAACTAAATTGGAAACTGACATAAGATCTCTTTGCAGCAAGCATCAAGCGCAAGGATCTCACTAAATTTAAATAATAAATAATTACTAATAATTAAAATAATATAGAAAAATCTTTCATTAAAATTATTTTGTACTTGAATTTCAGTTCTCCATTATATGTTTTAAAAATTTACTTACTGTGTTTGCTCAATAATTACCTAGTGATTTCTTCCTAAAACCTATCATTCAAGTTTCTTTAGTGAACATTTCAATTTTTGAATATTAAAAATAAGGTATATGTTGAGGGGGGGCATGGGGCGGGGGAGGGGGGCAATATGAACTTTAGAAAGGCATAAGTGGGGCATGGTACAAAAAAGGTTGGGAAACACTGGCTTAGAGTGTTAAAAGGCAACAGATATGATGGCTTAGAGTGAGTTGATTGAGGGACAATGAGTGTTAAAAGGCAACAGATAGGATGGCTTAGAGTGAGTTGATTGAGGGACAACGAGTGTTAAAAAGCAACAGATAGGATGGCTTAGAGTAAGTTGATTGAGGGACAACGAGTGTTAAAAGGCAACAGATAGGATGGCTTAGAGTGAGTTGATTGAGGGACAACGAGTGTTAAAAGGCAACAGATAGGATGGCTTAGAGTGAGTTGATTGAGGGACAACGAGTGTTAAAAGGCAACAGATAGGATGGCTTAGAGTGAGTTGATTGAGGGACAATGAGTGTTAAAAGGCAACAGATAGGATGGCTTAGAGTGAGTTGATTGAGGGACAATGAGTGTTAAAAGGCAACAGATAGGATGGCTTAGAGTGAGTTGATTGAGGGACAATGAGTGTTAAAAGGCAACAGATAGGATGGCTTAGAGTGAGTTGATTGAGGGACAATGAGTGTTAAAAGGCAACAGATAGGATGGCTTAGAGTGAGTTGATTGAGGGACAATGAGTGTTAAAAGGCAACATATAGGATGGCTTAGAGTGAGTTGATTGAGGGACAATGAGTGTTAAAAGGCAACAGATAGGATGGCTTAGAGTGAGTTGATTGAGGGACAATGAGTGTTAAAAGGCAACAGATAGGATGGCTTAGAGTGAGTTGATTGAGGGACAATGAGTGTTAAAAGGCAACAGATAGGATGGCTTAGAGTGAGTTGATTGAGGGACAATGAGTGTTAAAAGGCAACAGATAGGATGGCTTAGAGTGAGTTGATTGAGGGACAATGAGTGTTAAAAGGCAACAGATAGGATGGATTAGAGTGAGTTGATTGAGGGACAATGAGTGTTAAAAGGCAACAGATAGGATGGCTTAGAGTGAGTTGATTGAGGGACAATGAGTGTTAAAAGGCAACAGATAGGATGGCTTAGAGTGAGTTGATTGAGGGACAATGAGTGTTAAAAGGCAACAGATAGGATGGCTTAGAGTGAGTTGATTGAGGGACAATGAGTGTTAAAAGGCAACAGATATGATGGCTTAGAGTGAGTTGATTGAGGGACAATGAGTGTTAAAAGGCAACAGATATGATGGCTTAGAGTGAGTTGATTGAGGGACAATGAGTGTTAAAAGGCAACAGATAGGATGGCTTAGAGTGAGTTGATTGAGGGACAACGAGTGTTAAAAGGCAACAGATAGGATGGCTTAGAGTGAGTTGATTGAGGGACGAGTGTTAAAAGGCAACAGATAGGATGGCTTAGAGTGAGTTGATTGAGGGACAACGAGTGTTAAAAGGCAACAGATAGGATGGCTTAGAGTGAGTTGATTGAGGGACAATGAGTGTTAAAAGGCAACAGATAGGATGGCTTAGAGTGAGTTGATTGAGGGACAATGAGTGTTAAAAGGCAACAGATAGGATGGCTTAGAGTGAGTTGATTGAGGGACAATGAGTGTTAAAAGGCAACAGATAGGATGGCTTAGAGTGAGTTGATTGAGGGACAATGAGTGTTAAAAGGCAACAGATAGGATGGCTTAGAGTGAGTTGATTGAGGGACAATGAGTGTTAAAAGGCAACAGATATGATGGCTTAGAGTGAGTTGATTGAGGGACAATGAGTGTTAAAAGGCAACAGATATGATGGCTTAGAGTGAGTTGATTGAGGGACAATGAGTGTTAAAAGGCAACAGATAGGATGGCTTAGAGTGAGTTGATTGAGGGACAATGAGTGTTAAAAGGCAACAGATAGGATGGCTTAGAGTGAGTTGATTGAGGGACGAGTGTTAAAAGGCAACAGATAGGATGGCTTAGAGTGAGTTGATTGAGGGACGAGTGTTAAAAGGCAACAGATAGGATGGCTTAGAGTGAGTTGATTGAGGGACAATGAGTGTTAAAAGGCAACAGATAGGATGGCTTAGAGTGAGTTGATTGAGGGACAATGAGTGTTAAAAGGCAACAGATAGGATGGCTTAGAGTGAGTTGATTGAGGGACAATGAGTGTTAAAAGGCAACAGATATGATGGCTTAGAGTGAGTTGATTGAGGGACAATGAGTGTTAAAAGGCAACAGATAGGATGGCTTAGAGTGAGTTGATTGAGGGACAACGAGTGTTAAAAGGCAACAGATAGGATGGCTTAGAGTGAGTTGATTGAGGGACAACGAGTGTTAAAAGGCAACAGATAGGATGGCTTAGAGTGAGTTGATTGAGGGACAACGAGTGTTAAAAGGCAACAGATAGGATGGCTTAGAGTGAGTTGATTGAGGGACAACGAGTGTTAAAAGGCAACAGATAGGATGGCTTAGAGTGAGTTGATTGAGGGACAACGAGTGTTAAAAGGCAACAGATAGGATGGCTTAGAGTGAGTTGATTGAGGGACAATGAGTGTTAAAAGGCAACAGATAGGATGGCTTAGAGTGAGTTGATTGAGGGACAATGAGTGTTAAAAGGCAACAGATAGGATGGCTTAGAGTGAGTTGATTGAAGGACAATGAGTGTTAAAAGGCAACAGATAGGATGGCTTAGAGTGAGTTGATTGAGGGACAATGAGTGTTAAAAGGCAACAGATAGGATGGCTTAGAGCAGTGTTTCCCAACGTGGGGCCCACGCACCACAGGGGGGCAATTTGACTGTTAAGGGGGGCAATTCGAAAATGGAAGAAATCGGCTGAATATAACAAAACGGGGAGACTTGAGACTGAAGTTAACTAAATTGGAAACTGACATAAGATCTCTTTGCAGCAAGCATCAAGCGCAAGGATCTCACTAAATTTAAATAATAAATAATTACTAATAATTAAAATAATATAGAAAAATCTTTCATTAAAATTATTTTGTACTTGAATTTCAGTTCTCCATTATATGTTTTAAAAATTTACTTACTGTGTTTGCTCAATAATTACCTAGTGATTTCTTCCTAAAACCTATCATTCAAGTTTCTTTAGTGAACATTTCAATTTTTGAATATTAAAAATAAGGTATATGTTGAGGGGGGGCATGGGGCGGGGGAGGGGGGCAATATGAACTTTAGAAAGGCATAAGTGGGGCATGGTACAAAAAAGGTTGGGAAACACTGGCTTAGAGTGTTAAAAGGCAACAGATATGATGGCTTAGAGTGAGTTGATTGAGGGACAATGAGTGTTAAAAGGCAACAGATAGGATGGCTTAGAGTGAGTTGATTGAGGGACAACGAGTGTTAAAAAGCAACAGATAGGATGGCTTAGAGTAAGTTGATTGAGGGACAACGAGTGTTAAAAGGCAACAGATAGGATGGCTTAGAGTGAGTTGATTGAGGGACAACGAGTGTTAAAAGGCAACAGATAGGATGGCTTAGAGTGAGTTGATTGAGGGACAACGAGTGTTAAAAGGCAACAGATAGGATGGCTTAGAGTGAGTTGATTGAGGGACAATGAGTGTTAAAAGGCAACAGATAGGATGGCTTAGAGTGAGTTGATTGAGGGACAATGAGTGTTAAAAGGCAACAGATAGGATGGCTTAGAGTGAGTTGATTGAGGGACAATGAGTGTTAAAAGGCAACAGATAGGATGGCTTAGAGTGAGTTGATTGAGGGACAATGAGTGTTAAAAGGCAACAGATAGGATGGCTTAGAGTGAGTTGATTGAGGGACAATGAGTGTTAAAAGGCAACATATAGGATGGCTTAGAGTGAGTTGATTGAGGGACAATGAGTGTTAAAAGGCAACAGATAGGATGGCTTAGAGTGAGTTGATTGAGGGACAATGAGTGTTAAAAGGCAACAGATAGGATGGCTTAGAGTGAGTTGATTGAGGGACAATGAGTGTTAAAAGGCAACAGATAGGATGGCTTAGAGTGAGTTGATTGAGGGACAATGAGTGTTAAAAGGCAACAGATAGGATGGCTTAGAGTGAGTTGATTGAGGGACAATGAGTGTTAAAAGGCAACAGATAGGATGGATTAGAGTGAGTTGATTGAGGGACAATGAGTGTTAAAAGGCAACAGATAGGATGGCTTAGAGTGAGTTGATTGAGGGACAATGAGTGTTAAAAGGCAACAGATAGGATGGCTTAGAGTGAGTTGATTGAGGGACAATGAGTGTTAAAAGGCAACAGATAGGATGGCTTAGAGTGAGTTGATTGAGGGACAATGAGTGTTAAAAGGCAACAGATATGATGGCTTAGAGTGAGTTGATTGAGGGACAATGAGTGTTAAAAGGCAACAGATATGATGGCTTAGAGTGAGTTGATTGAGGGACAATGAGTGTTAAAAGGCAACAGATAGGATGGCTTAGAGTGAGTTGATTGAGGGACAACGAGTGTTAAAAGGCAACAGATAGGATGGCTTAGAGTGAGTTGATTGAGGGACGAGTGTTAAAAGGCAACAGATAGGATGGCTTAGAGTGAGTTGATTGAGGGACAACGAGTGTTAAAAGGCAACAGATAGGATGGCTTAGAGTGAGTTGATTGAGGGACAATGAGTGTTAAAAGGCAACAGATAGGATGGCTTAGAGTGAGTTGATTGAGGGACAATGAGTGTTAAAAGGCAACAGATAGGATGGCTTAGAGTGAGTTGATTGAGGGACAATGAGTGTTAAAAGGCAACAGATAGGATGGCTTAGAGTGAGTTGATTGAGGGACAATGAGTGTTAAAAGGCAACAGATAGGATGGCTTAGAGTGAGTTGATTGAGGGACAATGAGTGTTAAAAGGCAACAGATATGATGGCTTAGAGTGAGTTGATTGAGGGACAATGAGTGTTAAAAGGCAACAGATATGATGGCTTAGAGTGAGTTGATTGAGGGACAATGAGTGTTAAAAGGCAACAGATAGGATGGCTTAGAGTGAGTTGATTGAGGGACAATGAGTGTTAAAAGGCAACAGATAGGATGGCTTAGAGTGAGTTGATTGAGGGACGAGTGTTAAAAGGCAACAGATAGGATGGCTTAGAGTGAGTTGATTGAGGGACGAGTGTTAAAAGGCAACAGATAGGATGGCTTAGAGTGAGTTGATTGAGGGACAATGAGTGTTAAAAGGCAACAGATAGGATGGCTTAGAGTGAGTTGATTGAGGGACAATGAGTGTTAAAAGGCAACAGATAGGATGGCTTAGAGTGAGTTGATTGAGGGACAATGAGTGTTAAAAGGCAACAGATATGATGGCTTAGAGTGAGTTGATTGAGGGACAATGAGTGTTAAAAGGCAACAGATAGGATGGCTTAGAGTGAGTTGATTGAGGGACAACGAGTGTTAAAAGGCAACAGATAGGATGGCTTAGAGTGAGTTGATTGAGGGACAACGAGTGTTAAAAGGCAACAGATAGGATGGCTTAGAGTGAGTTGATTGAGGGACAACGAGTGTTAAAAGGCAACAGATAGGATGGCTTAGAGTGAGTTGATTGAGGGACAACGAGTGTTAAAAGGCAACAGATAGGATGGCTTAGAGTGAGTTGATTGAGGGACAACGAGTGTTAAAAGGCAACAGATAGGATGGCTTAGAGTGAGTTGATTGAGGGACAATGAGTGTTAAAAGGCAACAGATAGGATGGCTTAGAGTGAGTTGATTGAGGGACAATGAGTGTTAAAAGGCAACAGATAGGATGGCTTAGAGTGAGTTGATTGAAGGACAATGAGTGTTAAAAGGCAACAGATAGGATGGCTTAGAGTGAGTTGATTGAGGGACAATGAGTGTTAAAAGGCAACAGATAGGATGGCTTAGAGTGAGTTGATTGAGGGACAATGAGTGTTAAAAGGCAACAGATAGGATGGCTTAGAGTGAGTTGATTGAGGGACAACGAGTGTTAAAAGGCAACAAATAGGATGGCTTAGAGTGAGTTGATTGAGGGACAACGAGTGTTAAAAGGCAACAGATAGGATGGCTTAGAGTGAGTTGATTGAGGGACAACGAGTGTTAAAAGGCAACAGATAGGATGGCTTAGAGTGAGTTGATTGAGGGACAATGAGTGTTAAAAGGCAACAGATAGGATGGCTTAGAGTGAGTTGATTGAGGGACAATGAGTGTTAAAAGGCAACAGATAGGATGGCTTAGAGTGAGTTGATTGAGGGACAATGAGTGTTAAAAGGCAACAGATAGGATGGCTTAGAGTGAGTTGATTGAGGGACAATGAGTGTTAAAAGGCAACATATAGGATGGCTTAGAGTGAGTTGATTGAGGGACAATGAGTGTTAAAAGGCAACAGATAGGATGGCTTAGAGTGAGTTGATTGAGGGACAATGAGTGTTAAAAGGCAACAGATAGGATGGCTTAGAGTGAGTTGATTGAGGGACAATGAGTGTTAAAAGGCAACAGATAGGATGGCTTAGAGTGAGTTGATTGAGGGACAATGAGTGTTAAAAGGCAACAGATAGGATGGCTTAGAGTGAGTTGATTGAGGGACAATGAGTGTTAAAAGGCAACAGATAGGATGGCTTAGAGTGAGTTGATTGAGGGACAATGAGTGTTAAAAGGCAACAGATAGGATGGCTTAGAGTGAGTTGATTGAGGGACAACGAGTGTTAAAAGGCAACAGATAGGATGGCTTAGAGTGAGTTGATTGAGGGACAATGAGTGTTAAAAGGCAACAGATAGGATGGCTTAGAGTGAGTTGATTGAGGGACAATGAGTGTTAAAAGGCAACAGATATGATGGCTTAGAGTGAGTTGATTGAGGGACAATGAGTGTTAAAAGGCAACAGATATGATGGCTTAGAGTGAGTTGATTGAGGGACAATGAGTGTTAAAAGGCAACAGATAGGATGGCTTAGAGTGAGTTGATTGAGGGACAACGAGTGTTAAAAGGCAACAGATAGGATGGCTTAGAGTGAGTTGATTGAGGGACGAGTGTTAAAAGGCAACAGATAGGATGGCTTAGAGTGAGTTGATTGAGGGACAACGAGTGTTAAAAGGCAACAGATAGGATGGCTTAGAGTGAGTTGATTGAGGGACAATGAGTGTTAAAAGGCAACAGATAGGATGGCTTAGAGTGAGTTGATTGAGGGACAATGAGTGTTAAAAGGCAACAGATAGGATGGCTTAGAGTGAGTTGATTGAGGGACAATGAGTGTTAAAAGGCAACAGATAGGATGGCTTAGAGTGAGTTGATTGAGGGACAATGAGTGTTAAAAGGCAACAGATAGGATGGCTTAGAGTGAGTTGATTGAGGGACAATGAGTGTTAAAAGGCAACAGATATGATGGCTTAGAGTGAGTTGATTGAGGGACAATGAGTGTTAAAAGGCAACAGATATGATGGCTTAGAGTGAGTTGATTGAGGGACAATGAGTGTTAAAAGGCAACAGATAGGATGGCTTAGAGTGAGTTGATTGAGGGACAATGAGTGTTAAAAGGCAACAGATAGGATGGCTTAGAGTGAGTTGATTGAGGGACGAGTGTTAAAAGGCAACAGATAGGATGGCTTAGAGTGAGTTGATTGAGGGACGAGTGTTAAAAGGCAACAGATAGGATGGCTTAGAGTGAGTTGATTGAGGGACAATGAGTGTTAAAAGGCAACAGATAGGATGGCTTAGAGTGAGTTGATTGAGGGACAATGAGTGTTAATAAGGCAACAGATAGGATGGCTTAGAGTGAGTTGATTGAGGGACAATGAGTGTTAAAAGGCAACAGATATGATGGCTTAGAGTGAGTTGATTGAGGGACAATGAGTGTTAAAAGGCAACAGATAGGATGGCTTAGAGTGAGTTGATTGAGGGACAACGAGTGTTAAAAGGCAACAGATAGGATGGCTTAGAGTGAGTTGATTGAGGGACAACGAGTGTTAAAAGGCAACAGATAGGATGGCTTAGAGTGAGTTGATTGAGGGACAACGAGTGTTAAAAGGCAACAGATAGGATGGCTTAGAGTGAGTTGATTGAGGGACAATGAGTGTTAAAAGGCAACAGATAGGATGGCTTAGAGTGAGTTGATTGAGGGACAATGAGTGTTAAAAGGCAACAGATAGGATGGCTTAGAGTGAGTTGATTGAGGGACAATGAGTGTTAAAAGGCAACAGATAGGATGGCTTAGAGTGAGTTGATTGAGGGACAATGAGTGTTAAAAGGCAACAGATAGGATGGCTTAGAGTGAGTTGATTGAAGGACAATGAGTGTTAAAAGGCAACAGATAGGATGGCTTAGAGTGAGTTGATTGAGGGACAATGAGTGTTAAAAGGCAACAGATAGGATGGCTTAGAGTGAGTTGATTGAGGGACAATGAGTGTTAAAAGGCAACAGATAGGATGGCTTAGAGTGAGTTGATTGAGGGACAATGAGTGTTAAAAGGCAACAAATAGGATGGCTTAGAGTGAGTTGATTGAGGGACAATGAGTGTTAAAAGGCAACATATAGGATGGCTTAGAGTGAGTTGATTGAGGGACAATGAGTGTTAAAAGGCAACATATAGGATGGCTTAGAGTGAGTTGATTGAGGGACAATGAGTGTTAAAAGGCAACAGATAGGATAGCTTAGAGTGAGTTGATTGAGGGACAATGAGTGTTAAAAGGCAACAGATATGATGGCTTAGAGTGAGTTGATTGAGGGACAATGAGTGTTAAAAGGCAACAGATATGATGGCTTAGAGTGAGTTGATTGAGGGACAATGAGTGTTAAAAGGCAACAGATAGGATGGCTTAGAGTGAGTTGATTTAGGGACAATGAGTGTTAAAAGGCAACAGATAGGATGGCTTAGAGTGAGTTGATTGAGGGACAATGAGTGTTAAAAGGCAACAGATAGGATGGCTTAGAGTGAGTTGATTGAGGGACGAGTGTTAAAAGGCAACAGATAGGATGGCTTAGAGTGAGTTGATTGAGGGACAATGAGTGTTAAAAGGCAACAGATAGGATGGCTTAGAGTGAGTTGATTGAGGGACAATGAGTGTTAAAAGGCAACAGATATGATGGCTTAGAGTGAGTTGATTGAGGGACAATGAGTGTTAAAAGGCAACAGATAGGATGGCTTAGAGTGAGTTGATTGAGGGACAACGAGTGTTAAAAGGCAACAGATAGGATGGCTTAGAGTGAGTTGATTGAGGGACAACGAGTGTTAAAAGGCAACAGATAGGATGGCTTAGAGTGAGTTGATTGAGGGACAACGAGTGTTAAAAGGCAACAGATAGGATGGCTTAGAGTGAGTTGATTGAGGGACAATGAGTGTTAAAAGGCAACAGATAGGATGGCTTAGAGTGAGTTGATTGAGGGACAATGAGTGTTAAAAGGCAACAGATAGGATGGCTTAGAGTGAGTTGATTGAGGGACAATGAGTGTTAAAAGGCAACAGATAGGATGGCTTAGAGTGAGTTGATTGAGGGACAATGAGTGTTAAAAGGCAACAGATAGGATGGCTTAGAGTGAGTTGATTGAAGGACAATGAGTGTTAAAAGGCAACAGATAGGATGGCTTAGAGTGAGTTGATTGAGGGACAATGAGTGTTAAAAGGCAACAGATAGGATGGCTTAGAGTGAGTTGATTGAGGGACAATGAGTGTTAAAAGGCAACAGATAGGATGGCTTAGAGTGAGTTGATTGAGGGACAATGAGTGTTAAAAGGCAACAAATAGGATGGCTTAGAGTGAGTTGATTGAGGGACAATGAGTGTTAAAAGGCAACATATAGGATGGCTTAGAGTGAGTTGATTGAGGGACAATGAGTGTTAAAAGGCAACATATAGGATGGCTTAGAGTGAGTTGATTGAGGGACAATGAGTGTTAAAAGGCAACAGATAGGATAGCTTAGAGTGAGTTGATTGAGGGACAATGAGTGTTAAAAGGCAACAGATATGATGGCTTAGAGTGAGTTGATTGAGGGACAATGAGTGTTAAAAGGCAACAGATATGATGGCTTAGAGTGAGTTGATTGAGGGACAATGAGTGTTAAAAGGCAACAGATAGGATGGCTTAGAGTGAGTTGATTTAGGGACAATGAGTGTTAAAAGGCAACAGATAGGATGGCTTAGAGTGAGTTGATTGAGGGACAATGAGTGTTAAAAGGCAACAGATAGGATGGCTTAGAGTGAGTTGATTGAGGGACGAGTGTTAAAAGGCAACAGATAGGATGGCTTAGAGTGAGTTGATTGAGGGACAATGAGTGTTAAAAGGCAACAGATAGGATGGCTTAGAGTGAGTTGATTGAGGGACAATGAGTGTTAAAAGGCAACAGATATGATGGCTTAGAGTGAGTTGATTGAGGGACAATGAGTGTTAAAAGGCAACAGATAGGATGGCTTAGAGTGAGTTGATTGAGGGACAACGAGTGTTAAAAGGCAACAGATAGGATGGCTTAGAGTGAGTTGATTGAGGGACAACGAGTGTTAAAAGGCAACAGATAGGATGGCTTAGAGTGAGTTGATTGAGGGACGAGTGTTAAAAGGCAACAGATAGGATGGCTTAGAGTGAGTTGATTGAGGGACGAGTGTTAAAAGGCAACAGATAGGATGGCTTAGAGTGAGTTGATTGAGGGACAATGAGTGTTAAAAGGCAACAGATAGGATGGCTTAGAGTGAGTTGATTGAGGGACAATGAGTGTTAAAAGGCAACAGATAGGATGGCTTAGAGTGAGTTGATTGAGGGACAATGAGTGTTAAAAGGCAACAGATATGATGGCTTAGAGTGAGTTGATTGAGGGACAATGAGTGTTAAAAGGCAACAGATAGGATGGCTTAGAGTGAGTTGATTGAGGGACAACGAGTGTTAAAAGGCAACAGATAGGATGGCTTAGAGTGAGTTGATTGAGGGACAACGAGTGTTAAAAGGCAACAGATAGGATGGCTTAGAGTGAGTTGATTGAGGGACAACGAGTGTTAAAAGGCAACAGATAGGATGGCTTAGAGTGAGTTGATTGAGGGACAATGAGTGTTAAAAGGCAACAGATAGGATGGCTTAGAGTGAGTTGATTGAGGGACAATGAGTGTTAAAAGGCAACAGATAGGATGGCTTAGAGTGAGTTGATTGAGGGACAATGAGTGTTAAAAGGCAACAGATAGGATGGCTTAGAGTGAGTTGATTGAGGGACAATGAGTGTTAAAAGGCAACAGATAGGATGGCTTAGAGTGAGTTGATTGAAGGACAATGAGTGTTAAAAGGCAACAGATAGGATGGCTTAGAGTGAGTTGATTGAGGGACAATGAGTGTTAAAAGGCAACAGATAGGATGGCTTAGAGTGAGTTGATTGAGGGACAATGAGTGTTAAAAGGCAACAGATAGGATGGCTTAGAGTGAGTTGATTGAGGGACAATGAGTGTTAAAAGGCAACAAATAGGATGGCTTAGAGTGAGTTGATTGAGGGACAATGAGTGTTAAAAGGCAACATATAGGATGGCTTAGAGTGAGTTGATTGAGGGACAATGAGTGTTAAAAGGCAACATATAGGATGGCTTAGAGTGAGTTGATTGAGGGACAATGAGTGTTAAAAGGCAACAGATAGGATGGCTTAGAGTGAGTTGATTGAGGGACAATGAGTGTTAAAAGGCAACAGATAGGATGGCTTAGAGTGAGTTGATTGAGGGACAATGAGTGTTAAAAGGCAACAGATAGGATAGCTTAGAGTGAGTTGATTGAGGGACAATGAGTGTTAAAAGGCAACAGATATGATGGCTTAGAGTGAGTTGATTGAGGGACAATGAGTGTTAAAAGGCAACAGATATGATGGCTTAGAGTGAGTTGATTGAGGGACAATGAGTGTTAAAAGGCAACAGATAGGATGGCTTAGAGTGAGTTGATTTAGGGACAATGAGTGTTAAAAGGCAACAGATAGGATGGCTTAGAGTGAGTTGATTGAGGGACAATGAGTGTTAAAAGGCAACAGATAGGATGGCTTAGAGTGAGTTGATTGAGGGACGAGTGTTAAAAGGCAACAGATAGGATGGCTTAGAGTGAGTTGATTGAGGGACAATGAGTGTTAAAAGGCAACAGATAGGATGGCTTAGAGTGAGTTGATTGAGGGACAATGAGTGTTAAAAGGCAACAGATATGATGGCTTAGAGTGAGTTGATTGAGGGACAATGAGTGTTAAAAGGCAACAGATAGGATGGCTTAGAGTGAGTTGATTGAGGGACAACGAGTGTTAAAAGGCAACAGATAGGATGGCTTAGAGTGAGTTGATTGAGGGACAACGAGTGTTAAAAGGCAACAGATAGGATGGCTTAGAGTGAGTTGATTGAGGGACAACGAGTGTTAAAAGGCAACAGATAGGATGGCTTAGAGTGAGTTGATTGAGGGACAATGAGTGTTAAAAGGCAACAGATAGGATGGCTTAGAGTGAGTTGATTGAGGGACAATGAGTGTTAAAAGGCAACAGATAGGATGGCTTAGAGTGAGTTGATTGAGGGACAATGAGTGTTAAAAGGCAACAGATAGGATGGCTTAGAGTGAGTTGATTGAGGGACAATGAGTGTTAAAAGGCAACAGATAGGATGGCTTAGAGTGAGTTGATTGAGGGACAATGAGTGTTAAAAGGCAAAAGAAGGAAGAAAATGGTGCCTTAATAATATCTTAACATCATAACATGTACTTTGTGACCAGATAACAGATACATTTTTCTTGATTATGTTAACGACAACTTTAATTCATATGAGTCAACATTTTCTCACAAGATTCAACAATATTCTTGCAAGGCTAAACTTTACTGCTAGACAAATAAACTTTATTATTACAGGTCGTGTTTGTATTTTTACATGTCAACTTAAAAAAAATATGGGCCGAATTTATTCTTGCACAGAAAGTAAAATGAATGACACTTTTTAATGCCATGAAATTATTGGGTATGAGGTACAAGCCAAATATTTAAAAATCATTTGGCACTTGATGCGGGACAAAGTCAATATCAGACTGGCTATCTATACTCTCCAGGAAATGTCTGGACACCTATTTTAGGCTGGGACCACCTGGGAACACAGATCAATGAAAAAATCCCATCCTTAATAGGAGTTCAAATGCATGACTGGCAGGCAAGCATGCTTGCCACTGCACTACTGTGTTCCCTTATTGTTATAAGTCACAGTTATTTTCTTTTACATCAGTCAGATTTTATTTCAATGTAAATGAAGTGATAAACAACTGATTAAATAACAACAATTCTGACCTTTTTGTTTTCTAGCTCAACCATAGAATCATTTTCTGTTTTGGTCAATGTTTCTAGATTTGAGGATGCCGCCTGTAACCCATAGTTTAAATAATAGCCAGATTAGTTATAATAATGAGAACAATACATCCTGTTACCTGACATCAAATCTAGATATTACAGCCTGTTACCTGACATCAAATGTAGATGTTACAACTAATCATTCTGAAAACAAGCATTCTTATTCAACTAATTATTCTGAAAACAAGCATTCTTATTCAACTAATTATTCTGAAAACAAGCATTCTTATTCAACTAATTATTCTGAAAACAAGCATTCTTATTCAACTAATTATTCTGAAAACAAGCATTCTTATTCAACTAATTATTCTGAAAACAAGCATTCTTATTCAACTAATTATTCTGAAAACAAGCATTCTTCATACGTCACACATAAACATTGATGGCCAGTTCTATAAATCATCTTAACACAACAAATATTCCCGTAACAGCTTACACATCATGTAAAATCTCAAGTGTTGTTTGCATTATTTCTGATGGGCTTATTTCGAGCCTGACTGAGCTTTCTGTGCTACAGTGCATGATTGTTGTTGAGAAGTCATCTTTGATTAAAACATTTTTGTACAATCTGTCCTGAAACAAGTTTGTTGCTATGGGTCTGTGATGTGATAGGGCAATCACATTTTGTAGGCCTGAATTCATTCTGTGAATGAATCTCATGTCAGAAAGTAATGTTCTATTTATCACATAAATTGCATAGATGGAATAAAAAGGAAGTTCCATGGCAAATGCTACCCCTGGATGTCAAGTTTAAGATTTTCACATATTCTTGGTCATGACATATGAGATTAGTGACCATTTCCCTTTCTCACCATCTTTCCTTCCTAGACAATTCCCCGAAAAATTATGAAAATTATTTGGCACTCATTTGATAACGGGAGCCATGGTAGCATTGTGGCGAGGCACTCACTTGCCAGTCCAATAGTCAAGGGTTTGATATGAATTGGGGCGGACTCAAAATGTTAAAACTGACCTTGGCTCCCAAGTCTTCTTACTACAGTATTTTCATGCAGGCTGAAGCTTGCTGGTACGTTCCCAGACATGCGAGCAGCTTTTGCTTTTATACGTGACACCAGTAATGATTCTCAAGTAGTCTTACCTTCATGACAATACCATATGACACCAAGAGATACACATGCAGTCATATCACTTGATGGCACTTATCCAGGGGCTTGTCCTGTGCAGAATTTTGGCCCCATTAAAGTCTTTCTCCATGATGTCTTTGACTGCTGTGGTTCATCTCTATAGGTGATCTTCTGCCAACAGTCACAAACTTGAGACCATAACAACTACTTGTTGACTGTTCTCAAGTTCATTTTTCCACCTGCTAGCATGGCTACACATTACCCTGTTTGGGGGGTGGATGTGGTGGCCAAATAGGTAATCCACCTAGTCCAAGTGTGTCTGTATGCTAGTGGAGGAAAGGAAGTGACTTACTTCACCTTTGACAAGGGATACCCTCCTACCCCACATTACTTATACACAAGATAAAACATGGAACTTCTCTCATGATATCATTTCATGACACTTATTCACATAGATTAAGCATGGAACTATTCTCATGATACTACTTCACGACACTTATAGACATAAATAACAAAATGGAACTATTACTTCATAACACTCACATAAATAGAAGAAACATGGAACTATTCTCATATTGTTTCCCGACACTTATGCATGTAGATAAAACATGAAACTATTGTCATACCACTTCATGACACTTATAAAAGCTAGTTGCATATCCTTTACAGGACATAGCAATCAACCCCAGTATTTTTTGGCTGTTGCGATTCCTAGGAAAGTTGTACGTTCAGGAGTTTCCCATTGCTTTCTGAACGACCGGCTTGGCACTCATACCATTGTACTAAATACCAACGCAAGGCAGTCTGCTTCCAAATTGCCCACAGCTTTGTTTCGAATGCGGTATGCGGGATTACAAATTGCATTTATAACTCCATCACCTCAGAGCCGGCATGACACTTATACACATAGATAAAACATGGAACTATTCTCATGATATCACTTCATGACACTTGTATACATAGATAAAACATGGAACTATTCTCATTATATCACTTCATGACACTTGTACACATACATAAAACATGGAACTATTCTCATAATGTCATGTCACTTCATGACACTTATACATAGATGAAACATAGAACTATAATCATGATATCACTTCATGATGCTTATACACGTGAATAAAACATGCAACCATTCTTACCACCAAGTCATCCTGCAGCTCTTGTATTTGCCGTTTTTTATATCTATATTTATCAATAGCTATCTTCATCTGCTCATCCAGGTCTCGTTTTACATTCATCTCCTCACCTGTAGTCAGAACAAGGAGTCAGCTGGTGTATTTCTGTATTTAAAAACCTACTCCACACGTCTCACTTGGCAAAACATAACTGGCAAATATGTCATGAGCACAGCCCGGATGAGGGTTCAACGTGTGGGCTTGTCACCCGCTAAAGTGAGAGAAAGACCGACCATCTATTTCTCTATTTATTGAGACCTACACAATGTGACTGTTCTATCGTACCACAGACCCATAGCAGGAAAGTGCTTCACGACAAATTATTATATATTCAATTGTAGGTCAGCAAGGCCAAATGGATACAAGACCGAATGGATAAAAACCCGAATGGATAAGAACCCATGTTCTTAAACATCCAGTGTGCTAATGCTGAGGTAAGGGGTTGGACAGTTGGACTAAAATGTTGACCTATAGTCCTTGACTTGAGGACGTAAATTACAAGTACCTCAGTAGTCAGAGCAGGTTCGCCTGATGGCGGGGGACACTGTTAATAGGGAAAGCTAATCTACATGCAGAATTCAGTTCAGCACTACTAGAAGTAGAAGTACTACTGCTGATCATACAACCCTGCTGGTATCATACAACAGCACTGCAGGTTCCATACAACAGGCAACACCTGAAACCATGAACTACCTCCAAATCAGCCTTGATTACTGTCTGTGGCTCCCTAGCCGCATGAAGGACAATAGTTGGCGAATTCTAGAGCTGTGCTCTGGTCGAGAACTCGAGACGAAATGATCACAAGATGGCTTGTTCCGACTGCGAAGTAAACCCTCCAAGCCCAGAAATGTCATGTTGCACGTCTTACTCACTCTAAGTGAGAATCACATTTTTCTCATGACTAGTGACCATGTCTAGTTAATTCACGAGATAAAACTAGTGTCCGTTTCGACCTTTCGGTCTGGAAACTTTGAGTCCTCGAACAATCTAAGTAATGCAAATCAACCGACTGTCCCCGAGTTATTAATAACAGGGGATCTCCCTAATGACGTACTCCCGTACTATGGAGATTCCTCGTACGAAGACAGCTGATTTGACCTAATCTATTTAATAATTTTAAATACATTTATTCTAGTTTCATTTGTCAGGTCTCGTCAGATATCTCTGAGCTACTGTATAACAACAGACATCACTACCTGCTTTCTGATAGAGCCGAATGTCAGGCAGCGTTCAACAAACCCAATATTCCACATTGTGCTAACAGCTTCAGGCAGAGGAGCACAGCTGGGAAGGTGCAAGCCACTACTAATTCTTCATCAGCAAAGAGAAACACAGACTAAAGGACATTAATCATCATCAACATCCCTCTCGGTCTGCCTCTGCTACCACTGATTTTCCCCAGTCATCACGATGTCCTCCACTATCCCTCTTCTCATTATATGACCCAGAACAAAAAAAACAACTCTGTCTCTTTCTTACAGTTGTGTATAATATTCTACTTTCATTAGCCTCTGTCAGACAATCATTGTAAGTTAACTCTGGCCATCCAAGATATTCACAGCATTCGTCTGAGAAACCAAATCTCTACTACCTTGAAGCTCTTCCTAATTTAATCGTTTTCATTCCAATATTCATTGCCTAGAGCAGAACAGATTTGATATGAAATTTCAGTACTCTATGACGTTCTCTTGACACTAATATTTCTTTTTAAAATTTGCATATCCTTTACAGGACGTCGCAGTCAACACCAGCATTTTTTGCTGATGTGATCTCTTGGCAAGTTTACGTTCAGTAGTTTGCCATTGCTTTCTGAATGAATGGCATCCATACTGTTTCATAAAAAACCAACGTACGGCGGTTTTCTGCCAAATCATCTGCAGCTGTGTTTTGAACGTAGGTATGTGGGATTACGAACTGGGTCCGTAATCCGTTTGCCATAGAGCCGGCTAACACTAATATAACTGCACAAAACAATAAAACTACATTTGATATCTTCTGAGTAATAATTACTGGACTAGAAGAAGCTAAATTGCGATAATATCGTACAGAAGAGGTAAAAGTGACAACAAGGACAGCAGAGTGAGTGAATGTAATAATGGATTGGGTCAGTAGTTAAACACTATATATGCAAATTCCAGTTCAATATCTTACTGGATTCTGTCACTTTTCTGAAGCTCTGCTGGTATAAGTCATTCCTCACATTCATCAGATTCAGTGTATTTTCCAGGGCCAGAATCTCCTTCTCAGCTTTCCTAATTCTAGCATCAAGATCATCACCCTCTCGCTAATGGGAAAGAAAACGACAACTAAAGTGAGAAATGTATCAACACAAGCAACTGAAAGTCTTATACTGAATCAAGCAGCTGCTTTATTTCATTTTAGAGCCTGAACACATAGTTGACTTTTACTCTGGCGTGCAGAATGGGTACTATGCATGGGTGCAGAATGTTGTGATACTATGCATGGATGGGCTGGTGCTGAGAGGTAAACAGGGTGGGTGGGACTTCATTGCAATGGAAATTGTGTATATCATGACTTCAGGCACAAGAATGAAGGCGGAGGTTGCAATAGTGGCAATAATACGGCTGGAGAGTAGTACAGTTCGAGATGTGCTTGCAGAGCATCCTACATAATATAGGAAATTTGCTGGAGAAGTTAATTGCCAGGAAAATATCAAGTCAGCTAGAGAGGCAAGGTTGTTTCCCACCTACCTTTGGAGGGTACAGTCCAAACAGAGAAACCTGGACCAACGCAGCAGTTTTTGCACATGATGTCTATGAAGGTTTCCACTCTGGCATTGAAACATTTGCTGTAGTGATTGATCTTAAGGATGCATACAACAGAGTACCATTGGATTAATTAATGTTTCAGTTTCTTGAACTTAAGTCCATTCCTCCTTAGTTGGATCGCCGCAGCTCTCTTCCGATGGAAAGTAGTTTTTAGATGTGGTAGTTGGACTTCTGAACCAACAACAATATATCCGGGCCTGCCACAGGGATCACCATTATCTCCGGTGCTGTTCAACACCTACTCTGTGAGAATTACCGGCAAGCAGATCAGAGGACTGGGAAGGACACTGTCATATGCCGAAGATGTGTTAGTGTATCGACAGGGTAAGGATAGAGATCGGGTTGCTGTGGATCTACAAACAGAACTAAATCGCATAAGCACTTGGTCTGTGGAATATGGGTTAATGGTCAACCCAACATGGGCAGGAGTGACATGGTTCTCTTTGAATAACCATATTGTCAACACTCCAACACCAACTGCAAATCTGTGTTCAGAGGCAATGAACTATCTGGGGATACGTTCTGATCGAAACCTTGCTTATCATGAGTACATAGACCGGGTGATAACAAAGGCCAAGCGAGGTCTGGCTGCGATGCAGTGATGGCGGCGGCAAACTGTGAGCAGCGCCATCTGTGTCTCCTTTACAAGGGTCTGGTCCTTTCTGTTTTGGAGTATGCGATGACGATCCTGACTATCAGCCACAAGCAGATGGAAAGGATACAGAATGAAGCTGTGCATTTTATTCTTGGTTGTACAAGAGATACAGCATGCAGGACGATGTGCTACCTTCTTGATTTTCCAACCTTACAGAATACAAATTTGCAGAACACGTGCCTACCTCAGAGTCAACGTAAACACACAACATCCACTGCACAGTAAAATTAAGAAGGTAAAGGGCAGAAGGCAGGTTAAAAAGAGGAAAGTCGTACACAACCTGTGGTGCTACAGACAGATGCAAAATCAGTACTCGAGGCGCTCCTGTCTGGGAAATTGCCAGTACTAAGCACTTTCTGAACTTAGCAGTTAGCATAAGGTCATAATACAGTGGATACCATCCCACTGTGGAGTACCCGGATATGAGAGAGCTGATCAATTGGCTAAGGAAGGAGCAAAAGAAGAACAGCCTGATTTGCCCGTTACATACCACCAAAATTAAAGAAAGATCAAACAGTCAGAAAGCCACCAAAACCTGCTCAAGACAACTACCATGTTATGGACAGACCAGAAGTCATTATTCTTTATGCAACCACATGTATACAAAATTCAAGATTGGTGAATCAAAATACAACATATCTAAGCAAACCTTCTGGACTAGAGAGACAACAGTGGAAGATAAACTCTATGGATCGCTGAGTGAACTTAAAAAGACAGTTAAATTCACACAAGAGACAACATTGCAGTTATAGACATATTTCAAGCGAACAAAAGACGAAGAAGGAAAGGCATGAATGGGTCAAGCCGAAGACATTCTTCAACAAGTGTGTTCACTTGAGGACTTAGAATCTGGCGAGAAGTGGGTACAAATGCCAACATATTTCTGCACATCCTTTTCAGTTTGCATCCAACTAGACAGAAAATACAGACAAGAAAATCCAGCTGCTGTGGAGGCGGAAGTACAGGCTCTGATTTTCGAGAATTCTTTGGAGGGTGATGCTTTCATTTACACAGATGGGTCGGTCATTTGATGAGTGAGAAGTTCATGGGCTCTGGTCAGAGGGAGAATTGTGATGGAAGACTTTTGTGCTTTTGCTTTGACCACAAGTAGCCTGACTATGAAAGTCATGGCAGTAAGTAAAGCAATAACATGGCTCGAGACACTGACATTCACTCTGGCATGTTTCCTTAGTGACTCAATGAGCATGCTCAAGAAGATAGAGATGGGATGGATCTGAAGAGAGTGGTTGCTGTCTCTGGAGCGGTCTCGGCTGGCAAAAATTAGTTTCATTTTCGTGCCAGGGCATGCAGGTGTATGAGGAAATGAGCGGGCTGACAAGCTTGCAGGTAAGGCTACTGTAGAAGGCGGACGAGCCATAGACCAGACAGTCATTTTGAATGCTCTACGAGATGTAAGTCATTCGCGAGAACCAAGTGATGACTGTGAATCTACAATCATGGGTAGGATGCGAGAACAGCAAATTAAAAGAGGTGTGGCCAAACTAGAACACTACGCAGAAAGCCAAAGAATATTAATAAACCAAAACAGAACTGGTGCCGTCAGTTGCTACACGCTGCAGGATTTACTGAGAGAATCCGAGCACTTATGGACTGAATCGTTTGATGTGCAATGAGGATGATTTGGCAACTAACTAACTAAGTAACTAACTAACTACATAATATAGAAACTTACATGCACTGTGTCAGGTGGCTTGCATTGCTTGACAAGACAAAAAGCCAAAAGCACGCAGGTGTGCAAGGACATAAACAGAGCCACTAGCAGCTGTCACTACTTTGTGGCAAGCCACTTTATCATGAGGCTAATGTGGTGAAGTCTCGCTGGGACCGAGTGGAAAGTGTAGCAAACCAGAAGATCTATTTCTGGAAAGGCTGATCCAGTGGGTAGTGAGCAAAGGGTCTGGATGACACTCAATGCATTAAGGAAAATGCAGCCAGATGTTTAATTAGGCTGTCACTGGTACAATTAGCATGGGAACTCTTTGCTGGCTGCTGAAAAGGGGGAACAGAGACTGAGTGGAAATGTCCAGAGTGCAGTGATGTTGATTCTTGAACCCATAGTCATATTCATGGATACACTATAAGTATCAGGAATAACTACCATCAGGTGATCATATCACTTGGAAGGGAAAGGAACAACTACCATCAGGTGATCATCTCACTTGGATGTAAGTGCAAGGAGGTGTGTGATGGGTGGGCAGACCAGGAAAGTCAACATGTCATATATACTCATGCTGGGGTTCGTGATGTAATAGTGTAAGCTAGTACATATGTGCTGCATGGTCAAAAATCAGGATAGGGTTTCTCAGCTAGTGTAAGAGGCAGGGTCATTACTTGGCAGGATGGGGCATATCATTTAACCTCCAGTATGGGAATGGAGATTGCGGCTGTCACTGCGGCATATAAATTGCTTTAATATCATTAACGGACAAAGGGGGTAATTGTCTCTGGCTCTCAGTCCACACTTTGGAAGTTCAGAATCAATGCTTGTGTCGTTACCACTTGTGGTGGCCTCAAACTTGGAAATGTATGGGTCTATTGTCCAAGTCATACAGGTATGTGCTTAAAACAGAGAGCTGATATTATAGCTTCAAAAGTACCTATTATTGGGACATTAAAGATGGATAGAGGGGGCATACTGAGGGCATGCTTGGTGCATGCTAACACACCTCTGGATAAATCATCTTGATTACAGCTGTTGAAAAAGGGGGGTGGCTGCTGCCAAGCTGATACTGAAGTCCAAACCAAACATAAACATATGATTAGCAATCTCAATGAAAGGAAAAGCGCACACTGATACAGGCAAATGGTACAACTGAAGTTTTAATCAACTAACAAGAAAAAGAAAATGGCAAAATAACAAAAACAAAAACAAACCAGATAAACAAAGAAAATACTTAACTAGGAATTTGAAAAGTAACCCAATCAACATAAAAACCTACGAACGCAAAGCAAATATATGGGTCAAGAAATGGGTGCAAGGAATGCAACAGAACAGAAAATGAAACTAAAAATGGATGCATGTCTATATATATATATATATATATATATATATATATATATATACATATATATATATACACACGGTCAAATTTTATTTTTTGTTTAGAAATGGGAATCAAGTGTGGAACTTGCTGCAATGAATTTTAGCAAGAATGGTTCCAGCATGTTAAATGCCTCTGTTAGTTTTTCGTCATGTCTCTAAATGCTGCCTTTATTATGTTAACATTTTTCTAGTCAGCTGTAAAGATGCAGTCTGCCATTGCTGTCCTTCTTGACAGAGACCATTCTGGCCGAGGATTATAGCACTGTATCTATAAAGATATCTTCTGCCTACCATGGTGAAATTGATACAAAACCATAACCATGTACCATAACCAACAACAATATGCCGGCTGCACTCAAACTTGCTCCACCACCTGCACTATAAGTTTAAGCTACTCAAATCAAATTGTTGCTTTAACTCCCTCTGTTTAATAACCTTGCAATTTAAACTTTTCAATCCCAAACATTTAGTATCTTAACAACTGTTTGAGACTGAAAGAGGTAAAGTAAAAGTAAAGTGAATTCTGTACATGAATATATCATCACATGTCACTGCAAGTCTCTTCATGCATACACACATCAACATCATTGTACCTATCTGCGCATTTGATCACCAGGACTATACCATCTTTCATGTACCAACTTGCCTGCAACATCTCCTTTTCTTCAGCAGCCTTGATCAGACAGTACACCTGAGACTTGTCTTCATCTGTGTTAGGAGGCATCATGGGTATTACCATGAACCGATACCTGTGTGTGGTGAAGTCAGCATGGGTAAACAAACACAAGAAAACCAGCCAAAGAAATGAAAGTTACATCTCAGCCACACACACAAAGAGAGGGATAATGTGCTTGAACAACGTATGCCTCCAACTTGAGAATCACCAGCCACGAATTCAGTTGTGGATAATTATTTGTACAAAGTAAGCAATCCAAGGATGTTACTGGTTAACAGAAGCCATGTCATCACACTTGGGACATACCCATAAAGCCAGTGTTTCTCACCTTCTTTCATGTGTGCCCCATTTTTAAATATTTTTCTCTTGTGTGGCAACCCCTACCCACATTTTTAGTTTTTCTTTTGTTGTTCAGTTTGTTCCTTGATTTTCCTATGACTTCCGCTTTCTTTATACCCCCGCCCCCAGTATTTCGTGCCCATGTTTAGGGAGGGCGTGCCCCACAGGTTGAGAATCACAGCTACAAGCACTCCATATCCCTCAATGTATATGGAAGTATCTACGTCAACTACCCCAGCAGCACTCTCATTGGATACATCACACAATGAACATGCAGCACTGGTTCCAGTTTACAGTTGATCTTCCATTAGTATGCACAATGTTCTCTCAGGATGTCATATTCACAAAAACAACAAAACTTTATTTTCAAAAGGTTAAGAATTGGGCACACAGGCCCGTCTTAAATTCTTCCCTTCTATCACTCTCTTTCATACATTATATCGTTGACAAATCATTCAAGGCTAACTGAAAACGGCAATAATATAAAAGATATGCATTATAAAGGCATTTATTTTTTTTTTAATTTATGAGTAGAATCAGAGGTCTTGATTTCTCCAACACAGCTCACAAAATTGAATATTTTTAGATACACAGTGCAGGTGAAAAATACCTGGAAATTGTAGAAATCAGGTTATAAATTGCATGTTTAACATGAGTTTTAACATACAGCTATGAATCCTAAACAATTAGTAAGCAAGAAAACAATCCCTTGAGGCCTCAGATATTGTGGTTTTACAAAAGAATACTGAAAATTCCTTGGACAACCAAAATGAGTAATATAAATATTTTGAAAACATATTTGTGGAAAGAGAGATAGAGGAAGGCGGCGGGAGAAGATTCTTGATAGCCTTTTGTCACCGCACAGAAGGGAGTCAACACATGCCGTTGGAGATCACAAGATGTGGAAAAGCATGATCACCCACACGAGTCAGCAAAAAACTTGATGATGAGGCCTAAAATGGCCAGTTGTCTAGCCACATTTGAAAATCTGCTCACACCAGCTGCATTTGTGTGCCTCATGTCTGAGAGCTCAAATGCCAAGTAGCAGCGCAGATGAAATGACGCAAAATAGAGTTGGTGAGAAAATCGCGAACCGAATCTTACAAGAAACTAGGAGGCTGACGTAAAAAGGAGAAGACGTCAGAGAAATTGTCAACAACAACAAACAGTCAGATCTTAGAGCTTGACGAGCAAGGCAGCATGATTCGATTCTCTGGAACGAGATATATTATATACTGGCAGGACACTAGTATGATGGCCAACAACTATTGGAAAGGAGCACGAGAATATTAATGCATGATGGATATCAGCCCGAAAATCATGGACAGATGTGCCCAGATCAGAATGAGACTTAGAAAGTCAGAGCAAGGTGACTCATAGGCAAATTTGTGAAGGACAGAAGGACTGTGACAGGGTCGTTGCAAGTATTCAACTATATATATTGTTCATAATTAATATTTTATACCGTCCCGCCTGGCCATAACAGGCACGGTATCAACGAATTGTAAATTGTCACTGATGTTATTGAATATGCAACAAGCTCGACTGAGGCAAATAAATAGTGCCTTAAAATGTTGAACACCGACCTTCGAGTCATTCATCAATGTTGGCATTATGGTTCTGTATTCTGCTGGATTGCTGCAGCCCTGGACCTTTGAGCATTGTTTGTTGATTTTTCATTATTTAACGCAAGTCGCATTCTAGCATCAAAGTCTAATAAATTATTTGACAGTAAAATGTTCTGTTGAGTCACATAAGTATTTGCAGCAGATGCCCAAGGTAAAATAAATAAATATGAACAATCATGAGTGCATACTTTCAGAGGTTAAATACACCAGGTAAGCCAGATTTCTTTAGCATGCTCTTAACCAAATGGAAAAACGTACGAGAACACACTATTTAATGATTGAGATTCACAGGAAAATCCATTCACACATCACCACGTTGAATGGGACAAGAAGAGTTAATGCTTAATATAAATAGGGTTCATTACCTGTCAGGGGTCAACTATGGTGTGTACAGAGACAGACAGACAGACAGACAGACAGAGAGAGAGAGAGAGAGAGAGAGAGAGAGAGAGAGAGAGAGAGAGAGAGAGAGAGAGAGAGAGAGAGAGAGAGAGAGAGAGAGAGAGAGAGATGAAATGATGACCCAGACAGACATTTCAGGTGGAGGAGAAGAATAGAAAGTCCAAAGTAACACAATATTTAAGCAAAGTAACACAATATTTAAGCAAAGTAACACAATATTTAAGTAAAGTAGAAGACCCTCCTCCTCACCTTTGGTGCACCGGGCACATGGTGCTACATCCAAGTTTTATAGACCAACCAACACTCAGTGAGTGATGTGGTTGGTATCCCGCCAGCCGCCTTAATTTCCCAAGATATTTCCTGGTACACATTTTAGGCCAAGGAAAATTTTAAAAGTCTGCCCTGATTTAGAATAGAAAACCCATGACCACTGGGCCACAACTAATATTTGCCATTAAAAAATGTGTCATAGTAACTCATTAGAAGAAGACGTATACAATAATAGACTACTATGACAATAGATGTTAAGAGCATATTGGCTATATGGTGCTAGCCCTGTATTTTTATACACCGATCGGCACTTGATGGGTGCTAATGTCAATACCACACTTGACAGTTTTACTTCCCAAAATATTTTCTTCTTCCCATTTCAGACTGAGTCGACCTGAGAGCCAATGTTAATTTAAAAAGAAAATCTCCACCTTGATGGGGATTTGAACACATGACCAACAGCAAGCATGACACACTGCCAGACACTTATACTGAATACTGACCTCATTTTGAGCTTGTCAATTTTCGACATCTTATTATGCAGCTCAGAACTGATCTGCTGCCGCTCCTCCTCTGTGATCTTAATTTTAGCATGCAGCATCTCCTGGTGGATTTTGATCTCCTGGTGCCTTTCTTGCATTGCCTGCATGGTAATGTGCAACATGGTGATTAGCATTGTTCTCTCTATTTTGGAGCTACAGTAGCATGGTTAGCAATGTTCCTTCTATTCTGGAGATACAGTAGCATGGTTAGCAATGTTCCCTCTATTCTGGAGAGACAGTAGCATGGTGGTTCGCAATGTTCCCTCTAAGCTGGAGTCATAGAAGCATAGCAGTTAGTAATCATCATCATCATTATCATCTTCCACTTCTGCCGTCAAGCGTTCCAGCGCCCGGTAGGTGGCACTGGATAGTGTCATTCTGTGGTTGTACAATGTACAAGCAGTTAGTAATGTTCCCTCTAAGTTGAAGTCAAAGTGCATTGTGGTTAGCAATGTCACCTCATAGCTGGTGCCATGGTAGTATAGTGGCTAGCACTGTTCAGCACTTAGATAAATAAGAGAAACATATAATTTGTAAATGCAGAATTATGTGACAGATTTGCAGCCAATAATAAAGAAAGGCAGAAATGTATAATGTATAAGATTAGAAATATTTAACATGAATATTACTGCAATGAAAAAAGATCAAATATATTTATAGAAGGCTATTAGTTTAAATATGCAGAATTATTAACATGAATTGTTCTGCATTTAGTAAAATAATCAGAGAAATATACAGTTTATAAATGAACAGTAAGTAACATGAGTTGAGATGCATTTAGTGCAGTGTAAAGAATTAAGAAACAAGTGATGTGTATAGTTTATAAAAGAAGCACTATGTAGCCTGAGCTGGGCTGCTTTTAGTAAAAGAATAATAGAAATCTATAGTTCATAATGCAGAAATATGTGAGATGAGCTGCGTTAGGTAAAGAATTACAGAAATGTTGTTTATAAATGAGACATACGTGGCCATAAGGCTTAATGCGCTGAAACTTCCAGTGAAATGACAGTGTAGGCGGAACAACCCCTACACTGGTCAGCTGGTTTTCAATGTTGACTTCTCGTTCAGAAAGCAATGGCAAACTGCTGAATGTAAAATTGCCTAGAACATCAACCTGGTGTTGGGGGTGACCACCACGCACTGCAAAGGATATGCAATATTTAGTTTATAAATGCAAAATTATGCAACAAGAGTGATATGCATTTAGTAAAAGAATTAGAGAAATGTATAGCTTATAAATGCAGAAGTATGTGATGTTAGCTGTGCAACAGTTAATAAAGAATGGCAGAAATATATTGTTTATAAATGAAGAGTTTGTAAAATGAAATGTGTCAAATTTAATAAAGAGCTGAGTACCTATACAAAAGTACGCAGCAAAAGCTATGCTGTAGTTAATAACGAACAAGGGGAATTAATGAGGTGCAAAGAAACTCACTGTATCCAGTTGCATCTTTCTCATCTCCAGTGACATGGTGTTGTCTGCTTTAGAGTTGAGCATGTCTTGAATTTTCTTGATCTCCAGTTTCAGAATATTCTCATTTACCATCAAGTTCTGTGGACATGGCGTAACAGACAGTTATATACAGACATTATTTCAGTCAGACTAGATTACAAGCACAACTTCTGAGTTGAGTTGATTTAAGTCAAGAAGAAACATTACAGCACTTGGGACATTCCCAAACATGCTCTGTCTTCATCTTCAACAGCCAGCGAAGGGTCGCAATACTAATGGTACAGTTGCAGTCTGATTATGTGTCCATCTGGTCTTTCCTGAGAGTACTGATTGTCGGCCAGATCCTCTGGTCATTCCCAGCCAATTCATTCTCTTTCAGCTATGATGATTTATCTGTTTTTCCACGCAATACACATGATCACAAATAACCCTGACCACACCTGCCTTATCACGCACCAATACACCACCCGATGGCGCAGACCCAGCCAATCCATCTGCCTGCTTGTTTCCCACCATACTAGCCCATCCTGGGGACAAGTTCTAACAAATGCTACCTATCTTTGATTTGTGAACTGAAGCATGACCCATATCTGTGTGTGTATATATTAACATCTACACCATATGACATAAAGATATACAGTTGTTTTACATAACACATACTATATAGCAACTGTATTTTTTTAAAAAGCCACTGCACATCAAGCAATGTGACCTCACAATGAAAAGCAGACAGAATGTATAAGGGGTGTTCATTTGAAATCCGTTCGTGCCGCACCACGCGTAATTGCATACGTTGAACACGATCATGTCATAGTCATGTGATAAGTACTGACCAATGAATAAAAGAGCACATGCTTATCATCCCATGATGCATAGGTTCTGTTTCTGACCGTTGAGAAAATGGCCGGGTTGATTCAAAATCCATCCAAAGAAGCTCAAAGAGCGGCGATTCAGTTTCTTTCATTTGAAGGATGTTGACCAGTGGACATTCATCAAAGAATGCAGGCAGCGTACGGTAACAAATGTGTGTCAAAGACAACAGTGACAGACTGGGCACAAATGTTTCGGAAAGGACGTCAGTTCACGACAGATCTTCGACGGCCGGGTCAAGCGCATATTGTTGCAGCAGACAAAACCATCGTCAAAATTGATGCAGCAGTACAGATGAACCGTTGTCGAAGCATACGTTCGCTAGCGAAAAATTTTTATGTGTAAACTGAGACAATTCAAAAGGTCGTTCGTAAGAAAGTGCAATATTGGAAGGTGTGTTCACAGTAGGTACCTCGGATGTGATGGTGTTTGAATCATTTGCTGCATTACAGAGTGGAGGGTGATGCATTTCTCTTCCGCATAGCGGCAGGCGATGAATGATGGTGTCACCACTTTGAGCCGAGCAGCAAAAGGGAGAGCATGCAATGGAAGCATGCTTGGTCACCAAAAGCCAAAAATTTCAAGTTACAGGTTTCCGCTGGTAAGGTTATGCTGAGCGCATTTTTTGACCATGAAGGGCTATTGTTGGCCGACTTTAAAGAACCTGGTGTGAACATCAACTCTACCCATCATGAATAACGACCTGGCATGCTTTCTCGCGGTGTGATTTTGTTGCATGATAATGCTCGTCCGCATGTTGCAAAGATTGTGCAGGAAGCATTAGCAAGGAAGAAGTGGGAAATTCTGCAACATCCAGCCTGTAGTCCTGATTTGTCACCATTTGATTTTCATTTGTTTGGACCTCTAAAAAGCTCTCAAGGGGCAACGATTTCACACAGATGCAGATGTAACGAACGCGGTAAACACTTGGTTCAGTGAGCAACCAAAATCCTTTTTTGCGGACAGCATTCGCCGCCTACCTAAGCAATGGGATGCTTGCCTAAATGCCTACGGCAGCGACTTCTGACCAACCCATGGTGCATAATTCATTCAAAATGAAAGCTTTGTTTAATTCTACCACACCTGTTAATGTTTCTTTCATGCTTTTGTAATAAAGCCATTGGAACGGGTTTCAAATGAACGTCTCTAATATTAGCTTTACCGAAGATGACTCATTTGACAAGACATCAACATAATTACCCCACACATATTATGCACGTTTTATCTCCCCCCCCCCCCCCCCCCCATTTCAAATAACTACCTGTTTCTCTTTGATGAGGTTTTTCAGTTCCATCTCAGTGCCTGCGCTGTACAAGTTAGTATTATCAATTTTGGCCAACATGTCTGCTTTTTCTGAACTGAACTTGGCAACATCTTGTTCCACTCGGCGCTGACTCTCCTGGTTAGAATAGAAAGTGAGGGATAGTATTTGTTGCACAACTGAAACAAAAACAGTTCTGTATCAGAAACTTTGAATTGGTATGTCAAAACTGTCATTTACTGCCAATACAGTACCAGGGGGGTCTTTGAGCCTGAGGAATTAAGGCAACTTTCTAACCATTCTGCCAACTTTTCACAATTTAGTACAGTATTTACACCATGTCTAATTGATAATGCTTTATCTTGTTGCTGCCACAACATATGCCAGACGAGTTTTAACCAAGTCAAACAACAACTAGATCTCTTCTTTGCCATTGTTTTCTTTCCAAATAAATCCAGTTTATGAGGCTGGGTATCCCAGAGTCACTTGCAGTCTGCACAAGTTCCTCCTGAACTGTATATTAATATCACAATAGTGCAAAAGCTACTAGGCAACATTACACCATAGTTGCATATGTACAACAGAGAGGCTGGGAATAGACTTTTACTGAAACAAATTTGAGGAAAGCAAATTGCAGGAATATAAAATATACTTTTTCTTGTTCCCCATTGGGGAACAGGCCCAAACCAACTCACTCCAAGCTGTCCTATCCTTAGCTTTCCCATGTAATTCCATCCATCTCCTGCTCATATTATCCAGTCTGTCTCTTCTCCTTGTGGTTTTAAGACTTCCTCTAATTCTTTTGCCTTGTGGATTCCAGACAAATCTTTCTAGTTACCCTATTCTCAGGTTATCTCAATGTTCGTCATATCTAGCACCCGTGTCTCTTCTTCACTTCTTGGTTCACATGTCTATTTTTCCCCATGAACTCCACATGGGTAATTCTAGCATACCAATTTAATCCTTCAAATCAGCACAAGCACCAGTTAACTGATTAAGTTACATGGGATGATTAACTGTCTTCAACAACTTCTCATATCTGCCTTGGGCTTTTATATCGCTGAAATGTTGTCATTGCATTATAATAGCAATGTCAGAGTCACCGGGTTTTCCCGTTTACTTCCTGTTTCGTTTTCGTAATTTCGCGAACTTTTAGTCGCGACCAACGATTTCACTTCCGGTCTGAGCATGTCCTTCTAAAAAATCCCCAAAAAATTAAAGAAACGTGGTACGATGAAAGGGGAAGTTATTCTAATATTTTAAGTATTGGATCGTCTACTTCCCGGGAAAGTGATTGCGCCGAAAAAACCGTTTTCTCAAGATTTTATTTGACTATATTCACGAATATTACGGTAATCTGTCTTATAACTCTTGTAGCTTAAAGAAGCCTAAACTTTTTATTGTATTTTTGAATGCCTCGTCCAATTTTACATAAATATGAAGAGTTTCAACACAGCTGCTGTCAGCTGAAGTTCAGGGGGAAAAAATTAGTGACATCGCAATGGCCGTCATGTAAGAATAAGATTGCGGCCATTTTAAATTGTTAGTTAGGTCACGGCGCATCCTATAAAAAAAATTAAAAATACGTCAAGTTAGGCCTCGCCGCCCCGGACGCAATGATATATGGCACAATGTTGTCCGTTTACAAATAAACAAGCCACGGTAATAGAAGGCAGAATTTCTCAGCTTCCAATCTTAGGGCCGCGATAAATCCTGACTTATCAGTTAATTTATCATTGCACTTCCTGGTATTAAATTACGTCACCAGAAAATTCATAACTCCGCTTGGAATTAACACACACTCTTCGTTGAGATACCGTTGGATTCGTCTTGTCAAGCTCTATCTAACTGGTATGATTTCATAAGTAAAAACCCAATTTTTAAATATTGACCAAAATTGCTAATTATAACACAACATGTCTGCTACCATATTAACAACTTTCAAGTCTTAACTCTGACACACCCCTACTTCCCATTTTCTGCCATCCATGTTGATTTGACCCAAACTTACTTTTTGATTTGCACGCTGAATATGTTAATGAATGTTTGAAGTTTATTTGTGATCGTTTTAGTTGTTCTCCATGTGTCTGATCCATACAGTAGTACCGATTTAACTTGAGAATTGAATATTCTAAGTTTGTTGCTAACTTTAATTTATTTTGACTTCCACAAATGTCCCAGTGCTTATTAAACTCCTCTTACCTTGTGTATTCTTGTTTTGTTAATTGTTCCCGCAACTTTGTCTACACTGCTGCCTCACTAGTAGGCCCCTTTCAGCCCTGAAGGACTATAGAGTTGTACCGCTGGGGAGGCACCTGACAGCACAGCTGGTGACTGTATAGTGCAATGTGAGAGTGACAATCTCTGTCACAGTACCGCATCTGTAAGACGAAGCAGGTCTGGCAGTAAGTTACTGCATTTTATGCCTGTGCCGCCTATCCTCAGTTTGTTGGATCAGATTGTGCTCAAAGAGCACCAGTCCGTTTCACACACCTCTTCTCCAGGAACATTTGTCTGTTGCAGCTCTTTCCCACATGTTTGGATCTATGCCAAGGGTTTTCATATCTTGTTTTCACACATCCCTATATCGCATTTGGGGTCTGCCGGTGCTCCTCTTCTCTGTGGCTAGTTCTTCGCATAGGAGATCTTTGGGAATATGTTCATCCTCCATTCGAGATACATGGCTCAGCCACTGGAGATGTCTCTGCTTGAGGAGGGAGTGCACTGTGGTAATATCCGCTCCTATTTGTTTGTTATGTGGTATTTCCACAATCTGCCCAAGATATGTCTTAGACATCTCACATGGAAGTAATTCAACTTTCTTTCCTGTCGTGAGTGTAAGGTATAGGATTCAGACCCATAGAGTAGTGTGCTATCAACACAAGCTTTAAATACTTGAACTTTTGTATGCTCTGTTAGTCTATTATTCTCCCAAACTCTTTTAGTTAGGCTGGAAAGTGTTGTGGCTGCCTTTCCAATGCGTCAGTAGATTTCTGTCTCTAATGAAAGATTATCTGATACTGTCAACCCCAAATACGCAAACTCGTGGACAACCTTCAGTTCGTAATTAGAAATTTTGATTGATGGAGGCGCACCAGCATCTAGTTCCATGACCTGTGTTTAATTTATGCTGATGGTTATCCCAAAGTCTTTGCATGCGGCTGCAAAACGTTGAGCCGTTGGAGATCTTCTGCTGCATGAGTTGTCAGTGCTGCATCATCTGCAAAAAGTAGTTCTCTTATGCATCTCGATCTTACTTTCGTCTTTGCCTAGATTCTTGACGGGTTAAAAAGTTTGCCATCAGATCTTGTATGGAGGTATATGCCTTCAGTGGCAGTCCCAAATGCCTGCCTTATGAGAACGGTGAAGAAGATATCAAAAAGTGTAGGAGCAAGCTTTACTCCACTGCTGATGCTGAATGATTGGGATATTGAAAAATCAAATAAAATGGTTCCCTGCATATTTTCATGAAATGATTTCACAAGACTTAGCAGAGTGGGTGGACATCCTATCTTCTCAAGGATCTTGAAAAGGCCGACTCTGCTCACAAGGTCAAATGCCTTTGTGAGGTCGATGAAGACAATATATAATGGCTTCCTTTGTTCTCTGCACTTCTCTTGGAGCTGCCTGAGTGAGAAAATCATATTGATGTTGGACCTGTTGGGTCTAAATCTGCACTGTGATTTGGGTAGATTCTTTCAGCAAAAATGTATAATCTTTTTAGGATAACTCGAGTTAAAATCTTGCCTGTAATGCTGAGTAGGGAAATGCCGTGATAGTTGTTGCAGTTGCTTCTGTCACCTTTGTTTTTATAAATGGTAACAATGTTTGCATCCGTCATATCTTGTGGTACTGATTTTTCTTTCCAGCAGAGATGAAATATTGCATACAGTTCTGGGATGATTGTTTCTTTGCGACATTTTAAAATTTCAGGTGGAATACTATCTTTTCCTGGTGCCTTGCCGGACTTGAGATTGTCTAGTGCTTCGCTGATTTCTGTGAGGCATGGTTCATTATACAGGGCATTCATGATGGACTATTGTTCAGTGGCTTCTAGAGCTTCTTCTCCAACAGTGTTCTCCACTGAGTATAACTCTGAATAGTGTTCTACCCAGCGATCCATTTGTTTTGCTCGGTCTTTTATGATTACCCCCTCTGTTGATCGTAAAGGGCCATCTTATTATTTTGATGGGCCGACAGCTTGCTTGATGCCCTCGTACATTCCTCTTATATTTCCAGTGTCTGCACAAGTTTGAATTTGAGCAGAGAGCTGTAGCCAGTACCTGTTCATACATTTTCTTGCGGTCTGTTGTACTCTTATTTCTGGCCGTTCGCAATGCCTGCAAAGTTTTCTCTGAAGGTGATGTTTTATACACTGAAAATGCATGTCTCTTTATCTCAAGGACTGGGAACATCTCTTCAGAGTGTGCTTCAAACCAGTCAGTTGACTTAGTTTACCTCTTGCCAAATGTTGATAGTGCTGTATTGTAGATGGTGTCACGCAAATGACTCCATCTCTCGGTGGCAGTTCCATTTGTGGGACCAGGCAGAGTCTCCGCTAGAGCCTGGGTGAATTTGTTAACCTTCTCTTTGTTTTGGGTGCCGCTGGTGTCGATGCATGGTCTTCCTTCTGTTCTGTTTCTGTAGATTCTCTTGGGCTTTATCTTCACCTTGCTGGAGACGAGTGAATGGTCGGTGTCACAGTCAGCACTATGATAGCTACGAGTCAACTGTATATTGTGGAGATTGCTGCGTTTGGTGAGCACCAGGTCCAGTTGGTACCAGTTCTTTGATCTGGGGTGCCTCCATGACACCTTGTGTTGTGGTTTTGAGTCAGAAAAGGTGTTGGTCATGCACAGATTATGATGGCTGCAGAATTCCAAGAGACTGTTGCCTAAACAGATGTATGATTCCACAACTTGAAGTGTTAAAATATACTTTGCTTTGCCAAGTGAGATCTGCATGGCTGATACATCAGCTAACTCTTTGTTCAAACTACAGGTGACAGATAAATGTAAAATGAGATCTGGATGAGCAGATAATCACTCCAGCTGTGTTTATTTTCAAGCTGGTGATTTTTCGGCTGGTGGACTTGGAGGCCAAATCAATTTTAAAAATCAGCCTCAATGGGAGATTTGAACAAATAACTAATGGACTGGCCAGCTAAGCAAGCTAGTCACTGTGCTACTGCGGCTCCCCTAAAGAGACATAGGTATTTGTTAAAGAAACTGCTGGAGGGAGGAGTGGGTGGCAAGGATGTCACAGTGTTGTGTTCACAGTCCATCACCTACGTCATAAACCACCCAGACCTACACAGTAGCCTCTTGGCAATGATGATAATAAAGAACTTTAGGGAGGTAAACACACTCTAAAGCAATCAGTGAGGATGAATTGGAGGAAAATAAATTAAAACTACAAACCACAGCAAACTGAGCTTAGAAGAATCTTCAGACTCAGGACAGGGCATTGCAGACTCAGAGAACACCTCTACCAAATGGGTACATCTGACTTTGCAACGGTGGAGCACAAGTAAAACCGCAGTGCACATCCTATAAGCCTGTCTGACCTCGTCAGTCAGAGAGGAAGCATGCAAACAGAAGGGACACTTTGAGACAGATTCTTTAGGACCTCAAATGAACTGCTCTGTTTGTGACTCATGCCGGCAGACACAAAGTAAATACTGATTGCTAAAGAAGAAAAATGACGATGATAATGAAGATGATGAAGCCAAAATGAATTTAATTAAAGATACTTTTATTTCTAACAGGCATAAATAAATAATTTTCTACCTGCACTCTTTTTAATTGTACCATCAGGGCTGCATGATTTTTATTTTTCTGTTCCAAATTCAACTGCAGTTCATGAACTTTGCCCTCCATAACAGATTTATCTTCAGACGTCTGCTCGCCCTGCATGCGGAAACAGCGCTTCTCCAGTTGCTGGATGATTAAATTCTGAAAAGAAAAGTGATATCTGTTGTCTGAGATTGGGGGACCTGAAATACGCCACATACTAAATGGTCTGGGATCAACTCTTAATATCTGACAGCCCAACTGAACGGGTGCACATTTGGGCTCAGAAACACCATCATCAGCCAGTGACTTGTTCAGTGAACTCTGCCCCCATAAAAAAAAATTAGTTGCATATCCTTTACAGGACATGGCAGCCAACCCCAGCGTGTTTTGACTTCATGATTTCTTGGCAAGTTTATGTTCAGTAGTGTGCCATTGCTTTCCACTGAACGACCGGCACTCATACCATTGTATGGAAACCAACGCAAGGCGATCTGCTTCCAAATTGCCCGCAGCTGT
Source organism: Cepaea hortensis (assembly GCA_963921405.1). Taxonomy (NCBI): domain Eukaryota; kingdom Metazoa; phylum Mollusca; class Gastropoda; order Stylommatophora; family Helicidae; genus Cepaea; species Cepaea hortensis. The sequence goes on from OY992888.1 coordinate 43,459,858, forward strand.
GCTTTGAACATGATATGCAGGATTGCAAATTGTATTTGTAACCTCTTCGCCACAGATCCCCCACAACAGTATTTCAAAATGCCTCTCTATCATAAGCCAGATGTCCTGCCAATGGTGCTGTCAAATGTAAATTATCCATCCCATCTTGAATACATCTACAATGTGGTTTCCCTCTTCTCTGTTTCCCCAGTGGGCCTCTCTCCTCCTTACATGCCCAAAATATTTCACTTTCATCAATGTCATTTGTCTTATTAACTAATCTTCTTAAATACTGAGTTCTTGTTAGATAGGTCTGTTTGTTCTCTTTCCCATCTAATGAATTTTCAGTACTCTTTTGTAATACTTAGATTCAAAGGCACATGTGTGCTTTTCAGCTAATATACTAGATGTCCCAGTTTCATACTTATGTCTTGCCACAGGAGTAAGCAGACAGCCTCATCTTGGTTTTCATACAATGGTATGAGTGCCAGTCGTTCAGAAAGCAATGGCAAACTACTGGACGTAAACATGCCACAAAATCACACACAATGCCGGAGTTTACTGCAACATCCTGTACAGGATATGCAACTAACAGTATTCTGACACTTGTTCTATCTCATCTAATGAATAAAGTTTTTAACTATTAATTAGTTATTGCAGAGAATTGTTAATCCTTCTTGTAATTTCTGTTATCACATTTCCATTGTCAGTCAGCAGTGCACCTAGATATTCAAAACTACTCACTTTCTGTAATTTCTCTCCACAGATAAATATATCTGTTGGCATATTTGTTTATTGAGTATTCTTTGTAAATAGGGATGTTACGGGAGATTGGATGGTTGTTTGGAAGACCTCTGGAAGGCTTGACTTCTTTCTCTTAAGTCCCCTGAGCTGACATTGTTGTCTGAGCCCACAAAAATGGTTTTCATCTATCAGGGTGAGGCTGGGGTGAAAGCTTTCCTCCCAACCTGATACAACAGTACCATCTTCACATGGATTGTATTGAAGAGATCTTCTTTCCTTCTATAAGTGCAAGATCCAGTGGATGTGCAACATCATTACTTGAACTTCATATTTGTGGAGTGGCATGGTGATCCTTTGAATGTTAGCCAGACCAGCAATCCAGTCTATGGATACGCTGCACCACAGTGAGGTGCTTCAAAGATGTGGCCAGTTAAGGTCTTGGTCTTGCAACCTCTGGAACCCAAATATTGGACCTATATTTTACATGATCAGACAAGGCAACTGGGTCAAAAGGTCAGTTTTAAAATGGATGGCCAACTTGACTTTTCCACAGTCATGTCTGGTGCCCATTTATGAGGCAGGATAAAAAGTATTCATGCTAGTCAGATGACAAGTAAGACCTTAGACTTGAATAAAGCATACACTGGAAACAAGAAGCTGCTGTAAAAATTGATAATGAAGAAGGTCACTACCATCAAATAACGCTGAAGTCGGAATAGGTTTCCCTGATGGCGAGGGACACTGGTAATAGGGAAAGCTAATCCACACACAAACATCAGTACAGTGCACTAGAAGCAATAACATGTGTGTGGCCTACGCTTGAGTTCAAAGCCAGCAAATGCCGAAAGAGAAAATCCTACCTTCTAATCAAGAGAAGTGTGCTATGTTGTTTTCTTTGATATTTTCTTTGTTTCCGATCATTACATATACATAAAATAGCTCACCCCATTCCAATAATAAATACACAGAACAATTTGTTTATCTGCAGAAATAGGCAGAGTAAACAACTCAACCCTTATCTGCGTGTTACCAGGACCCATATAGGAAGCAAAGAATATTAACGCTGTAACCTACCAGGCATTTGTAAGAGGCAATTAGGAGGGTTAGCCTGAGATTTGTTACAACATTCCACAGAAAATTTTAGCAGCAAAATCCAAATAATCATGAATAAGTCTACAACGGGCTTGGTGTGAGTTGGTGGAGGGCCTATGCTTTCTTTTTTGGAAGATAAAACGCAGACAAAGCAGTCACCAGGACTACAGACACAGCAAAAGAGGTGAGTGCAGTCAGTGACTCAAAGCTTGACTGTTTGCTTCCAAACAGGTATTCCAGAGCTGTTCAAGACCCTAGTCCAATTCTAAGAGGTGGTTCTGGAAACTGCAGTGAGGCCAAGAGCTTTGTGATCAAAGCAGAAAGGTAAATTTGGTCTTACAAGATGCATGTTAAAGTTGGATATATTGATTTAAAAGAGCAATCAATCAAAGTGCTGTCTCCACAATGAATGTTGACTGCAATGGATTTCCAACACTGACTCTTGCCTTGATTGTACGAGGGGAAGTCAATAAGTAAGTCACAAATGGTTGTAGAAAAATAACTAAATAGGATAACAACTTGAAACAAGTACATACATTTTTGTACATACATTGTCCCTTTATTTCTCAACATAATTTCCACCAAAATTGATGCATTTATCCCATTGTTTTTTCAGTCCTCCCAAACCGGGTGCATAGAACTGCGTGCTCTGCTTTCTAAACCATGTTTTCACTTCACATTCAACTTCGGCATCATTCGCGAAATGTCTCCCGCCAATGTGGGTTTTCAATGGACCAAAAAGGTGGAAATCGCTAGGGGCTAAGTCGGGGCTGTAAGGTGGATGTTTCAGAACTTCCTACCTTAGTTGGTTAATTTTCTCCTGAGTTAATCGAGCCGTATGTGGTCTGGCATTGTCATGAAGAAGCAACATTCCTCTAGTCAGCAGTCCTAGACGTTTTCTTCAAATTGCATAATGAAGCATCGATAGAACTTCACAGTACGATTCAGAATTCACATTGTCACCTTTCTTCTTGAAATTGGTTAAAAGCACTCCTTGATAATCCCAGAACACTTTCAGCATAACCTTCCCTGCTGGTGGCGTAACCTTGAATTTTTGGACACAAGGCGAAAAAGGATTTTCCATTGCATTGAAGCACGCTTTGATTCAGGCTGGTAGTGATGCACGCATGATTCATCCCCAGTAACAATCCTGTTCAGCATGTCTTCTCCTTCATCTTCGTATCGACAGAGATGATGCAAGGACAGGCCAACTCGGTTCATTTTGTGTTTCTCCTTCAATTGTCTGGGTATCCACCTTGAGCACATTTTCTTAAATTTCAATCAATCATGCATTATGCTGTATGCTGAACCATGTGAGCACCCTTTTGCAGATGCTACAGAGTCTATCGTTACTCACCTGTCACCTCTAATCCTCCACCCGCTGCACGGATGCTGCTGTTGCAATCTCAACAGGACGACCAGATTGGATTTCATCAACGATTTTAAAGCATCCTAGAGAAAATTTTTCTACCCAGCTATGCACAGCTTTATGGGACAAACATTTTTCAGCATAAACAGAAAGCATTTCCTTATGAATGTCCTTTGCAGGCAGTCCTTTTGCCCACAAAAAACGCACAACAGCACGTTGCTCTTTGGTTGTACACTCCATAAGTACAGCTGCCATTTTGTTTATGCGCTGCGCATGCACATGAGACAACTAGTGCCACCTGACGAACAAGAATATACAGTTCGATGTTGCTGTCACCTAATGACACCTGTAGAAAACACCAACTACATTTACCTGCCATCCCACAGAACTATGTGACTTACTTATTGACCAGCCCTCGTACATTCTGTCAGACTGCTGTTCATCCATCACTTGATGTTATCTTCCCAAATGTATCGTTGTCTACCTCATTCTCGCTTGCCTTCAACATTACCTGGTAAGCATTACTTCATCGGCATAATGTAACACTATGAAACCATCATTCTTAGGACAACCAAAGCAGAGAAGACTCTCACCTGGTTGTAGAGAATCTCTTGCTGTTTCAGAGTTTCTCCGTCTAATCGCTGAATTTTGCTGGCAAAGTTCTTTCTAGTGTTTTGAGCGCACTGCAAATAAATTGGATACAAACTCTCCATTATTTTGGGGAATGTGGTAGTCTAGTGTAAGTGTACAAAACTATATTGCTCAACCCACAGTGATGACAGCATTATTTTCCTTGATTAGTATGGCCATGCGGGATTGCAAGGGAATGAACTTATAGGCTGGCAGGGAATGCACCTCTTGGTGACAGATTCCTTATAGACAAGGGAGAGGTGGTCGTGTGCTTGTGGGATTAGGTTGAGAAGGCGGGGGAACAGACTGAGAATGATACTGCAGGGGATCGGCAGGGGTTCTAGAATAATCTCAAAACTGAGAGGGAAGACCAGGAGAACTTTCAATCAGATAGCGGTAGGAACGATTAGTAGTATGACTCTTCACAGGCTGTTGAACGAGGGGACAGAGCACAATTGGAAATGTCATGAGTGCAGTGATGTCGGTTCTTAGCTCAACTCAACTAGTATAGTCAATCCAGCATCATACAACTGGTTTCCGGAGATAAATGTGTGAAAATTCAAGGTCACCCAAATCATTATCATGTACATCCTGTAGCAGATCCATTGCAGAATGCTGCTTCCATCAAGGCCCGCCAGAAATATTCTAAATCCTTTCTCAGTCACCCCTGCCTCATGCATTTTCACGCCTAAGGTGTTTTCCATGTCCTGTGTCCATCTTTATGCTGGTCGACCCAAGCCTCTTATTTCATAAAGCATGCTTTCCATCACTTTTCTTTCCAAACTAGTGAAGCATTTAATCAATCATGTGCCATGCCGGAAAGCGTGGGCGGTCATGACTCGCCATTTCACTCGATCACCAGAGTCGTGGATCAGCTCAGTGTTCCTGTCTCATCCATGCCACGTGGCCAAGCCATTCAGGTATTTTCCTCTCGGTCTTCCTCTTGGTCTGTTCACCTTGATCTTGCCAGTTGTCAATAAGTTCTCCAATCCATTTCTTCTCATAACATGTCCAAAAATTTTTGACTATCTTCGTCTAATTTCTCTAATCAGTCTACGATTTTCATTTAATATGGCCAAAGTATTTCAGCTCTGAAGACATAAACCTGTTTATGAGCTAGTTTTCTTCAATGTACAAATCTTGTAGTATGTCTAAGAATTTTCTGTAACGTTTAAGTTCAAAAGCCCTTTTTTACTTCTTTAATAACAGGAAAATGGTCCACAACTCACATTCCTATGTTGCCACAGAAAAAGAGTCCCCAACTTACTCAAAAAGCATCTGGTTCAAATCCAACTGAGCACAGTATTGTCTGACACAATTTTTCAGTGGAACTTGAATATTTAATAACCCCTCCCCCAACTCCCCTCTCTTGGGTCAGGTGGCTTGAATAAGGGCAATAGTCCCATGATGGCTAGTTAAGCTTCACTCCTAGTTTCTACACCCCAACACAGTTTACAGTAATGAATATAAACAAATATGGCAACAAACTAACTTCCATTCACCAAAAACTGTATGGGATTATCATGAACTGAAATGAATTACTGCTTTTATTTGAGTCAGTATCATGTGAGAGGAAGAAGAAGAAGACACAGATCAAAAATATGAGGTCTCTCATAGATGAAAATTATAAACAGTAGTTATTATAACCACTGCTCTTAGAAAATTAGAAAAGCCTGTTTTGCTTTGTGGACAAAGATGATTTTGACTCTGTTCAACTTTTCATAATTATGGCGTCTTTCTGTCACATTCCAAAATTTTGTTGCTGTTTTCATCCTTCACTTGGTTTTTGTGGTTCACTGCTTAATGTAAGTTTTTTTCTTCTTTTGGCTATCTTCTTCTTCTCTGTGCTAAATAGTAGTGTAAATGAATTCATTACTGCATTGTATTGCTAGAAGCAAAGAATATTATGGACAGACAGAAAAACCAATGACCAAGTCCTACAAAAAACAAATGAAAACCATAAACTGATTAGAGAAATGAGACGTAAACAGTCACATTTTTTTGGGGACACATTATGAGAAGAAATAAATTGGAGAACTTGGTGACAACTGGCAAGACTGAGGGGAATAGAACAAGGGGATGGTAGAAAAGTAAATACCTGGATGGCTTGGCCACGGGTATGGTTGAGACAAGACACTGAGATGATCCATGATTCTGGTGATCACTTGAGATGGCGAAACATGACCACCCACGCTTACCGGCATGGCACATGATTATTGCTAGAGGTTGCCAGTGTGTCACCAGGGTCCACAAGAAAAGCTAATAGAAACACCGTTACCCACCAACCAATGGCATAAGAGGAAACTAAAGAGGGCAAGAATAGGATTGGCTATCTTATCCTGTACAAAACTGTACCTGCAAAATGCAAGTAAGCATGAACTAGTCTATAAAGGGCTTAGCATATGCTAGCTGTGACCTATGCTCCATTGACTGATGAAAGGAGGAGGAGGAGACGGAAGATGAGGAAGAAGAAGATTGCTTGAAGCAGTCTCTTATATGTTTAAGTTCTATTTCTTCTTGTGTAGCTGGTTCTGTGGCAAAGGTGTTACGAATGCAATTCGTAATCCTGCATACCGCCCTTTGAAACACAGCTGTGGGCAATTTGGAAGCGGACTCCCTTGCGTTAGTTTCCATACAATGGTATGAGTGCTGTTTGATTAGAAAGCAACAGCAAACTACTGAACGCAAACTTGCTAAGAAACCACAAACAGCCCAAAAATTCTTTTGTTGACTGCTGCGTCCTGTAAAGGATATGCAGCTAACTTTTGACATCTTGTGCGGCTAGGAGCTTGAGTTCAGGTTTTGTCTTTTGTTTAGGCCACTAGCCACTGCAGAACCGCAGCTTCCTGAAACACTGCAGGACTCTTGGCATAAAGTACTTGGGTTGCTGCTATTGTTTATCCCCACATTGAAGTTGTCGGCACATTTTGTTCCGCTTGTTGATCCTGCTGGTTATTCTCCCAGTTCTGGAGGTCTATGAATTAAGATTTTCTCTTTCAAGCTGCATCAAGGTCTGTCACCAGAGAAGTGGGTCTTAACTCTTTTGGTGACATCTTCTGACAGCCTGAGTGATGCTGGTCAGCACGGTTATGTCTTGTTGAAGCTGTGTAATTCTCTTTCTTCTTTGATGTCACTGATAATTTTGTTTGTGTTCTGTCTTATTCAAGGTGACAACAGTACTGCTATGCATCTTTCAGAGTTTAGCAATACCACCCTTGACTATCACATTTACCAACAGAACAATAAGTTTCTTTTCTTGTACCTCCCCTGAGCTGATCTGCTGCACCTTGATTTTCATAGGAAAGGTGCTGTTGAATCTGGACTGCTTTTGTTAGTTCACCCTTTAAACGCCATCTTGTGTCATCTTTGTTTTTTGGTGGTTTGTTTTCTTCTCATTCCAGGCTGCTATTTTTACTTCTGTAGATTGGTGGTCAGCTTGGCCGAATGGATAAGAGCACACATTCTTAAACATCCGGCATGCTGATGTCAATGCAGCAGGTTCAACCCCTACACCGGTTAGTTGGACAAAAAATGCTGACTTCTCATCCTTGACTTGGGGATGTAAATTACAAGTATCTCTGAAGTCAGAGTGGGTTAGCCTGATGGTGAGAGACACTGGTAATAGGGAAAGCCAATCCACATGCAAAAATCAAGTCCAGTACACCAAAAGTAGCAGCATATATATGGATGATGAACTTGAGTTCAAAGCGAGTGACGCCCCAAAAATAAACTTCTGTAGATTAAGTTAAAGCTTCAGCCATCCATTATGTTGTTTTCTCATCTCATCATGTTCCTCTTGTACCTTGCGGTGTTGAGGTGAAGTATAAACATCGTGAGAGTGCCCGATTATGGGCTTCATGTGTCGATATTCCCATGGACTCTGCTGTTCCGTCCGTCCAACGTTTACGTGGTCGGCCTCTTCCTCTGTTTCCATTTGGTCTGTACATCTCTGCTTGTTGTGGTATGCTGTTGACTGGTAGCCTGCTTGCATGGCCAAACCATTTAACTTGCTACTTTCTAATAAAATCTAGTGCTGCTTTAACCCCCACTTTAGTCCTGATTTCTTGATTTCTGAACTTATCTCTTCTTGATACGTTGAGTATTCTTCTCAGGAATCTCATTTGTGTTGTTGTGATTTTTCTTTTCTCTTCTTCTGTCATTGTCCAGATTTGGCATTGGTAGCATAGAGCTGGTAGGAAGATTGTGTTGTAAAGTGCTTTCTTAGTAGTTATTGATACATGTTTGTTCTTTAATTTGGTGCCATTTGTCCAATGAGTTGGTTTGCCTTGTTGCACCTATTTTCGATCTCGTCTTCTGATCTGCCATTTGATATTATACTTCCTAGGTACTTGACACTCTTTACTTGTTTCATGGGATGTTCGTTTAAGTGAATTATTGTTGTTTGTTCTTATATAGTTATAGTCATTACCTCTGTTTTGCTTGTGCTAATTTTCATGTTATGTTCCCTACACATTTCGTTTAGGCTATTCATATGGCCTTGTTATTCAACTTCTGATTTTGCTATTAGTGCTTGGTCGTCCACAAACAGGAGTTCTCTAATGGTTAGATTTGCAGATGGTTCTTCTTCTGTGTTCTCGTCATGCGTATTCTTGCTGTCTCTGTTTTGCTGGTTTCTTTACATATGTTGTCTATATATGTTATGAACAAAAGAGGGGACAGGACACAACCTTGGCATACTCCAGATCTTATGGCGAAGGGTTCTGAGTGTCCTCCAGTTGCTCTCACTTTGCATTCACTGTTGTTGTATAAACATCTACATAGGTTGGTTAGATGTATACTCACTCCATACTGTTTAAGGATTTCCCACAGCTTGTTTCTATCTACTCTAACGAATGTCTTTTCGTGGTCGACAAAGGCTAAGTAGAGTGTTTCATTGAATTCGATTGATTTTTCTATAAGTTGTCTAAGGGCAAAAATGGCATCTGTGCATCTTTTGTTTTTCCTAAATCCAAGTTGTGTTTCACTTAGCTGGGGTTCGAAAGTAGTTCGTAATCTTTTTTCAAGAATTTTGCAAAATATTTTCCCAGTATGACTTAACAGTGAAATCCCTCTGTATTGTGTGCAGTGACTTTTGCTGCCTTTGTTTTTCCAAATTGGGATAATTATGGCGTTTCCCCAGTCTCGTGGTGTTTGATTGATTGATTGATTGATTTAGGAACCGACATCACAGCATTCGGGACATTCCCATAAGCGCTACGTCCCCATCCTCAGCAGCCAGCGAAGAGTTCCAACACTAATAGTTCCAGTAGAAATCTGATTATATGTCCGTCTCGCTTTTCCTCTGAGCATCGATCGTCGGCCAGATCCCCTCGTCACACCTCGCTACCTCATTCTTACCAGACTATGGTGATCCATTTGCTCCTCCGAGGTAGTGTCTCTTGTTCTACCCAAACATGGTTGAATAGTCTATGTAGCCAAGCTGTTCCTACTTCTTTTGCTGCTTTAATTAGTTCATTTGGTATTTCACTCTGTTCTAGTGATTTGTTCAATGGGGCTAATCTGATGGCTTCTATAATTTCTTCTTTTAGTATGTCTGGTTCTAGTTCTTCGGTGACATCTGTGTAGGTCTCTTGAATTCCTGTGACATTTGATGGTATGCTGAGAAGTTGTTCGAAATACTGCTTCCATCTTATTAGGATTTGATTTTGTTCACTTATTGGTTCTCCATATTCGCTGTTAATTATTTCAGTTGGGTCAAAGGGTTCTCCTCTAGTTCGCATTGCAATTATCTTTTTGTAGAAGTTTCTAGTTGCCTCCTTGTAGTTTTTATTTTGGGTTTCTCCATACTCTTCCCATTCTTTTTGTTTTTCCCTCTTTACTTTTCTACTCATATGTCTTCTCGCTATTCTATATTCTATGTAACCACATTCCTGTTTGCTCTTCAACCACATTTTATATTTTTCCTTTTTTGTATTTTACCGCTTTCTTTACGTCTGCGTTCTACCAACTTGTTATTTTCTTTATCCGTGTGTTGTGTTTTTTCGTGGTTCCACATGTTATTTTTGCAGTATTTAAAATGCTTGATTTGAAAATCTCCCATTCTTCTTCCACTGTTTTTCTTTCTATAGGTAATTTTACAAAGAATTCAGTTAGTTCTTTCTCATAATTTTCCCTTACTGCCTCGTCCTTAAGGTTTTTTAAGTTTACTGATTCGCATAGCATGTATTTTCCTGCTCTTTGGTTTCTTCTTCTGATGTTTCTTACTGTGGCAACGACTCCTTTATGATCTGTGTTTATACTGAAATTAGGCACTGCCTTGCATCTAATATATTTCTTTTTTTGTTATTTCTTGTTAATACAAAATCAATTTGGATTTTAGTATCTAGATCGTTCCATTTATACCAGGTGTATACTTGTGCATCTTTATGTTTATAGAATGTGTTTGTTATATAGAGGTCGTGTTGGCTGCAAAGCTCTATCAGTCTACTTCCGTTACCATTCCTTTCATTATGCTGATCTCCAAATGCTCCCAGATGTTTTTCTATGCCCACTCTGTTATGCCTTAGTCTTGCATTGATGTCTCCCATAACTATGATGTTGTCCTGCTTATCTATTTTATTTAGCACGTCATATATGTCTTCGTATAAGTCCTCACATTCTTGCTCATTATTGTTTGCATTACATGGTGCGTATATTTGTACATATGTTGTAATTGTTTGTTCTTTTATTCTCACTGTTATGATTCTTTCTGATATATATTTTATTTCTAGTATTCCTCTTTCTAGCCGTGGTTCGATGACTATTCTCACACTGTGTCTTGCCCTTTCTTGCTGTTCCACTCCAGAGTAAACAAACGTGTAACTATGGTGGAGCTCCTTGCATCCTTCCCCATTTGTTCTGGTGTCTGATATTCCCATCAGTCCAATTTTCCTCTCTTCCATTGTTTCTATAAGCTCTTCTTCTTTACTATTGAAACCACAGACGTTCATTGTGTCTATTTATTGAGTCGCTGATTGATCTCGTAGTCCATTAACATTGCCGGGTCGATATCCATTTGGGTCAGTCCGTTTATACTTCTTAGTTTTTCTACGAGCAGTATGAAGATCCCCTAACGGCTTGCTAGGCCAGTCGCAGGTTTAGGACACAGGGAGTCCATCCCCTATGGCGAGCCATAGCCCCGTTAGCCCACGACCTCGCGGTCATGGTTGCCTGGTCTGCACCATGTAGAGGTGGGAGTTGACTTGTGTAGTCTGTGGGTCATCGGCAGGCTACTAATTTTCACCCCTCCTAGGACAGGCTAGCCGATCCTAACCCTACTGGCTGCAGGGCCAGGCGCAGTCCACACCTTGCAGACCGTTGTTTTCTCACCGGTGTAGAATTCCTACAGCTGTGGATGATCTAGTTCTCCTGCTGCTTTCTGTAAAAGAATCAACGACAGTGTTGCTGTTGTTAAGCTTCCCCTCTTTTCAGTGTTATAAACTGGAAATCTTTGGGCCTTTTCTTTGTGCAAGCCTTTCTCTGCACTTGATAATAAAGTGTGCAATAGCTCTAAGTAAGTGCGAATGACTTAGAAAACCTACACACAGCAGATGGTTCAGCATTCAAGGTCACCTCCTTTGCAAGATATGGCATGTACATTAAGTTCCCAGATGGAACCTTCTGTGAGTGCTTTCAATTCTGTGATGAAAGCTGTTCCAACTATGAAGCAGAGACTATTGCAATAAGAACTGCCACATCAGCAGTTTGACCTCATGGAGAAAAAAAACCATGTGAAGTATTTTCAATGATGCTGTGTCTGTCTTGAAGACACCAAAAGACACTTCATATGAAAGAAAAGAGGGAAGGCAACTATTTTCCTTAATTTTATGAAAATCTAAATAATTCATATGAAAGAAAAAGACTCTAGAGGGAAGGTAAAGAATCAGGGGGAGTTATACCATCCTTTTTCTTAATTTAATGAAAATCTAAACAATCAACATCTTGAGATGAACCTGGTCTACACTTAACCTGGTCTTAACTGTGAGCCAGGTGTGGATGCCATAACCTCTTATCTACTTGCCCTCAATATCACATGTGTCAGCCCAAAGGCACAATTATTGTACGACTTAGCTGCAAAGAGAAATCATGCAACCAATACCTATTTCTGGAAGAATGGGGAATACAAATAAATATACTTGCCCAAGGCAGTGACAAAACACACCAGTATCATTCACTTTAACAAAACATCAAGATCCCTAGTTGACAGAGTAAAACCATCCATCCATCATGTGCCATGCCGGTAAGCGTGGGCGGTCATGTTCTGCCATCTCACTCGATCACCAGAGTCGTGGATCAGCTCCGTGTTTCTGTCTCGACCATGCCACAAGGCCAAGCCATCCAGGTACTTGCTTCTAGGTCTTCCCCTTGGTCTGTTCCCCTCGATCTTACCAGTTGTCACCAAATTCTCCAATCCATTTCTTCTCATAACATGCCCAAAAAATTTTGACTGTCTACGTCTAATTTCTCTAATCAATTTACGATCTTCATTTGTTTCTTGAAGGACTTGTTCATTAGTCTCTCTGGCTGTCCATGGTATTCTTTGCATTTTCCTCAGAAACCACATCTCTACAGCCATCAGATGTTTTTCAGCCTGACTGCTCATTGTCCACGCTTCACATCCATATAAAAGTACAGGTTCAATGTAACATCTCAACACTCTTTTTCTCGTTTCAATTGACATCTTTTTATTGGTCAATATGTTTTTCATCTTGCTAAAGGCTACTTTTGCCATGGCGATTCTTGTTCTAATCTCTTCAAGGCATCTCCCATCAGATGTTATTACTGTTCCGAGATAATTGTACCTGCTCACTTGTTGAAGAATATTCCCATTTACTTGTATATTACATTGTGGTATTTCGTTCTTCCTAGTGACGACCATAATCTGTGTCTTTTTACAATTTAATTCTAACCCTAGTTGTTCACTGTGTGTAACAATCGCATCTACTAAATGTTGCAGGTCCTGTTCATTGTCTGCAATCAAGACTGTATCATTTGCATATCTAATGTTATTGATGTATCTTCCCCCAATGTTGATTCCTTCCACATCTTCAATATTTCTGAAAATACTTTCACTGTACAGGGAAAACAGATCTGAAGACATTACACATCCCTGTCTCACACCCCTTTTAATAGGCTGATATTGGCTTACTTCATTATCAACTCTTATGGCAGCTTGTTGTTTCCAATATATGTTTTTTACAAGTCTAAGATCTTTTTCATCAATTTGTAAATCTTTAAGCATCCTTATCATGTTGACATGTCTCACTTTATCAAAAGCCTTTGTGTAGTCAATAAAGCAAAGGTGTAGATCTTTGTTTACTTCTATAGAACGTTCGATTATGGTTCTCAGTATATACACAGCATTTACTGTACCCTTGCCTTCCACAAACCCACATTGTTCTTCTCCTATTTGAGGTTGTATTTTCCTCCTAACTCTTTGCATGATAATTCTTAGCAAAATCTTCGTGATGTGACTCATTATACTAATTGTTCGATGTTGATCACATGCCAAGGCTCCTGATTTCTTTGGGATTGCAATAAATACAGAATTACATAACTCCTGAGGTATATTTCCAGTATCATATATTGTATTAAGCAGACTGGCAACTTTATCTATTCCAACACAGACAATAAAAAAGTTAATCCCTAGTTGATAGAGTAAAATACAGATAATAAAAAAGTTAATCCTTAGTTGACAGAGTAAAACAGACAATACAAAAGGTAATCCCTAGTTGACAGAGTAAAACACAGACAATAAAAAAGTTCATTTCCTTACATTAATAGCTGCCTCCATAATCTTCTCTTCTGCTGTCATATCCTTGAGATCAGTCTGCGATTTGCACAGTATTCCTTCCATTGACTTCAAATCCCTGAGCAACTTTTCTTGCCTCTTTTCCTCAGCCATCAACATATCATCCATTTGTGTCGCTTGCTGTCCAACAGCGAGGGTGGATGCTATTGTAACTCTCAACTTTTCATCCAGAGCAATTCTTGTAGCCGTAGCCTGTTCCAGCCTGAAAATGACCGATAACAAGTAGCAATTCTTTATGAGCTCAAAGCCTCTAATCCTGCATGAACAATATAGGAGCCATTATACAACCTGCAGAGCAGAGGCAAATCTAATTGTCTTCATATTTTAGCAATTTACTTCAGCCACATACAGAACTTTGTGGCGAAGGGGTTACGAATGTAATTCGTAATCCACACACTGCGGTTGAAACACAGATTTGAAAGCAGACCACCTTGCATTGGTTTCCATACAATGGTATGAGTACTTGTCATTCAGAAAGCTATAGCAAACTAGTGAACGTAAACTTGCCCAGGAATTACAAACAGGCAAAATTTGCTGGAGTTGACTGCTACGTCCTTTAAAGGATATACAACTAACTTTAACATATAGAACACAGTAGATTTGTAAGCAATAGGTAGGGAAAACTGATTACGTAAACTCAGTGTACAACTTCCATTTTAAGTGTTTTGGAGAATTCTGGCTTAATGAGTCACAATGTTAAGAATAATTTTAGCAACGTGATTGTGAGGTAATATAACTTCTTAAGCCCTTACTTTGCAGACACACAAAAATTAGATTTGCAGCCAGCACTTTTTAATTACAAGTAATAAAATAGTAAACATGATCCCACCAAAGACATGGCAATAAATGTTGCAAGTGTTCCTTACTTTGCGTGAACAGTCACATTTTGTAAGATGAATGTATGCTCCATTTGCAGCATTCCCAACTTCAAAATCAGGAGATTACATCCTTTGAGATTACATTGGGTTAATGATGAAGGATCTTTCTCTGGTCATTGTTCTCCAACTTAAACATCAAGGGATTACATCTTTTGAGATTCCATCCATCATGTGCCATGCCGATAAGCATGGGCGGTCATGATTCACCATTTCACTCGTTCACCAGAGTCATGGATCAGCTCAGTGTTTTTGTCTCGACCAAGCCACGTGGCCAAGCCATCCAGGTATTTACTTCTGTCTTCCCCTTGATCTTGTCAGTTGTCACCAAGTTCTCCAATTTATTTCTTTTCATAACATGCCCATGGTGATTACATTAGGTTAACAATGAAGGATCTTCTTTTGGGTATTGTTCCACAACTTAAAAATCAAGAGATTACATCCTTGGAGATTCAATTTAGGTTAATGATGAAGGATCTTCCTTTGGGCATTGGCTGGAGTCTGCTGACAATGAAATACTTAAAGCCAGTGGAAAAAACACTGCCAACCGAGGCCTAATCCCAGCCAGTTTGTATGTGCTGTGCTGAATCATTACCCGATTCATCATCATCATCATCATCATCATCTTGTGCCCTGCCAACTGGTGTAGGCGTACATGCCTCTCCACAAATCTTGTTCCTTGGTGTTCTGGATCATCTCTGCTGATATTTCTCTATGGTATCATTGGCCAGATTAATTTTAATATGGCTTTCCACATATTTAAGTTCCAATAACGGTCTTGCAGACCCCATTGGTTTTTTAGCTTGGAGAGCTTTGTAGCAGTCCCCTTGGAGATGGTACTCTGGTAATGGGTCATGAAGAAAAGTCTACGTCAACCTCACTCTGATAGATGCATACCCTATTCAGACAACCTGAAGGCCAAGACTGTCATGTAAAAACTCATTCAGATCTACAGCCAACCAACTAATTATGAAGGACAAAAAAGGTAAGTTTTTGGAAATTGTCAAAATTATCCCCCCCCCCCCCCCCCCCAAAAAAAAAATTACATACATGACTGTAGATTGATACAATTGCTCCTAGAACAGTAAGCTAGGCTACCATCTTCTCACGTTAGGTGCTACAGCCCAAATACTTATTTAAACGTGTACAGAGGAGCGGCTGGCCGAGTGGCTAGAATGTCAGATTCTCCTTCAGGAGACCCGGATTTGAATCCTCGGTAAGGTGTGGAGTTTTTTTCTGTCGGGGAGAAAAAAGAAAACTCTAACCTGCACAGTTCACAGCGACTGCAATAACCAGACTGCCTTAATTCTTCTGGCTCAAGATCCCCTTGTCATACACCGCAAGGTACTATATTGGCATTAAATGACAGATTTTGAGTAGTGGCTGGCCAAGTGGCTAGAATGCCAGATTTTCCTTCGGGATACCCAGATTTGAATCCTTGGTAAGGTGTGGAGTTTTTTTTTCTGTTGGGGACAAAAAGAAAACCCTAGCCTGCAGTTCACGGCAACTGCACTAGCCAGGCGGCCTTAATTCCTCAGGCTCAAGACACCCCTGCCACACACTGCAAGGTACTGTATTGGCAGCAAAAAACAGTTTTGTTTGGACACAAATTCCACTGTACCACAAATCTAGTTTTGTGACTGGTCATACGCCTCTTCTTTGGAAATAATGTGATCACATACCATCCACATAGAAGATGTGTGCAAAAAATATTCTGTTATGGGGAAAAAGGTACCAATTCTGCTGGTGTGTGAAGTGTTTACGTATGGCCTTCACATATTCTAGGTAAATGAAATTCTGAGTTGTGGTTACCAGTTCTCTTCTCCGCTGTCTTTCCTTCCCAGACAACTCCAAGAATATTATCTGGTATCCATATTATGAGGCTGAGTAGACTATAAAGCCATATAAATCAGACAAAATAATTCTGCCACTGTTGAGGATTGAACCTAGACCACTGTCTTATATACAGGTAAGACAATCCCATCGCAGATAGTGCCACTGTGGTGTGAAGTGTTAGGCCTTCATATATTCTACCCCAGTGTTTCCCAACCTTTTTTGTGCTATGCCCCACCTAAGCCTTTCTAAAATTCTTATGCCCCACATTACATATACATTATTTTTAATATTCAAAAATTGAAATGTTCACTAAAGAAACTTGAATGATAGGTTTTAGGAACAAATCAATAGGAAATTACTGAGCAAACACAGTAAGTAAATTTTCAAAACATATAATGGAGAACTGAAATTCAAGTACAAAATAATTTTAATGAAAGATTTTTCTATATTATTTTAATTATTAGTAATTATTTATTATTTAAATTTAGTGAGATCCTTGCGCTTGATGCTTGCTGCAAAGAGATTTTATGTCAGGTTCCAGTTTAGTTAACTTCAGTCTCAAATCTGCCCGTTTTGTTATATCCAGCAGATTTCTTCCATTTTCGAATTGCCCCCCTGTGGGGTGTGGGCCCCACGTTGGGAAACACTGCTCTAGACCATGACATATGAGGTGGTTTGGCCAGTATCTTCTGTCATCCCTCTTTCCTTCCCAGGAAATTCCCAAAAGCATTCACAAAATTGTCTGGTACCCATTTTTATGAGGCTGAGTTGAACAAAGAGCCACCACAAAAACCATTCAGCCTCTTGCTGGGGATTGAATCTAGACCCCTGTTTTAGCAGACAAGTGCACTAACCACTATGTCACCACAGCTCTCATCTTATGGATGGCTTTTATAACTGCTTGGCATTTGCCAATTAATGACACCAGACTCTACAATGTTCAGCTGACAGAGATCTTTACAATGCTAGCATCAACACCGGACCCTGTATTTTTCATCCTTGTCTGAGAATGTTAGGCAACTGATACTACTACAGGTTGAAATTAAAAATCGTAATTTCTCAGCTTTCTTAACAAGCAAATACAAAGGACCCTTTTGAAGATCTTGAGGTGTATTACACATATGGCATCAGCCCCAAACTTGTATTGATCAACCAGCACTCGAGGGCTGATGAAGTCAATATCAAACTAATCAAATTGACTTTCCAAGACATTTCCTGGTTCTCTATTTTAGGTCAGGTCAACCTGGAAGCCTAGGTCAATTGTTCAAATCCGCCTCAATGCAAATTCAAACCCCCGACCACTGAACAGGTAAGCATGCTAGCAACTACACCATCACGGCTCTCCTACCTTACATAAGTTAATTAACTGATCCTACAGGGTGTCACAATCAACCACAGTATTCATTAGCTGTTTGTGTTGGCAATTTTACTTTCAATAGTTTGCCACTGCTTTCTGAATGGCAGAGACTCATACCATTGTGAAAATAACGCAAAGCGATCTGCTCCTAAATCGTCTGTGACTGACTTTGAACCCGATATGTTGTCATTGTGAAACTGCATTCAATACCCCTGACCCACAGATGCCGACTTCCTTAATTTACTTACTTGATATTCTTTTCTATAATTTCTTTTTTTACATGAGTGAGAGATGCATGTGCCAACTCCAGATCCAAAACAATTCTGTCAAGAGTTCGCCTCAATGCGTCTGACTGTCAGAGAATACAACAAAATAAAATTCAGGCTGGTGTCAATAACATTGTAATATTCCAGTTCTATAACATTAAGGCCTACAAAATGTAACACCCCTATCACAGCACAGACCCACAGTAAGAAATTGCTCTGGGAGAAATATTTTGGTTTCCTTATGGTTTTGATGAAGGCTATGGACTACTTTTAATTTTAAAGAGGTATTACAACACAAATGCTCATGAATGGGTAGAGGTGAACATAACGAACACAAGTCTAATAATGTTCATTTCCTAACTTTATTTGAGTCTAATAATGTTCATTTCCGAACTTTATTTGAATAAATTATCACATTTATTGGTTACTTCTCACAATGAATGACTTCGTTCTGTCACACTTAATTATTATATTAACCCATTCTTTAATAATTGTTATAAAAAACTCCTTAGTATGGAGTCCTATAGATATCCATCTTATGGATGCCCAGTCAGTTGTTATATTAACCTCTCTCTCCGGTTATAATTCCTTCTGTTACATCCAGTTGGTATGTTAATATTAGCCCACTCTATGATAGTTGGTAGAATGACTCTGCCCCGGCCCATTGTTATATTAACTCATTTTATCCTAATTGTTAGAAATATGTCTCATCTCCCATCCCACTGTTATATTAACGCATTCTATTCTAGATGTTAGGACAATAACATTCCTCCCAGTTCTTCCAGTTATTAATTAACCCACTCTATCCTAGTTATTACAGTACCTCCTTCTGTCCCTTCTAGTTATTTCAATAATCCAACCTATCCTAGTCTCTAGTATGTTACGGAGGCCCCAAAGATGAAGTAAAGAATAGTAACACTGTAGACCCCCCCCCCCCCCCCCCCTGAGCTTGTCACAAAAGATGACCAAAGAGTGGTGGTCTGAGACCTGTTATGTCACACTGTAGAAACAATCAGCCAACATCAAACCAACCACGAACTGGCCTACAAAAGGCTTGACATACGTAGTTGGGGGGGGGGGGGGGGGGGCTATATTCAATTAGGAGTTTCAAATGGAGGAGGAGAAAAAGGAGACTCTATCCTAGATGTTAGAACACCTTCTCTTCCATACTGTAATTATTAAGTCTTTGAAAGTGAACTCCTTGAGATAGACAGATTTTTGGACAGATATAGAGTTAAATGTCTCCCTTTCAATATTGTCGAAATAACCCTTCTCCTTCTATAAGAACTGCCTTTTCTTCCCAAACTAACTTGCATGAAAACTTCTATTACTGTCTCAGTAATATCATAACCAGTACCTCAAACATGCCACAAACTGACCTCACTTTCAAACTGTATTTTCTGCTGCTGTGCATCTACCAACTGCTTCCTTATGAATATACTTGTGCGTTCTGCCATAGATATCTTTTTCTCTGTTTCTGCATTGTTTTCTTGCTCACGCCGCAGGTACTGTAGCTTGTTACGTATGATATTATTATGACGTCGAACATCCTGCTTAACTTCAGCCAATTTCTGTCATGTTAAAGCACAGAAACAGGAATAATTAGTATAGTATTGGTTTGAGCATATATAAGATTGTATCATCATCATGCGATGCCTTGCTAGCTGGAGTGGGTGATCATGCCTCTCCACATATTGTGATCTCTGATGGCACGGTTTATTTCATCTGTCGACTCACTTTCATGCCATGACACAAGAATCTTCTCCCGCTGTCATGATTTTCTTGGGAAAATACAGCTGTGGTTTCCCCTTGCCTTCTGCCGGTTTGTGCATGGTTTGTATATTAAAAAATTATAATGTTGGATATCCTTCGCAGGACGTTGTGATCAACACCAGGTTGATTTTATAAAACTTTTTACGCTGAGTAGTCTGCCTTTGCTTTCTGAACGAGAAGTCAACATTTACGTCCAACTGACCATGTAGGGAATGAACCCACTTCTCTGCCATCAGTGCATCAGGAGTTAAAGAGCAAGTTCTTCTAACCTTTCGGCCACGCTGACCTCTATATACAAAAGTAAGCAAATAACAGACCCCTTGCCATGCCATGTGGCATAATAAGATTGATCCACTGGCGCCCTACGTGTGTCAGACCTTCCAAGCTAGGACACAGTATTCAGATGAGTACATTTTATTTTAATTAGTTTAATAGTTTAATATTGTCATAGTGTGTTTCATGTAGTTTTGTGTTGGTTTGTATTTGTTTGTCCTGTGCTGACGAAGGCTTTGGCCGCAACGTCCAATTTGTCTCTTGTAGTCGTGTTTTAGTAAAGCTCACAATCTACTTCTCGTTTATTTGGGTGATTCATTCATGTGGCATAATAGATATATGGTAAGTCAAAAAGTAACAGACCCCTTGTCATGCCATGTTCCATATTGAGTAGATGGTGCTCTCCCCATATTGTAAGATCAACTGACACTCAATGGGTGATGTGATCAATATCACACCAAAAGCAACCATATCTTGCTGAAATAAAATCAACCCACAGAATAATCCAGTTTATAGATGCCGTCAATTTTCAATTATCTCTTAAATGACATAAGGACATCTCCTATTTTATGCAGGATTGTTCTGTACCTCTCTCTCTCTCTCTCTTCAAGTTTTCATATAACGGTAAAGTTAAGTATGAATTATTTGCAACTTTAAGCAAAACCACTGCATACATTTTTTTAATTATTTGGGAATGGAATGAGCTATCCCATGTGGTCATGCCATGGCCTAGAATATGTGAAGAA
The DNA here is from genome assembly GCA_963921405.1 of Cepaea hortensis. Lineage (NCBI taxonomy): Eukaryota > Metazoa > Mollusca > Gastropoda > Stylommatophora > Helicidae > Cepaea > Cepaea hortensis. Next base: position 43,480,609 of record OY992888.1, read on the forward strand.
CTAACGTTTCAGAGCTCAAAGGCAGTATCCGCTATTAGACTGCGGTCAAATTTATAAAAATATGTGAAAAGTATCACCAAGATACAGAAAGCAGTTTGATCAACAAAAAGTTTTTGTTCATGGATACTGTCATCTCATAAGGACACTGGAAAATGCCAGCACTAAATGCAGACCCACTGTCGTTTAAGAGTAAAAGAACTGAACCATCACCTGGTATCTTCCCCAGCACTGCAAAAGATGAGACAATCCAAGGGGGTTCAAAGACAAGAGGACTGACTTCATTGTACAGTTAAAAAAAAAAATTGTATATGGCTTGGTCTCTTTCCGCAGAGCAGGCTATCAAAAGTGTCGTACACAGCTCAAGCTCCATAGCCTTAGCAAGAACCTCCCGCAGGTGTGTCTGAAAAAATTGCATCCTTGAACCAAACAAAGGGGCCTCAGAAACAAACCCGTGACCTTCTGAGCGCGAGACAGGCAGCTTAATCATTTTGCCATGGAAGTCCTAATCCAAAACCCTACCACAGAAAAAATTTATTGTACATCCAACTATCAGAAGTAGATACACACAAGCATTTCAACACTGAAGTTCTCAAAAGCTAATGCTCAGTGAAGGTGAATCAAAGACAGTCTTCACATGGATATACATGCAGTGAATAGCAAATTAGGAACATTTAAATATAAAGTTTGGTAGTCATAAGTGTAGATGAGTTTATACCAGAGAATTAACAATAAGAGAATCCTTGAGACCATTCTAGAACTCTTCTACTACTTTTTTTCATTCATTTGAAAATAACCACTTGTCATCTCATCTCATCATGTTCCTCTTGTACCTTGCGGTGTCGAGGTGAAGTAAAAACAGCGGGAGAGTGCCAGTTTATGGGTTTCATGTATCGACACTCCCATGAACTCTGCTATTCCCTCTGTCCATCGTTTACATGGTCGGCCTCTTCCTCTGCTTCCATCGGGTTTGTACATTATTGCTTGTTGTGGTATACTGTTAGTTTGTAACCTAGTTGCATGACCAAACCATTTTACTTGCTGCCTTCTAATCAAATCTAGCGCTGCTATAACCCGCACTTTAGTCCTGATTTCTTTATCTCTTCTTGATACATTGAGTATTCTTCTCAGGAATCTCATTTCTGTTGTTGTGATTTTTCTTTTCTCTTTTTCTGTCATTGTCCAGGTTTGGCAATGGTAGCTTAGAGTTGGTGGAAGATTGTGTTGTAAAGTGCTTTCTTAGTAATACTGATAAATGTTTGTTCTTTAGTATGGTCAGATTTTTGTCCAAAACCTGAGACAGGCCTAGCAAGCCAGCAGGGGATCTTCATACTGCTCGTAGAAAAACTAAGAAGATAACCACTTGTATTAACTTATAAAGTCCAGGCACCTCCTCCCATTACCATAATTTCTGTTCCTCAGCTGGATCAGGGTCAACTATGTTGCTGCTGTACACGTCCTTCTTCTTTTTCTACCTTTCATCTGCCAATGGATGAATCACCGAAAAACGAGAAGTAGATTGTGAGCTTTACTAGAGCACGACTGCAAGAAACAAAATTGACGTTGTGGCCAAAGCCTTCGTCAGCAACAGAAAAAATAAACAAAAATAGACAAACAAATACACGAAAGACACTACATTAAAGTATTAAGGTTACTCATCTGTATCCTTGCTTGAGTGGCTATCAATGGATGGAATAAACCGGATGTAGTGATTAACAGGGTCAACTGACTAAAGGTCAATAAAGCGAGAAGCTCGGGGATTGGCTAAGACGACCAGTGAGGGAATCGCCGCTGGGGGGGATGGGGTGCACCCATGAGAGCGAAAAGGAAAAATATGGATAGGTAGAGCACTGTAGCAGACTATGTGACGATGTAACGGATGCAGTTCGCAATTCCACACGCCAAGTTCAAAACTGCTGCGGGAAATTTGGATGTAGATCACCCAGCGCTTGTCATCATAAAATAGCACAAGTGCCGGTTGTTCAGAAAGCAATGAGAGTGACTGAACGCAAACTAACCGTGGAAGTCGCAGAAGGCAAAAATAATGCTGGTGTTGACTACGACGTCCTGTGAAGGACATGCAACTGGCTTATTAGTGGACTATACGACTAGGGGGATGGGAGGGGGCGGGGGGCGTACGGGACTTAAATAAAATTGTGTTGGACATTGAAGCCGTGAGGGGAGAGTGAACCCAACTGGAAGATGAGGCGGTTTTCAAATGTCTTATGATTGCGTTCGTGAGATGTGCACGATTTGATCGCCATGACCTGTATGTTGGCATCGCCACAGTGGTCGGAACAGTTGAAGTGTAGGGATACCGGCTTCTGGGCACCAATGTTGATATCAAAGTGGTGTTGCCTAAATCTGCCCGCCAGACAAAGACCTGTCTCCCCAACATATCTCATGTCACATGTGCAGATGATCACATAGATAATGTTGCGACCCGTGCATGAGAAGCTCTCCCAGATGTGGAAAGTAGTCTTAGGGAAAGCCAGACTTTGGGTTTGAAGGACATGTGGACAGGTCTTACAACGAGATTGATTCGGGATTGGCTAAGACGACCAGTGAGGGAACTGCCGCTGGGGGGACGGGGGTGTGCCTATGTAAGCGAAAAGGAAAAATATGGATAGGTAGAGCACTGTAGCAGACACTGTGGCGATGTAACTGATGCAGTTCGCTATTCCGCACGCCAAGTTCGAAACAATGCTGCGGGCGATTAGGATGGCTTGCCAATGGAGCACAGGCCCTCAATCAACACAAGATAAGCCCTTTGTAGATTTGCTAATGATTGATTGGATTTTGTATCTAAATTCTTTTATGGGTTGAGGTAGCCAGTCTCATGCCAACCCTCCTTAGTCGTATGGTGGGTTACATTATTTTTACCAGATAAGCGGGGTGGCTATGGGCACAAAAATGGGTCCTAGCCAAACCTGTCTTTTTATTGGTTAACTGGATCATCAAGTATGGGATCAATATACAACAGAAGAACACTGACAACTGTATTGGTGTTTCTAACATGTCCATGTATAAACTTCAGAATTTCATCTTCTTTTTTCTCCAACCTCCATGTTTTTTTAAATGTTGCATATCCTTTACAGGACATTGCAGTCAACACCAGCATTTTTTAGCTGCTGTTGATGTACTAGGCAAGCTTTACGTTCAGTAGTAGAGGGAGAAACAAGGCCGAAATATCTCAGATTTCACACAAACACTATAAGGTCAAGATGCTATAAAACAGTGTTAGTCTTACAATTGCCAGGTTGTCCATATCCCTGTCACGTTTCTTCATCAGCTCTATAGTGTTCTCCCACTGAAACAACAGCTCTTCCCTCTCAAGATGTGCATTCCGGAAATTTTCTGCGATTTTGTCCAGCTCAATCTTCAAAATAAGTCATGCACACAATGAAATAAGGATAAATAAAATTGACTAAACTGTAATATACAAAAGCCAATGACTGTTTAAACACATTAGAAAAAGATCAATACTCAGAGATGCCAAAGATATCACATCTACAGAGATACACTCTTATAGTGCCGAGAAAACTGTCATGTGTCATTGACTCTTCACCGAAAACATGATGTCTTCTCTTACTTTGTACATTTGGTCAGAGCTTAACAAAGAAAGCTGGCTTCCTAGTGGTCACTTCCCCTGTGTATTTCTTCTTCTGCCCTTTTAACACCCACAGCAACATAGGCCCTCAATTAAACCATTACAAGACGTCCTATCTTTTGCTATCTCCTACAACTCCCCTATGTCCTCCGGATTTTATTCATCTCCATCTGTAATTCTCTTCTCCTTGTATTTTTAAGTCTCCAGCTATTTCGTCTGCCCTGTGGGTTCAGACAAGAGTGTCTAGTTATATTGTCCTGAAGTTTTTTTAAGTATTTCTTCTATCCAGTATAAGCGTCTTTACTTCACTTCTTGGTGCTTTGGAATTTGTTTAATTCTCCCCATGAGCTAAACACTGGTGTATTTAACCTTGTTAAAAGTCATGCAACTGTAATTTTGCAGTGGTTCCCCCCCCCCACACACACACACACACTGGACCTCCACAGATGGAAAGAATTACGAGCATTACATTTTAACCTTTGTTTATTAAAACCTATACACACTGGGAGATCAATGCAGCAGCAGCAGAAGAAGATCAATGACTAGGGACATATTGAGTAAAAGCTGCCAATGTCAGGGCTTGAAAAAGAACCAAAGAGTAGCAGCACTGTAACTTAATATGCTTATCTTATGGAGTGTCCAAGTAGGGCTGTTGTGGGATCTACCTCATCCTATTTAAGCTTAACGATAAAGGTAGTTCCACAGCAGATACTGTCATCGTGGATGTGAAGTGCACATATTCTAGGCCATGAAATATGAGTTGTGATGGCCAGTTCCCTTCCTCAACATCCTTCCTTCCCATACAATTTCCAGAAAATTGCCTGATACTCAGTTGTATGAAGCTGGGTCATTCCCAGAGCAGTACTGGCCAGGAAAATAATATTGCCTTTGGAGGGGATAGGATCCAGATCACTGTCTTAGCAGACAAGCTCCCTAACCACTTTGCCACCACACCTCCCATTTCAGCTTAGCCAGACAATGTTAACAAACAATCACTACATGATGCCTGTTCAAAATAGAAGGAATAACATGGTATGACAGAATCACCAATGTGGAACTCATGGAGAGAAATAGATAAATACCAGTGAACCAAGGTGTGAAGAAAAGATGCTCACGCTGGATAGGACATACATTGAGAAAACCTGAGACTAGTATAACTAGAAAGGCCTTTCTTTGTAATTACTTAAGACCAATTTAGGCTTGGTCAATCTTGAAGCCCAGGTTAGTGAAAACATATCCCTACCTCAAAGACTAGTAACACGCCATCTGCCATTGTCTTAATCTGCACTTCAAAGCCGACATGGACACACAAAAAACAGCATATAAAATTAAATCCACAGCTTACAGTGTTGTACCAGCACTCAACTCAGTAGCTGGTTGACGAAACTGGGTCCTACAAGTCCAAACATGCAAAAAATGCACTAGCAAATTGTGCAAGGTGACAATCATCTCTCCAAGGTCTTACTGGCCCAATATGTTTAGTAAAATGGTCACTGTTCAACACAACATATTTCTTGTATGTAATGAGACAATAAATTTAAACTGCGTATCAAACAGTCATTGCTCAACATACAACATTTCTTGGCACAAGAAAAGCCCAGTAAATTACCACTGTTAGATAATATGGCCACTGCTAACATATGTACAGAATGGATCCAGAAAATTAAAAATTGTGGTCATAGTTATTGCTCAACAAATGCTCAGTTTATTGTTACTAAATTAATTCTCTTCTTCCCTTTATCCTTAGTTGGAGCATAGGTTTTCAACTAACTCTCACCAAACGATCCTACTCTTTGCAACCTCTTTCAGCTGACCCCATATCTTCCCCACATTATTCATTTGTCTCTAATTCTATTCTCAAGGCATTTTTTAGGTCTCCATCTGTTTCACCGGCCATGTGGTTGCAGACAAAAGCTTTCTAGTAATACTATTAAAAGGTGTTCTCAAGAATCTTTTCTTCAACTCTTGATTCACCAGTATTTGTTTAGTTCTCTCCTTGAGCTCCACATTGGTGATTCTGTCATACCATTTTGTTCCTTATATTCTACGCAGACTGAATGAGTTAATCTAATGTTGTAAACGTGTGGTGGATTTCACTCTACATAGTCAAATCCCGTAAGATCATCACACTTCTCTATTACAGTTAAAGTTAATTGCATATCCTTAACAGGATGTCACAATCAACCCATAATATTTTGACCGTTTCTTATTTCTTGGCAAGTTTACCTTTAGTAGTTTGCCACTAGTTTCTGAACGACTCGCACTCATACCATTGCATGAATACCAATGCAAGGCGGTCTGCTTCCAAATTGCCAGCAGCTGTGTGTCAGGGTCTTGTTTAGATGACTAAAGGCTCGTGTTCACTAACAGGTGTGAAAACACTCACACACACATAATGAGTGTACAAACACATGGCGATATAACACAAACACTTTAATCGCACTTCTCAAAACGCAGTCATATCAGGCATCGCTCAAAGTTAGCGATAATGCCATTTCCAGAAACAAAAATGCAATATATATATCAATTCATAAATACAATAGAATATAACACTCACTCAATCTTTACTCAACAAAGCATCAAGGCTTTCTTCCATCAAGCATCGACTCATACATAGCAACACTCTTTCACGTCCGTCCAGTCTCGAGGTCCTAGGCTGTCTGTGCTACTAGCAGTGATTCCTCGTTGGCCCTGCTTTCCGCTCTCGTGGTCTTCGTGTACCACGTTGACACCTGGCCATCACCTGCGTAGTAACTGTTAGCCCAGCTCACAGTCGTACCTGGTCGTTGTCGCCAGGCAGGGGAGATGAAGACTGGGAGATTCTGACATGTGTTTCGAACACAGTATATGGGATTTCAAATTGCATTCGTAACCACAGAGCCTCTTCTATCAAAGACTCACTCAAAATAATCAAGTATTGTAAGGTCACCCTACTTTTTATCTAACACAGACTCACTCTAAAAGGTCAATTATTGTAAGGTTATCTCACTCTTTGTTTACCACAGAGCTTTAAATGAAAATGTAATTATCAAAGAAAAAATGTCCTTTCCTTTAGTGGGCATACCTGGCATGATTTAGTGTTAATAACTTCCAGATTCAGCTGATGTTTCTTTTGCAAGGCATCTGCTATCAGCTTTTCTATGCAATGGGACAACATCTGTAAAAAGAAAGCTTCCGTTAATATGTTATCACAGTATATATTATCTATAACAACTATCTTTCTTTCTTCATCTCTCCCCTCAACTTGTGCAGTTATAAAATATGTACATCACAACACTCGCAATTTCGCCACACAGAGTATGGACTGCTGGCCAACAGAAGTGATATAATAAGACAAACTATGGAGGGATAACATAAAACAAGTCAAGAAAATTAGTAGAAGTCATTGTAAAGCAAAAATAAATAAAGGGTCCATTTCATGTCACAAGACGTACTACATATATGGTGGTAGCCCCATATATATAGACTAATCAGCACTCGATGGGTGATGTGGTCAATACCACACCGGCTCAATATCCGTACCGGAAAAGCTACACACAAAATGTTGATCATCAAAGAAGAAGAAGAGAAGAATGAGGAGGTAAATGTACATCAGATCACAATCTATCACTAATTAAATCTGTCGATCGTACAAGGAGATACAAAACTGCCCACAACCAATACAAACACAGCTCAATTAAGCTTTCATGGCATTTCAGAGGACTTCAAAAACAATATATTCCCTCAGTGAATTTAAACACAGATGCCATAAATAAAATATTGCACAATTTCTTGCCTGGCGTCGAATTCGGCCATCACAGAATATTTGCTGATCTGCAATCATACAGTTAACAAACAGACCTCATTTCGTATACTGTATTCGACCAACAATAATTGCTCAAAGATATCGAAGTATTATATATTAGTTGATTCCAGCTGTTACTATGTAATCAGAATGGCTTCCTGCTAAGTTTAGGCTTCCATGGATATAACATTCTACATATCTACGCAATATCAGTGGTGATGTTCATCATATTTCAGCCAAACTTAGTTAGTTACATATTCTTGTTAGGATGTAGCAGTCAACTCCAGCATGTTTTGGCTGTTTGTGATTCTTGGGTAAGTTCACTTTCAGTAGTTTGCCATTGCTTTCTGAATGACCGGCACTCATACCATTGTATGGAAACCAATGCAAGGTGGTCTGTTTCCAAATCACCTGCAGAATTGTTTCAAAATGGTATGCGGGATTACGAATTACATTCATAACCCCTTCTCCACAGAGCCAAAGTATTATATAATATTTTAGCCAAATTATTATTCACTTTTTAACATACCATGGTTTATAATTCTGCAGTATGCACCTGACGAGATACCGGCTCCGTGGCAAAGAGGTTACGGACGTAGGTTTTTGAAACACATATGCATTGATTTTTTATGAAATAGTATGAGTGCCAGTCATTCATAAAGCAATGGCAAACTACTGAACGTAAACTTGCCCAGGAATCATGAACAGCCAAAAAATGCTGGGGTTAACTGCTATGTCCGTAAAGGATATGCAACTATTTTTTTTTAAACCCGACGAGATGCAGAGAAATATGCCAAGCAAGAAAACATGAAATATTTTATTTATCGTGTCTGTGTTTAGTTTCAGAGGACCTTGAGAAGGCTACAAACTTCAACAACACCCAAGAGCGAACGAAAGAAGAAGAAGAACACCTGAGGAGACAATAAAATATAGTGAAGGAAAAGATGATTACTAAAAGTATACCTTAATCTTGGCTTCATCCTGCCTAGTGTACTTCTGTAATGTCATGGCATCGTCATCTTTCTTAGCCGACTCCACAAACCAGGCATCTAAAGCCATCTCGTCCCAGCCTATCTCTGACTGCAACTCTTCCAGCATCTGAATTTGCTTTACAATACTTTTCTGCAAAGATAATTAAAGATGTCAATGTTTGTGTTCACTGTTAATGATCTTTACTAATAAAAGATGTAACTTCATTCTTCTGCCTTTTATCCCCCAATGGAGCATATATGTTTAACCATCTCACACAAGTCCTCCTGATGCCCTATCCTTTATTATCTTCTGTAGTTATATCCATGATTTTTACATATTGTTAATCTAAGTATTTAATTATCCACCCTGTACACTTTTAGTTCTCCCTATAAGTCTTGCGAATAGTGAAATTTAAAGATAAGACTTTCTAGATTACGCTATTCACAGTTTTTCTCCATGTTTATCTTGTCCAGCTCCAGCGTCTTTGCTTAAACTCTTGATTTACTGGCCGGGTTTTCTGCACGAGCTCCACATTGCTAATCCTGTCATACCGGCTTTGATCATGAACAAACTAATATTTGTAGTTTATTAGAAATTGTTGTTGTAATTCTAAGTGTTTCTGATCCATATAGCAATACTGATTTTACATTGCAGTTAAATATTTTAAGGTACTAGTTATAGTTTCTCTAACTTCCATACACTTCCTAGTGCATGAAGGTGCCTCTTGCCTTTCATATTTGAACACCTATAACCGTTTCTGTAGCTTTATCTGCCCATGTGTTACTGGAGCCACTAAAGGCAGTAAATAATAGTAACAATGTAATCTACCATGCATGCTGTAAGAGGGGTGGCTAAGGTGAGTTGACGTAAAACTGGTTACCTGATCCTGCAGAAAACCTGATCTGTAAAGTTCAACCAATCATGAACAAGCCTACAATATGTTTGGCATGAGTGCGTTGAAGGCCTATACTTCATTGGAGGATAAAGAAATAGAATTCTTGTCTACATTAAATTAAATTTTGTTGAGTATCCCTTATGAGACGTTGCAGTCAACACCAGCATTTTTCAGCTGCTGTTGATGTACTAGGCAAGTGTTACGTTTAGTAGTTTGCCATTGCTTTCTGAATGACCGGCTCCCTTACCAGCACGCTATAACACAACGCGACACGGTCTGCTGCACAAATCGGTCGCAGCTGAGCTTCGAACGCCTGGTACCCGGCTCACGAACCGCGTTCGCAAGACTTTAGCCACGGAGCCGATTTGTCTACATTGCTAACTGTTTATACATTTGAATGTACATCTTGAAATGAAGTTTAACTCAGGGTAATCAGATTATCTTTTGCCTGGTTCATTCTCATTTTCTGTTCTCATTTGAGGTGACCAGCAAGTACACAAGTCACCAAAGTAATCATAGTGTCCGACTCCCAGTTCATTGTGTATCAAGTTTACAAGGAACAGTTGAGTCATGAGTGGGTACCAAGCATAGACACTTCTCTCTTATATGGGTGCACATGGATATATTGTTCAGGTCATGCTGGAGCACTCGGCAGCGAGCAAGCAGATCTATTGTCTTCAACAACACCAATAGATGGAACACTCACGATGGACATGGGAGATATTTTCGAGACAATATTTGAAAGACTGGTAGTTGAAGACACAATAATAAATGAAACACCATATTTAATTAAGGATGTTTTAGTTTGGGTTTAAGTCTGGTACCAGTAAAGAAGGGGACAAATCAGGTGTGTATGCCACTAGTGTGTTATTTATTAAAATAATCAGCATCTACAGCCTACAGCATTTGCTGAGAGAGAAAAAGCATCTATGGGGGTGACCAGAGTGTTACAATATCAATTTGTAAAGATAAGAAACCAATGCCCTACACATTTTCAGACCTCGTTGTTGTGGCTTTTTATCAGGGTTCATCTGGTTTCACATGTTGGGTAGGAGTGCAAGATTGTCAGAAGTTTAGTTCGCCAAGCTGCTTAGTGAGACTAAACTGAATTGAGTTTCTAATATCAAATGTCTTCATGATCCAATTTATCTGCACCCAGTAAGAACAGTAAAGGTGAAAGAGGGCATCACAGTTGCACTCGATTCTTATTTCAAACACATTGGTTCGAATGAGTAAATGCAGTGGGAATAACACTGCTCCACACTTAAACAGTATCTAAGTCTGTGTGTTATGTATTTCAGTGAAAATATGATTAATCTATTCACTTCATATGATATATAATTCTGCAGTATGCACTTGACAAGATGCAGCGAAATATGCCAGGCAAAAAACTGTTGTATGGGAGGGGAAATGTGTGTGGGTGAGGGATGTGTGTGTAGGTAAGTGGGGTTGGTGTGATTGGGTGTGGAATGTGCTGGTGGGTAAAGGATGTATATGAGGGTGGAGGATGTGTGTTTTGCAGGGTGGATGGGGTGTGTGAGTCTGGGTGGGTAGAAGGGAGATGTATGTGTTGATGGGTGGGTGGGAGTGTGTGGGTGTGAGTGGTTGAGAGATGAGTCATGAGTGGGTGGATGTGTGTGGGAGATTAGTGTATGGGTGGGAGATGTGTGTGTGAGTGGGAAGATGTGTGTGGGTGGGGATATTTGTGGGTGGTGGGGGTGTATGTGGGTGGGACATGTGTGCTTGTGGATGGGTGATGTGTTGGTGGGTGGGGATGTGTGTGTTGCATGTATGTATTGGTGGGGAGATATGTGTGTGTGAGTGTATGGGTGTGGTGTGTGTGGGTGGAGGGTGTGTGGTTAAGGGATGTGTGATTGGGAGATGGGTGATTGGGGGTAGGTTGCTGGGTGGAGGATGTGTGGGTGGGTGAGTGTGTGTAGGTTTGGGGATGGGGGGATGTGTGTGAATGGGCATGGGATGTGTGCATGGGTGGTGGAGAATGTGTTGGTGGGGGATCTTTGAAAGTGGGGGATGTGTGGGTGGGTGTTAGTTTTGTGTGTGGGTAGGTGTGTGATGTGTGGGTTGGCGGGGATATGTGTGTGTGTGTGGGTGGGGGATGTGTGGGTGGGGGATGTGTGGTTGGGAATGTGTTTGACTAGGTGGTTGGGGGTCTGTGCATGTGTGGTGGAGGATATGTGGGTGGGTGAGTGTTGATGAGTTATGGGATGGGTGGAGGATGTGTGTGCGGGTGGGGAGATGTGTGTAGGTGGGGTTGTGTGGGTGGGTGATGGGTGGGCGATTGCATGTATGTGTGCCTGGGGGTGTGTGTGTGGGTGATGTGTGTGTGGTGGGTGGGGAGATGTGTGTAGGTAGGTGGGATGGGTGGGTGGGGGATTGGTGGATGGGTGGGGGGCGTCTATGTGTGCCTGGGGGTGTGTGTGTGGGTTGATGGGGGATGTGTGGGTGGTTGGGGTATGTGTCTCATAACATGGTAATATGCATTATGTTTACAACATTCATTTGACAATGTTTTTTTCCTATGTGAATGTATTATGCATTATTGATGAACAAAAGATGAGTGATTGGAAGGGGCGAATGTAAGACGGGCCTGCAAGCCCAATTTGTTACTCTTTGAAAATAAAGTTTGTTCGTTCATTCCCAGTCACATACCCCTCAATTATTGTTCTTTCCAAACTTTCGTAACGAGTTTTTTATCGTCTTTAATAGCCAACCATTTTCAGTACTCAGCTCTTGAAGTATGGATGCATTTGTTCTTCTCTTTATCCATGATATTCTTAGAACTTGTCTATAACATTTATATTCAAAGGCATTTACGCGCTATTCAGCTTGTTTAGTAAGTGTCCAGGTCTCATAGGTGTATGTTGCGATGGGAAAGATGCATGCTTTTAAAAATCTAATTTTTGTAGTTCTATCTGTCCCACTCCACAGTTTATTCAGTTGTCTTTTAAGAGCAACAGACATTCATCTTTTAATTCCTTTCATTCTGTCATCATTGTTGGTAATCAATGACCCAAAATATTCAAAATTTTCCACCAGCTCAAATTTTTCCTCATTAACATATATTTCTTTCTCCATAGTAGTTTTTTCTGTATGCATTATCTTTGTTTTTGCTATGTTAAGATATACATTGTGATTTTCACTATTCAATTGGGTTGAAGTTATTAGGTTTTCTATACCATTGTGTGTTGTGGATAGCAATACTGTATCATCAGCATACCAAATCTCTGGTATGTCATGACCACCGATATTTAGGACATCATACTGCTCCCTGTTTATATCATCTCTGGCATTTCTCATATTTTTCTCGCGCAGGTTAAACAAATATGGGGACAGCACATAGTCTTGACAGACTTCTTGCTTGATGTCAAACCAGTCTGATCAAGCAAGGAGTCCTTCAAGGCTGTGTGCTATCCCCATATTTGAATTAGAATTAGAGAGATTAATAATACGGGGAGGACATGAACAAAGCTGCATGGGACAGCCAAAGACATGGTGGCTTGGAGTGAGTTGGTTGAGGGCCCAATGGAGGTGAAGGACAGAATAGAGAATATATAGAGAAGACATGGTTATAAAGTCAATCTGGCCTTGTAAATTGGTCAATGATTATGATAAGGAATCAATATCACTGCAGTCAGAACCAGCCCATGAGTACTCAATTTCTCCCAGCAAAAGTTGAAGTATATGGATGCTGATTCTGCCCGTTACAAGATGGTTAGATACATGGTGGAACCATTCTAGTTTGCACTCTTTGTGACCATTTCTAAACATGACTTCCCACTCAAATATTCAAAATGGAAAATTCATCAAGAGGTGTGTCATCAGTCACCAAACTGTACATCTCTTCTGTCCATCTTCATGGTCCCAATGATAGGTGCTTTTACAGCTAGCATATCAGCTTTCTGATTCACTTGTACCCTACATGACCAAGACAGTGTATCATAACATGGAAACAATTATATTCCTGGGAAGGTACGGCAGTGAGGGAGAGACACTCTGACCTTATAGTGTTAAGATGTACATAATATATGTGCAGTTCTATCACTGCACACTATGCTGTCTATACTCGGGGTCAAACCCCAGTAGTGGCAGGATTCTACTCCATCACCCAGCTGGCACTGGGGTCAAACCAGGCTCATAAAATGGGTATTGGATCAAACAAGCTAACAAGCATCAATTGGCAGTGGAAATGTGGTTTGTGAGGAAAATATAAAGAATATCATGACAGACAGAAAAACCACTGAGCAAGTCCTACAAGAAGCAAATGAAAACCGTAAACTGATTGGAGAAATTAGATGCAGACAGTCACATTTATTTGGTCATGTTACGAGGAGAAATAAACTAACTTGGTGATAACTGGCAAGACTGAGGGGAAAAGAACAAAAGGAAGGCAAAGAAGTAAATATCTCAATGGTTTGACCACATGGCATGGTCGAGATAAGAACACAGAGCTGATCCACTAACTCTGGTGATCGTGCAAGACGGCCCACATTTATCGGCATGGCACATGATGATGATGATAATTTGTACAAGTTTCTGAGAAGTCTGGGAGAGGGGGAGAGAACAGTGAAAAAGAGAAATGATCACTCCCCAACTCATGTCATTCCCTTGGTTATGTAAAGGCCCAGCATTTCACACCCCTACATCAGTATTTGTCAGGGGGACTACATTCACCTTTACCATGAACCCCCAAAAATATTGAATTTCATTGCAAAACAAGCCTGTACTACACAACTTGATTGAACTCTACAAAGTGTTATCAAAACCTTTTTTCTTGCATATCCCTTTTACAGGACATCACTGTCAACACCAGAATTTTACTGCTATTGTTGACGTCTTGGCAAGTTTACGTTCAGTAGTTTGCTATTGCTTTCTGAATGACCATACCAATTCGTTAAAACCCAGCGCAACACGGTCTGCTGCCAAATCGGTCGCAGCTGTGTATCTCCTTAGCCACAGAGACCGGCTGTCAAAAACTACTTCCCCATATTATGTAAGCAAAAAAAAAAAAAGTTATCTTTCTTGACAGTATCTAGAGAATTAATTGTAAAATTGTGCTCGGTTTTTCACAAATAAATAAACACAATGTACCTCAAATGAATGTCTTTTTTCCTTTAATCTATCCATTTCTTTCATAAGTTGAGCAACTTCCTGCCTGAGACGGCCCTGCTCTCTTTCTGTTAGTTTAAGCATATGATTTTCCGTCTGCAATTCTTTCTCACGTGCACTGACCAGGCCCTACATCATAAGTTAGAGAAAAATTATAGGATGCTCATGTGCCAAAACTATAAAAAGCTATTCAAATATGAATTGTCTGAAAATTCTAATTTTCAGTTAGAAAACAATCATGGAAAACATTCATATGTCAAAACTATAGAAGACTATTGGAATATAAATTGTTTGAAAAATCTAATTTTCAGTTAGATGATATCATGGAAGACTTTCATGTACCAAAGTTATAAAAGACTATTAAAATATCAATTGTCTGAAAATTCAGGTCAGTGGAAGACCACCATCACCATCTTCTACTTTTGCCATCAAGCATTGTGGGGAGGAATACTTGATGCTCCAGCGCCCAATGGGTGACACTGGATAATGTCGTTTCTTGTGATTGTACAATGTCTTTAATGTTGTCAATCCATTTTCTTCTCAGGTTTCCTCTTGCTCTCCTAACAGATCTTTGGTGTAGCGCTAGTGCTGGTAGTTGGTGTTGCACTCTAATGAGATGGTCAAAACATTTGATTTTCTGACTTTCAATATATGTGGCACAAGGTGTCATTGTCCCATTGTCTAATATAATTTCTTATTCATTTACGGATAGTTAAGTTGGCAGATCTCAAGCATCTCATCTTGCAGGTAAGTGTGTTTTGGATAATGTCCAAGTTTGAATTGATAGCATAAGTTTGGTGTGAATATGCTATTTATTATGTCTTTTTGAAGACATATTTCAGTATGGGTGATAGTAGATATATGAGCGCACATGCATTGTGACATCTGATTTTGATTTCTCTGTCTATTCTGCCATCTTCTGTGATCTTACTTACTAGATATTTAAATTCTTTAATTTGTTTCATAGATGTGCTATCTATCAACATATTTAGTGAACTAGGAGATTTGCTAACCTGCATTACTTCAGTTTTGGCTGTACTGTATTTATATTTATATTGTTCCTACAGTTTTGCGTACGTTTTCCCTACATGACTTACAAGTGATATACCCCTGTATGTTTTGCACTCTCTCATATTGCCTTTCTTTTTCCATTTTGGTACTATTGGTCTGTTGCTAATTGTTTGGGACTTTTCTTTCTTCCTAGGCGATATTTAAAAAGTCTTGTCAGCCATTCAACTCCTGTTTTCCCACAAGCCTGAATATTTTCTGTGGTTACTCCATCTGGACTGTAATTTGTTTTTAGGACTTTTTTATAACTGATTTTACTTCTGCAGGTATGAGGTTTGATTCTTGTTGTTTACAGCTTTTAGGCCAAAATGTGGGTGTTCTGTGTTATGTGTGGGGTTAAGAAGTTCTTGAAAGTATTCTGCCCACATTGTTAATCTTTGTTGTGGATTAAATAGAGGTTTACCTCTTTTGCTACTGATGATAGTGGATGTGTTGTAGCATGCATCTCTATTTCTCATATTGTTGACATATTTATAAAATTCTCTTGGGTAGTCTTTGATGAAGGTTGCCATCTGTTCACAGTAGATTCTCCAGGATTCATCATTAGATGCTTTTGATTTTTCATTTGACATTTCATCGTGCAATTCTATATGTAACATAGTCTTGTTTAGATTTAGAAATAATTCATTTTATGAACACTATCTTCTTTCTGGATATGGTATCTTTAACTTCAATGTTCCACCAAGTAGTACTTAATCTATTGTCCTGCCCTTATATTTGGTTCCACATTTATTTTTAAGTGTGTCAAGCATGGCAGACTTGAAAATTGTCTATTCTTTATATACTCATCAGGGATGTTCTCATGTAGCTTTTTAATTTATTTGAATTCACTTTTGACTGTATTTTCCTGAAGCCCCCTATAATTGATAATGTCTACTGTTACCTTTTTGTTTTTTATTTTCCTGTATGTTGAATTCTTTTTTTTTTAATTTTTAAATTATGACTGGTTTATGATCAGTATCAATGTCTGTGTTTTGGGAGTGGAAAATAAAATAGTATAATTTGGTTGCATCTTTCATTGTACTTGGAACTTTCATTCCACTAGAAATTATCTATCAGTGCACTGATCCCCTTCTTAGATCACATTAGGAGGCTCTCAGCTCAGTGCGCAAATTATGTAGCACTGATGAGGATCCCAAAGCGTGTATATCGGAATCATGCATACTGTGAATATACTGTTGTAAACAAATTTGTGATGCTTAAAATGTTGCCAGTGCAGCTTGAACTAACTGCCTTCTCATTTAAACTTTCTGGACCTGTGGTAGCACAGTGGCAAGCATGCCTGCCTGTCGGCCCAGAGGTAATGTGTTCAAATCTCCTCTGAGGCACACAAAAAAGTAAATTTTTTTACAGGATATCACAGTCAACCCCAGCATTTTTTGGCTGTATGTGATTTCTTGGCAAGTTTACGTTCAATAGCTTTCTTAATGACCGACACACATACCACTGTATGAAAATCAACACAAGATGATCTGCTTCCAAACTGCCTATGTTTCAAACATGAAACATGGTATTCGCCACAGTGCTGGCTTTTGAGGTAAAAGCAGCCATAATATAATAATATTATTAACCACATCACCCATCAAATGCTGATTAATCTATAAAATATACAGGGCTAGCACCATACACTCAATATGCATTAAGGAATTTAAAGGCCCCTTTACTCTTTGTTTTACATTCAGTTTACTCTTTATCTTACATCCAGTTTACTCTTTGGTTTACATCCAGTTTACTCTTTGGTTTACTCTTTGTTTTATATCCAGTTTACTCTTTGTTTTACATCCAGTTTACTGTTTGTTTTACATCCAGTTTACTGTTTGTTTTACATCCAGTTTACTGTTTGTTTTACATTCAGTTTACTCTTTGGTTTACATCCAGTTTACTCTTTGGTTTACATCCAGTTTACTCTTTGGTTTACATCCAGTTTACTCTTTGGTTTACATCCAGTTTACTCTTTGTTTTATATCCAGTTTACTCTTTGTTTTACATCCAGTTTACTGTTTGTTTTACATCCAGTTTACTCTTTGTTTTACATCTGGTTTACTCTTTGTTTTACATCTGGTTTACTTTGTTTTGCATCCAGAAAACCTGATTACTTGTGCAGAGATACTAAAACAATAGCAACAGAGAAGTTCAATTAGTGAGTTAGTATCATTAAAGGAATCTTCATTACACTTGTTATCTGCCCAATGTGTTCTCAGCATTCTTTTATACAATCATCACATCTAGGACAATATGTTTACTCCCACATACCTGTGTGTTCTGAAGTTCCTGCTGTAAATTTTTCAGATGTTCTGTCATAGCATGGACACGCTCTTCTGTCTCCGCAAGTTGGTTTTGAACAGAAACAATTGACGTCTTTTGTTTCTGGATCTTGATTCAAAATAATCACAGATGACATATTTTAATACAATGGAATCGCTATGCGAACAAAAATGGACTACAAAATATAGACATTTTCATCTTCGTCAGCCTTCTATAAGAATTAATAGAGTAAACATGGATTTGTGCTTCTTGTCAGCAACTTTATTCCCAGTTTTCTTGTGTTTATACATTTTTTTACCTATTTGGTCTAACTTGTTATTTTTGTATTTTTCCTCCTGACATTCTTACTACTTTCTATTTAACAGTCTTGCTCCTTTTATCCTCATTTTCTAATGAAACATTCTCCATAGCCTTTGATTCTTCATTATCCAGTCAATGTGAATTGAAAACTTTAAATGTTCCAAATTTTAAAATATTACAAATATACAAAATAAAAATAAAAACTTTCATTGCTATGCTCTTTGGGTATCAGACAGCTGTTTTATTTACTCACTCTTTTCTAGTTATTATGAGAGTTTATTGTCTGGATCAGAAAGTTGTTACTAAACTCTCTTGTATCTCTGGACATTAATGTGTTAACTCCTTTGGACCAGGACATTAAAAACATTAATGTGACAACTTTCTTAAAAAGAGTTAAGAAAAGCATTTAATATATGGAGTAGCAAATGAACATATGATGAGTTGCCTGGCATGTAAAAAGCTAACAGCTTAATGTCTGTAAGATAAAAGCTTAGAATGGTTGTACAAATATACCATACACAAAACCAAAGTACCATATCCAAGACTGTATTAATTTGGAAAGAATCACGTACAGATGTCCATGAAAAAAAGGGAACACAATTATCAAACATGTATAATGCCCAAAACTCTTGAAATAGAAGAAAGGAATCATTTTAAAAATTAGATTTAAACAATATCAAAATTAGAGCTACTAAGTCTGAGCACATGAAAAACTCACAGAAGCTAATAAAGACATTAGGGTGGATAAAAGGCAATATTTAGATGGCCTGACAAGAGACAATGAATTAGCAGCATCAAAGGCAAACATCAGAGACCTTTACAGCACTACAAGTAAAACAGCAGAAGAATACAATCAACCAAACTGAGTTATGAAAACTAGTAATGGGAAAGTTCTCATCAACATTAAAAACCAAATGAACAGATGGCCTGAATATTTTGGGAACTTCTAAACGGACCAGGCCTAAAAGACATGTCTGATCTCGATATTTGGTGTTCTGAATCAACTCTGGTGATGATATATTCCTCCAATTCACTGTCTTAGTCCACCCAGCATCATTTCTCTTGGTCTCTCTTCCCCTTGATCTTTCCAGTTGTCACAATTTCTCAAATGTCTCTCTTTTCATCACATGACCTATGAAAGCTGTTCTATATAGCATTTTAGCACTCTCTTTCTTATATTCAATGACAGTGATTTATTGCAGAAGATATTTTTCATTTTCTTAAATGCAGCTGTTGCTTGCCCTATTCTTCTTTTTATCTCTGTTGGTTATCTTCCATCTGATGTTAATGTCCCCTAAGGGCAATACTTGCAATAGCCACATGATGCATAATAATACAGCAAAGGATGTAAATTAATTTGTCACTTTAAACCAGATTTGTGGATTGAAAGGGAAATTAATGAAGCACTATGGGATAACACAAAGGATTATTAATGATATATAGCAACATATAAAGACATGAAATGCAGAGTTTTTCATAAGGGAAAAGTAACTTTTACATTGAAATCCTTATTATTCACAGAGCATACTAAATAACAGCCGATGCCAACAATTTATAGGACCAACCTGATCACACAGACATATAGACTTTTAGTAAGTAGGTTAGTAGGGTAAATAACTTTTTAGGGGGTCAATCTAGAGTTAGGTCTGGTTGCATGACCAAAACAAGTAGTAATAATATAATGCAAAGCTCAAGAAAGTAGAGCAGAGCTACAACCTGTCTGCAAACAGTAGCCATAGTCAAATATTATTATGATCTTAATTTCAGAAGAGAGCACCCCGCTTAGCAACCTTAGGTCGATGAGGAAGATGATTGTTTCCGTCGGATCCATGGACATTATTAAAGCATTAATTTATTAATTACTAAGTAAATTAAAGTATTAATATTTAGGGTGTATTTTTAATGATTGTGCAGTTTGAAAATATTGCCGGTCTAAGTTTTGTATATACCTATTAAGTTGCATCAGCTTTACAGAGGGTGAATACAAAACTTGGACCGGCAATATTTTCAAACACTTGACAGTAATTAAAAATACCCTATCCTATATTATATGTATATTTACAGTAAACACTGTTTAAGATACAAGTTAACTCTTTCGCCACCAAGGGCCGATCTAACGCCGCATTCTCCCGACTCTGGTTATATACCTATTAAGTTGCATCAGCTTTACAGAGGGTGAATACAAAACTTTGACCGGCAATATTTTCAAACACTTGACAGTAATTAAAAATATACCCTATCCTATATTTATTATTATTATTATATTTATATTTACAGTAAATACTATTTAACTGATTCGCTGCCGACCGCCAACCGATTGCCAAACAGTCTCAACTGTTTTGTCCCTTCGTTAATATATTGCCAAGATTTGTGCGGTTCGTTTATTTCTTTCGTTTGCGAACCTAGCTTAAATTTTAATGCCCCAAAATGACGGTTTCCACAGAAAGAATGTTTTTCATTTACACACAGGCCACGAGTCATCGACATTTGGTGAATTAGTCGTGTTGATGTGTTTAAAATTGTGTTTAAAAAATTGTAGTTACTCGCGGTTTTAGGAATTGCATGGGCCCTGGATTTTCGGTCTTATTTACATCAGATAAAAGTTGTAAACAATGTTAGATTGTAGTTATTCTTATTTAACCCTTTACAGGGCAGACGCTTGTCCGTTTTCTAGCCCTGAACGGGCAAGATTTTTTCAGGTTCGGTAAAGTTTCGGGTCGCGTTAGTAAAAACATCACAAATAAGGTGTTAGTCAACCGATTTTAGTTAAATAAACAACACAATGAAGGGAAAAGCATGCAGAATATGTTACTCACATGATTGTTGTCGGTAATCCATAAATGAACACAAATATTTACGAAATACGGCATGTTGCTTGTGATTTTCCGTCATCTATACGGCAATTTACAAACACATTTTCAGAATCATAATCACTTTATTTAAAGTCCGACTCAGACTGCTAATGCAAAGTAACGCTTTGCACTGATATCTAGCTCCGATTAATAGTCAACTTCGTGCCCTTTAATGTCATTTAAATTGAACAGAGCGAAATCTCGGCTATCACTTGAAGAATCGCCGACATCCGTTTTGAAAAACAGCGTAAAAATCCCGAAAACTATCAAAAATTGTCCGTAAAAGTCCGTTCAAATTCATACTATCGCGTTTACAAATGGCGGCCACGTTGTCAAGCTGTCGGCGAAAGCGAAAGTAGCGGTCGGAAGTGTCGGAAAGCCGAGAGATCGCGATTTTACAATGCATAATAGTATCGGCCGGAGTCGGCCGTTACGATCGTTTTATGACATCGGCCGGAATTAGCCGCTATGACCTGTAAAGGGTTAAAGGAATTTGTGAACGATTCCAAACTGATAGCACATGTTAAATGTGTTTGTTCGGTTAAAATGTATTTATGAATCATGAATGTAAACATGAACTAACCGGCTACCTTAGCCGTGAAAGTTTGTCATCATGTCGAATTAGCTAATGGGCCACACTTGTGCCCCTAAAGTTTGCTTTGCTTATCACAAAGTATTTATGGAATATTTAAATAATTAAATTTAAAAGAATAATAATTATAACTAACTAAAAAAATAGCGTACATTTTGTGTTTATCGGCAGAAAACGGTCAAAACCTGACTCGTGATTTTCCGACATTTTCCATTTTATGTGACAATGATGCGCTTCAAAATAGGATGTCTTTATTGTGATTTATTGGTGCTATGGAGCCGTTCTAGTGATATTTGTGTAGCAAAGTAGTGTAGTTATCATAATTTAGTAAGTTTCATTGGATTATAAACAGCGTTGAAGCAGTAGAGCCTTGGTAAGTGGAAATTTCACGTACTTGTCACCTCTGTCATTAATTTATTTTTTACAACATCTGCTAATATTATTATTATATTTCTAACTTTTAGCAACAGTGGCAATACCAATGTGTTCCTTGTGCAATGTCCTTTAATTTGATATATAATACAATATATTTACTACCATTTTAACAATTTTTAGATCAATATTATGAGACACCCCTAGTATTTCCCATTTTCTGCCATCAATTTCTGCTTGGGCAAAACCCATGTTTTGTTTGGCACTCAATCAGTTAAGATTCTTTTCATATTGTAAAGAAACAAAAATAACAAAATGCCAATTTATTCAGAATAGTTTAAAATTACACATAAATGGCGGTAAAGCAGATTAAACTCTGTTAACGATCCAATCTACGCGTCCTCTCAATATTCTTGAATCAGGTGTCTTCCTAAACTAGATTGAAACTTTCTACAACGATCACACGCCAGAGCCAGGATTTTTACCCATGACAAGCCATGTCAATAAGCTTAGGCTGTCATCTCACACGACCGCCTGTATTCCAATCTGGTTTGTGTTGTTGTCTCGAGTATGTCACTTGGCCCAGTCATTTTGGTATTTTATTTATCTTTTTGTCTTCCATTTTCCCTATTTGCAGTATTTCACGAAGTGTTCTTGTTTATTTCTCACCATAACATGCCAAACGTCGGCGTCTGGGGGATTAGGGGATGGTGAAGGCAGTTTCGCAGTTCTCCCACATACCGAATTGAGGATTCGAAATCAGCCGCCTGCGATTTGGAAGCATAACGCTTTGCGTTGATTTCAACGGTATAAAGCGTCGGCAGCTTAGAAAGCAATAGGAATACACTGAACGGAAAATTCTATAGTAAATAAAAACAGCCAATAAATGCTGGGGTTGGTTGCAACGTCTTGTAAAAAGACACACAAGCCAAAAAATGTTTAAATGCCAAAAAACCTCAACGACCCTACGGTTGGTTGGTTGTGAATCCTCTTGGAGACTCAGTTTTATAAGCATTGGCGTTCTGGTCATCTCTACATCTGCCGTCATGAGCTCGGTGTATAGACTCCTTCCGATCCGGCACAGAAATATCTTCACGGGGACTATTTTATAGCTTCCCCCTCTCTAAGTCCAATCAAGAACGGTATCGGAATTTCAAATCTGCGCAGAGGCATATTAGGATGTAACCGTAACAATAATGTTATGGTTCAGAACAGCACAGACGGACTGGCTGGAATTAGACCAGGCTGGTTTTGTTTCCTCCATAGCTTTCATGTAGTTCATTATCAACAACTTCAACTCAATATCCAGGGGGTTGTCACGTCTAAATAATTTAATTGAAAATTCATCTGTGAACTACCGGTTGACGGAGTCTGAAATGATTCCATATTTGATGTGATTTTGCAGGGCACAATTTGATACCAAAGGTACTTTCCAGTTTCGCTGTTATTGTTGTAAATTAAAAAGAATTTTAACCCTTCCAGTTTAAGGCGCTTATTATTTTAAGGTAATGAAACGGAGTTGGCGCTGTTGCGAAGGTGTTACGGATGCAATCCGCAAATCCGCTTACAGTATTTGAATCAACTACGGCCAGTTTGCAAGCAGACCGCATTGCGCTGCTTTCCATACAATCTTATGAGTGTCAGTCGCTCAGAAAGCAATGGCAACCGAATGAACGTAAACTTGCCAAGGAAGCACAAACGGTCAAAAATGTTGAGGTTGACTGCGACGTCATGTGAAGGATATACAAATAAATTTTTAAATAACACTGACTCCGTTGTAATAACAATCTGAAACTAAACGAATAATAAAAAAAGTAACGATTCCAGCTGAGTTTCAGTCGACACTTAGTGTTGCCTTTTTTTTTTTTTTTTTTGCATATCCTTTACAGGACATCGCTGTCAACACCAGCATCTTTCAGCTGATTGTTGATTTCTTGGCAAGATTACGCTCAGTAGTTTGCCATTGCTTTCTGAGCGACCGGCTCACATACCCCGTAAGTTACCGACGCGGAGAGAACCGCTACCAATTCCCACGCAACGTCACGTTACTCACGAGAGTATACGGAATTACGGAGAAAGTCGTATAACACCTAGACCAGGGATACCGGCAAAGTGTTGACTAGGGCAGAATATTAACTTAATAACTCTGGGAGTGAAGATGTTAAATCATAAATCAACCTGAAAGTGTTTTGTAATATTTAATTATCATTTATAGAATAATCAATGTAAGGCGTGTACTTGCTTCTTCTTCCTCCTCCTCTTCTTCTGCTTATACTTTTTCTTCTTTTCCCGCTGCATTGCTGCTGCTGCTGCTGTTGTTGCCTTTCACCTCCCAGTAAAGTTAATCTATCAACCAACTCAAAAGATCTTTCTAGACGTGTTCATGATTGGTTGGATCACCTCCGTTGTGTATTCACCATGAAGTTGTGGAGGAGCTTGCGTGTTTCAATGACCCCAAGAACCATGCCCACGGTAACGCAGCTACTGTTATGGTCTTCTATGTCGGGCGGGTCAAGGTTTAGGTAGCAGATAAAGAGATGCACAAACCCGCTGCCATGTAGGTAGACTGGGGACAATTAAAGCCTAATCAAAGCGAACGGGAACAAAAAAAGAATACTTTTCTAAGTCGGATGAGCTGAACCACAGGCGTGACGAAACATTTCAATGTAACTCACAACTGATGACGATAGCTTGGTTCTTGCAGCTACAGTCTTTTTACGGGGCGAGGTAGCCAGTCTTACCGCAACCCTCTTTAGTCGCCTCTTACGACACGCATGGTTGCTCACCGCGTAACTATTTTTTTCCTTTATGAGTTCCGGTAACATGTGTATGATTCATACTTAGTTAAAATGTGTGATTCAGACTTAGTTAAAAATTAGCCGTATGGGTTTAGGTTTTTTCACGAGCGTTAAACTTTAGGTTATGTGGTTTTATAGAACCATGGTGAAAATTCCTTGGACAGCCAGAATGATTATTCTAAACGTTTTTAACCAGGCTAAGCCACAAAGACATCACACAGAAGCAGTAATCAATGTTGGGGCACATAGAACATTTTGTAACAGTTGGACAGATTTGTGGAAAGAGAAATAGACGAAGGTTATTTAAGTTAGTTGCATATCCTTTACAGTACATCGCAGTCAACCCCAACATTTTTTTGACTGTTTGTCATTTCTTGGCAAGTTTACTTTCAGTAGTTTGCATTCTGAAAGACCGACTCATACACCATTGCATGAAAACCAATGCAAGGTGATCAGCGTCAAATTCTCCTACAGCTGTGTTTCGAACGATGTGCGGGTTTGTCAATCGCATTCGTAACACCTTCGCCACAGAGCAGGAAGATATTGAGAGAAAATTCGAGTGTCAGGACATGAAAGGATGTCAGCGTACAGGTTGATATTTATGCTGTTGGAGATCATAAGATGTGGCGAAGGATGATCGCCAACGCCGGAAAGGCTAGGTGTCCCGGTAAAATTTGCCCCAAGCGTGTTACTCGAAATGGTAAAAGTGTGGGACAACCCAAGACACTCCCAAGACGATACCAAATTTTGACCGACCTACTTGTATTTCTAACTGCTTGTTTTCTGCATTCGCCACAGGCATTGACAATCCTTCGTCCCATTCAAGGTCTACCAGGATGGAAGCGTTGATACCTGACATGATGGTGTATGCATCAACTTCACATTTTCTGAAAATAGCAAACTTTGAGCACCCAACTCAAAGAATTCGGAGTCGTGTCAGTTTGAACAATGGATGTTTAAGATGTCGTCCTCTGTTGCTAAGGATATACAATTGTTGGGTTTTCAATGGTGCCTTTCAAAATTGTAATTTTTTTGTTAATGAGTTAAACATATTTTTTGTTGTTTAAAATGTAACAAATTAGA
The DNA here is from genome assembly GCA_963921405.1 of Cepaea hortensis. Taxonomy (NCBI): domain Eukaryota; kingdom Metazoa; phylum Mollusca; class Gastropoda; order Stylommatophora; family Helicidae; genus Cepaea; species Cepaea hortensis. Next base: position 43,506,324 of record OY992888.1, read on the forward strand.
CAGGTTAAGATACTACTGCAACCGTTATCTTTCGTATTAAAATGGATAGCACATGATTATTTGCGAAAGTTCTACGACTGTTTCGTTTCACATAGATACGAGTAGCACGTTGTTGTTGTTCAATGTTATTGCAAAGTCATCATCATCAAGTGCCATGCTGGCTGGTGTAGGCGTTCATGACTCTTCACAGATCTCGGTCTTTGGTTTTCTGGATCAACTCCGCTGTTGATATTCCTCCATGCCACCGTCGCAATCCATCAAGCTTCATGTCTCTTGGTCTGCCTCTGCCTCTCTTCCCCTCAATCTTTCCAGTTGTCACGATGTTCTCCAGTGCCTCTCTTCTCATCACATGACCAAAAAAAGTTGTTTGCCTCTTTCTTATTGTTGTATATTATAATGTTATAGTTTCATTAGCCTCTTTCAGGCAGTCATTGTTAGTTACTTTGACAAGGAATTCGCAACATTCGTCTCGGGAACCACATTTCTGTCTCTTCCAGTCTCTTCCTAATTTGTTCATTTACATTCCAAGATTCACAGCCATACATTTCGCTTTCCAGACAATGACATGAAGTATGAATATTTAAATCACAGCTGCACACAGAACAATCGCATGGTCAGTAGAACAAACAGACACACACACGGCAATCGTATCAAACTCCACGAGTGTGCTACAGAAAATAAAAACCGGTTGTCTCCTTTCTGAATGGACAGACAACATTAAGAAGCCCTTTACATAACGTAAACTTGCCAATAGATCACAAACAGCCAAAAAATGCCGTGGTTGACTGTGACGTTCTGTAAAGGATACACCTGATGTGGCTGCCTATCTGTATCATAGCACGGCTCGGCCCTGCGTGTATGTGAATTTCGCGAGTGCTGTGATGTTCTTGGCTCATCTCAACTCTGTTACCAGTTCGTTTGCCTTACTATAAGAACTAACATGGTAAGAGAGAATCATGAATGCGGATCATAGGTTAAAAAAAAAGGTTAGGGAAAAGACGTTGGAGATGGATAGGACACACATTAGTTAGTTGACATATGTAAAGTAAATTAAAGTAAAGTAAAACAAAGCAAAGTAAAGTAAAGTAAAGTAAAGTAAAGTAAAGTAAAGCACCTATTCTGTGTCTGTTGGCATATGATACTAGCTCCATATTTGTATAGACCAATCAGCAAATGTGATTTAGTATTATGGTCAGACAACACCGGCTGCCTTTATTTCCCATAGCATTTGTCAGTACCTATATAAAGATGGGCCGAGCAGGGTGAGTTAAAATATATCCACTGTGATGATGATTTGAACACATGACTCTTATTAGTGAGATGGTAGATATGCTGTTTTAATATAACATTGATGAAGGAATATGTTTCTTTGAGAACAAGAGGAAACATAGTGAAGAAGAAGAAGAAGAAGAAGAAGAAGAAGAAGAAGAAGAAGAAGAAGAAGAAGAAGAAGAAGAAGGAGGAGGAGGATGAGGAGGAGAAGAATAATAATAATAAGAAGAAGAAGAAGAAGAGTGCGGATGATGATGATGATGATGAAGAAAGGGGAGAAGGAGTAGGCGAAGAAGAGAAGATGATTTAGTAGGAAGAAGAAGAAGAAGAAGAAGAAGAAGAAGAAGAAGAAGACCAAAAATATCAACAACAACAAAAATAACAATAGCTGCAACAACAACAACAACAACAACAACAACAACAACATGACTAAAGCACTTAAAGAAAACTTTCAAGATAATAATCAGCAATGAATTCCGTAGAAAAAGGCAGATGAGAGCCATGAATATTTTGTTATTAGGTCATAGAAAAAAGGTAACAAAGAAAAGCCTCAGTAATGTTCCACACAGGAACTTAAGAAAAAGGTAACAATTGTGATGTTTTATAATTAACAGATAGTCACGTGACGAAAAACAAAACTCAAGACGTATGAGTCAGCTTATAAATTAAGTTTTAGTTTATTATCATAAATACATTTACAGCATATTTTAAAATAGATTCATCAACTCTTGAATACAAGAGCATACATATTACTGTTTTTGTGACAAATACACATGTAATTAAACAACTCAATATGTTTGCATTTCTACCTGTGCATGACAGCATACGTCTGGCACAAGGTAGGCTGCAGACGCTGGCGGGTCAGCGTCAAACCTCCGAGACCTCGCCTCCACGAGCAGGTGGCGAGTGATGGCCAGACCCTGGAACCCTAGTGGTCTCGAGGTATGGTGTCCGCCTCGAGTGCTGGAGGTCCCGGGTTCAGGCCCCGGTGAGGACCGGGATTTATTAAAAAAATCCACCTGGACTTCCAGTAATAAAATTTCCTCTGGTCTCTGGGTAGTGAGATTGGACGCCCGTGTGTATTGTTGCGCGCGTAAAAAATCCCTTGGCAGTTGGAAATCGAAAAAGAGTAGCCTAATGGCGCTGCCCGGGCAAAATTTCGAGTAAAAATCTACCCAAAAGTATTTCAGGATCCTCGCTGATGCAATGGAGTTCGTGCATTGAGCTGAGTTTCTCCAGATTCAGGTTTCAGTTAGGAGGAAAACGGAGCACTTATGGGTTAAACCGTGTGCCGTGATGTTGATCCAACGACTAGACTAGACTAAACTAATAATAATAAGAATGAAAATGGAAGTCTTTTTATATATTCTGGTAGAGATGTTGGAGGCCAGAGCGGAGTGGTATTTTGTTTAGATGAAATAACTGCAAAAGCTTTAATTGGATATAACCAGAATAATAATAAGAAGAATGAGAGGATATTGCTACTTGCACTTCATAGAGACTAATATTTGTAATTCTCTGTGCTCTGTACACTTCTTGAAGACCGACACTTATACTACACTATGCACGTTGTAAAGACTAATGGGGGTATATTGCATTGTACTCTTCGCAAAGACTGATATTTATACTGCACTGTGCACTTCGAGCAAGCCTAAACATTACTGTGCTCTGCACACTTTTTTCAGGTTAAATCATACACTGCTCTGTGCATTTCTTGTAGACCGAAAAATATACAATGTTATGAGCGTCTTAATTATTTCGTAACTTAAATTCCCGCTTCTTGTGTTCGTTATCTGGGACGGCTGCTTGGTGCAGCTAACAGTGTCTTCCCACTTGTGAAATTGTCACCTAAAAGACGAGTTAACACCCTTCGATGCGTTTTGGTTATATGGTGCTAGTCTCATATTTTAATAGACGAAGCGAAACACTATGAGTAATGTGGGCATCCTGCCATCTTAACTTAACAGAACATTTCCTATCGCCCATATTAGATTGTGTTCATCTGGGATCCCAGGATGATGTTCTAAGAATTCTTATGGGGCTTCGAACACATACCGTCGGTACCGACAGACAAGCGTTCTAACCCCTGCGCGACAATGATATTTATCATGAAATCTGACTAACAATATTCCAACAAATCGATGTAATCACTTCCTATGTTTAAATTCATTGTCAGCATTCACAGAGTTTTCGTTATGTCACCGAAATATAAAGAGAATCTCGGGAATCTTAAATTATTTTTGTATTGGCTACAGAAAATGTTCCGGGATGCAAATGTGGCTGCCATTGCAGAGATCTAGTCGCTGGATGATGCTAATGATGATGTATATCATATATATCCAAGACATATGCTTTAGCTCCGATTGTGTCAAGTTTCCAAACCAGCCAGGTATTTATGTTTTTATGGTTCCCTTGCCCGCCCCGTGGCGAGGGTGTTACGGACGAAGTTCGTATTCCCGCATACCGCATTCAAAACATGGCTGTGTTTTTTTTAATGAAATGGTATGCGCTCAGACAGCAATGGCAAACTACTGAACGTAAACTTGCCCAGGAATCACGAAGAGCAAAACATGCTGGGGATGACTGCTACGTCCGTAAAAGATATGCAGCTAGTTAGTTAGTTAGTTAGTCGCAGTTCCAACTTCACAGCAACGGATCGTCCCCATTATGCTCCGTTCCTGTGCCAGTGAATATCACACAAAACGCTCCCCACTGCCCAATGTGAAAAGTGGAAAAGACAGGAGTCTCGACAAACATCAGCCTGCACAGATACACTGTGCATAATGCCGCCACCAGAATGTCAACACACCAGTCCCCCACGAAACACCCTCTTCATCTCTGATGGAATCGGCAGTCATTTTTCTGTCTGAATGTTTCCTAGATGTTCACCAACACAGTCCACGAAAATACAGTTCATCGCTGATGGCAGTAGCAGTCAACCAGAAGCCCAGCAGCCACGCATTTCTGCATAAGGCAAAATCCGGTCAACTCTGGGACATAGCCACCTGCCATCACTCCGAACATGCAGTCACGTTCCAAAAGACCTCAGGCAGATTCAAAAGCATTTCACACGAAACTCACAGCTCACAGTGTTGCGCCACGCACTCACTCAGTAGCAGGGCGACGGACCCATCAAGCCTCCTTAGTCGCCTCTTACGACATGCGTGGTAGGCTACAGTGTTGCTATTCTTTGCTTCCCTTATGGCAACACACTTTGTTTATGCTCTTTTCCCAAATGGTTCCCTAAATATCACCACGTTTTCCAGTTTATTTCTCGTCATAACATGCACAGAAAAACGTGACTGCTTTTAGACGCCAAATCAAAACCTGGCGATGTGTGCTAATTAAACTTCAAAAGTGGACAGAGCAGTGTGGCTATCATTGTTGTTTTGTATGGGTGTGGTATGTTTGATACTGTATATGAAACTGCCAATAATGAAACGTTTGATCTCTGTTCATGTTTCAGACGTGAGGGCGAGTGTTGAGGTGTGTGTCTGTATGTGTGGGGTGGGAGTGGGGATGGAGGTTGTCTAGGACTGTACACATATATGAAAGAAATTGTGTTGCATATCCCTTACGGGACGTTGCAGTCAACACCAGCATTTTCAGCTGCTGTTGATGTACTAGGCAAGTAGTTACGTTCAGTAGTTTGCCATTGCTTTCTGAACGACCTGCCCCTATACCTTTTTCGAAAAAACCAGCATCGCCGTGTTTCGAACCCGGGTATACGGGCTCACAAACCGCGTTCGCAAGCCCTTAGCCACAGAGTCCGGTTACACATATATAGTATCCGTTAAATAATAATGCTTCTACGAATGATGTTTAGTATCTGTACCGATGTAACATATATGTTATCTGTGTCTCTAGATTCTACCCCATGTAAATGTGTGTGTTTGATTTCGTTAACACGGGAAGACTTTTCATGACAATTGTATATGATTGTTTGGTGTTCCGTCAAATGGAAAGCCGCGATGTTTTTCCATTTGCCTAATCCCATTATGGTAGATATTAGGAGGTTTAATTTTGTCCCATTCGTTCTGTACAATGATGTGTATAGATTTGTTTTCAGTTGCCGTAATGCAAATGGGATAGTCCACATAACTCACACCTTCTGCTCACCCTTCCCTGGTATGAACGTTTCCCTGACATTGTTGTCCTGCCATAACTTTTCTAGAAGTGGTTATAGAGCGACAACGTACAGTACTGGATATAGCGGACATCCCTGTTCCACCAACCTTGTCATTCTGAAAGAATTGGCGAGGTTATGATTTCAAGGACCCAACTTTCTTGTCTTAGATATAGAATTTGAATTAATATTCGAAAATAGATTCACGTGTTGCAGTGGGTGAGATCGTAGTGAAAGCATGGGTGGGATATTATGTCGAATCTCTTTTCTTGATCTCAAGAGAGAATTGAGGAGTGGCAAGTTTCAGATGTGTCTAGATGATATTCTCCCTTATGGAATGTGCGTGTTTATGGATGATCTAGTGTTGTACACTGTATTGCTGGTCTTTTGGATGAGAGTTGCTAGTTATCGGTTTCAGATTATTTGTTCAGTGTCATTGCTAAAATAATGTAGTCTGTGTTTAAACGTGAAATTAGTTTAGCTCTTTCAAAGTGTCTTTTCGGTGTTGTCTTTCGGAATGAGAGTGATGTAAAATATGATGAAACTGGGTGAGAGTTCTTGTTTGTGGAAAGGAAGGATTTTGTTCGTGTAAAATAACCCCACAAAGAAATTAAAAAGTAAAGAAAAATATTAACGCTATAAAATTACTGGACTCTGTATTAATTTAGTGAGTTAGTTAGTCTTTCCTCTTGAGGCTCAGTCGGCGCATTGGTTTTGAAATCTGTCCACTGGATGTTTAGAATTCTTCTAAGACATTTGTTTTCAAAATTGTCTAATTTTTTTATCTAAAGCTACCATTGATTTCCATCTCTCACATCCATACGTTAGCACTGGAATCACACAAGAGTTGACGATTTTAAGTTTCGTATGTTGGCTGAGTGACTTTGACTTCCAGATGTTTGACAGTTTATTGAAGGCACCAGATGGCAGTGAGATTCTAGATAATTTTACTGGTGTATTTAGTGAGTGCTACTGTCTTTTATTGGCTGAAGGATTCTGCGGTCTATATGTCAAATGGCATTGTGCAATTACCCATACATTACTTTCATATGTAATTTTTATTTATAAAACATGTATAATGTGCACACAGCAAATATTTCTCACCTCCTTTTTACTCCCTCATTTTTCAAACTTGTATTGAGTGTTAAAGACGTTGCATTCTGTATCATCCGTATGCCTACATGTGTCCTGTATATTTAGTTCGTGGATTGACGGGTTTTGCATGTCGGCTTGTAAACTTTCACCATAGCCAAAACTCCGAGAATCACAAGTTACTGTTTACCTTTTCGTTAATGAATGTTAGCACAAAATCTATTCTACCATCATCTATACCCCGCTCACTCTCAGAAGAGAAGTTATAATTAGTGTCCATCACCAAGCTGAGATTAATAATCATCTGAACGAGTCAGTCATAATTTGGAATATTTATTTTCATTCGCAGCGTGTATTTCTAGTGTGTATCAAAGTACAAAACTACTGAGCGTAATCTTGCCAAGAAATCAACATACAGCTGAAAGATGCTGGTGTTGACAGCGATGTCCTGTAAAGGATATGCAACAAAAAACAAACAAAAACATCAAAGTACAATGTAACATCTAGCTTTTTATTTCATAGAAATTGAAAGTTGTTCATTTCGTAGAAAGTGAAATGGCATGTATGTTATTGATTTTCCACTACCATGAAGTAGATATTAAATGGAGAGAGAGAGAGAGAGAGAGAGAGAGAGAGAGAGAGAGAGAGAGAGAGAGAGAGAGAGAGAGAGAGAGAGAGAGAGAGAGAGAGAGACCTGAAGGAAATTTAATGTGAACAGGAGAAAGTAACAAGAATAATTAGCAAATGAAAAATAAGCAATTGAAAGAATCTGGATAATTCAAAGCTGCTAGTCAATATATCTGATCCTGCTACAGCTATTAATACCTTTTTTGCGCTCGCTCGTTTTGAATTTAATCGTAGACTATACACACTACGTCTAGTAGTGTTGGACTGAATTTTGCCTGTGGATTAGCTTTCCCTATTAACAGTGTCTCTTACCATGAGGCGAACCCACTCCGACTTCTGAGGTACTTGTAATTTACGTCCCCAAGTCAAGGACGATATGTCATCAATGTAGTCCAACTGTCCGGTGTAGAAGATAAACCCCATACCTCGGCATCAGCACACGGGATGTTTAAGAACACACGTTCTTATCCATTCGGCCATGCTGACCTACAGTTATTTATGTGTAGCTTTCCTTGCTGTCTCTGAAGTTATCGTCGTATGTTTATAACAAGTAGCATGTTAGCTGACATTAATTATATCCGTTCTTTATCTATATCATTACTTCTATGTTAAAATACCTTGTAGTTTCTTGTACATTTTCATTGTACACAGTGTCAGGGTCTTACACCTGGCTCGCTACCTAACACATGTGGGACAGTACAAGTACAACGTGATTTGACTCCAGACTCAACGACACAACGTTCAACGGATTTAATTACAGATCATATACAGTACGATGATCACAACAATATATACTGGATACTTCAATACACTTACATTCACCATACAGCACACAGTCTGACTCTCAAGATGTCCAGGCACTCGACATTCGGCCACAGAAACCTTTCTCGCAACATGCGTCCTGTTCAGTCCACGTCCCAGAGCTGTCTGCCTATGGTTTGGAACTCTCCTCCTCACCTGAGGTGGCTTCACGAGACATGCGTGCGTCCTTGGTGTGACCGCTGGCCGTCTCGCCAGCCGGCAACTTCGCAGGCAGGTGACTACCACTCGCCTGGCGGCGTAACGAAGTTCCTTCATCCCTGCTAGGGACTGAGTCACCTGGCGGCGTAACGATGTCACTGCTTCACTGCCGTACTGTGGACTCTGACACGCTCCCCCGGCAACTCCATGAAAGACGTCATCTTTCATGTCTAATATATATACATACTGGGTTAGTACCTTAACCCTTGTCAGAGTCAACCCTTATGTTGCTTATATACATTGGTATACATAGAAAATACACATCTGCCATAGAAAACATATAATCAATAGAAGTTATATTGAACGACATGTGGTGTTCAACTTTTAACACCTGTCAGGTTTCATCCTCTCGATGGCTGATTACCTTAATTGCATTAATGACCCAGTCAGATCGGTAGTTCCAGCTTCACGCATCTACCTCGCAGCATTTGAAAAAAAAAATAATAATATGGTTCTTGAGACCAAAAACCATCTAGCTAGACCGAAATGTGGCTTTTACATAAGTCACATAAAACGCTCAAACCCCGACCTCATTTGGCCAGGACTCTTGTGTTGGTCTGCAATGTCTGCAACCCTTTGCCATGCCCAGTAAATGCCTACCTGATGAGTTCAAAATCTGGCAAACACATGGCTATTTTTATATAACACATTACATTATACATTTCAAATTATGGCCCTTTGTGTAAGGATGTAATAGCAACTAAAAGAAAGGGGAATAATTTCAAACATTTATGGCATATAATAATTTACAATAATTATTTTATTTCTTAGTGTCATTGCTTGACGTTTCTTCATCCTAACGAGAAAAAGTCGCTAGTATGAATACACTAATCAAGATATGATTTTAAGATTACACTACATAAATATATAAACACACAATTCGTGTATTCAATTTTATAGATTCCTAAAGATTTTAGAATCGTCATAGCTTTTTAAACTTTCATGTGTCGTCTGCTAGTTTTACTCTAAATTACAACATAATCGATGTTACAACTTGTAGAACACACCTGTTCCGGTTTTATGTAGATACGGACGGTATACTGTTCTTACAGTTCATGTGTTGGATGTTTTCTTATAAACCTTCTGGATTTAGATTAAACTGCAATGGTGTAGCTGTCAACTGTTCATGTTACACTTTCACACATGGATGTTAAAATATCTCTGGAAGATTCCACACGGATATGCCACTGTCACAATGGATAGTTCGCTTACGGTAAGTCTTGAGCGAATGTGGCAATGTTCTTGTTACAGAATATGTACAATTAAAGTTCGCTTTCTACCACACACTACACACTTATACTCGACAATCACTACATTTAGTAATAAAATAAGAACATTATATACAGTGGGGGTAACCCCTATCCCAATGTAGACATTACACAGCTTTTGTGAATGCACAACTTATTCACTGATAGATGGCTGTGTTGATCTGAGTATTTTACACTGCACTCAGACTTTGTTGCTCAATGGGTCGGTCGGACAACGGGACAACAAATCGGCGATCGTATTGGTTCGGCTTGGAATATGTCGGACCTCGAAGCTGTAGTCTTGGAGTTTCAAAGACCAACGGGCTATCATATGGTTTGATGGTACCCCGGAATTTATGAATCGCAACGGACTGCTGTCAGACTCCACGATAAAATGGCGTCCTAGAAGAAATCTAGACAATTTTGTAATACCCACCACTAAAGCTAGGGCTTCCAACTGAGGTATTGACCATGCCCGTTCTCTCGGTTTCAGCTTTCTGGATACGATATACACAGGATGGAGAATGTTGTTGTGCTCTTGCAGCAAGACTGCTCCAATCGCGACGGAGCTCGCATCTGTTCTTAATCTGAAAGGTAAATGGAGATTGGGCAATTTCAGGATGGGATTGTGTAAGCTATCATCAGAAAAACAAGCTAATACTTTAGAGAATGCTAATTTTAGGCATTCATTGCTTACAATTTTCTCCGGCTTATCTTTGGTTAGTAAGTTAGTAAATACTTCGGTTAGGTCGGAAAAATCCGGAATAAACTGCCGATAATAATTTATCAGTCCTAACAAACTTCTGACTTGTTTCTTTGTAGTCGGAAGTGATAGTTTTAGAATCTTGGACACAATGTTATCGTCTGTCGTGACAAAGCCATTGGATATTTTGTATCCCAAAAAGGATATTTCAGGGTAGGCCATGTCTACTTTTGAAGGCTTTACTGTCAGTCCGTGCTGTCTGATGCGTTCAAATGTCAGTTCTAATGTCTTTATGTGCTCTGTCATTGTCTCTGTGTGAACACAGATGTCGTCGATATAGCAGATTATGTTAGGAATGTCTACTAGAAGAAGTCGTGTCATACGTACGAATGTGGCTGGGGCGTTGACTAGCCCAAATGGAAGTTTGCACCATTCGTACAGTCCCCAAGGTGTGGCAAAAGCTGTCAGATGTCTGCTCTGTTCGTCTACTTCTATCTGATAATATCCTTTAGTCATATCTATCTTCGTGAAGAACCTAGCGTCAGTCAGTTCTGTCAGAAGATCGTCAGCGTTTGCCATTGGCTCCAAATCTAGAACAGTTATTTTATTTAGTTTTCGATAGTCGATACACAGTCTTATTGTATTGTCCTTTTTGCGTACAATGACCATGGGTGATGAGAAGTCTGATTGGGATCGTCTTATGATGTTATTCTTTTCTAGGTTGATGATCTCCTGATGTAAATGTTCTTTGTAATGTAATGGGATGGTGTATGGTCTGCATCGTATGGGTGTGTTTGATGTGAGTGTGATGTGATGCTGTACTAATTCTGTTTGTCCTGGGTTGTTGGAGAAAATGGTGTTGTACTGTTGTATTAGGTGTTTTAAACTGTCTGTTTCTGCTTGAGTTAGCTTTGGATTGATCTTGATATCCTTCAAGCAGTCTGTCGTGTCTAATGTAGGTGTTGGAATTTCGTCACTAACCTCGTCATCTTCGTGATCTATTATCACTGTACAAGCTATCGTATCGTCTTGTTCGCTGTCTCTGTTATGGTATGGTCTTAGCATATTTATGTGAAATATTTTGTGTTTGTCTTTTATTAGGATCTCATAGTCTACAGGTGAAATCTGTCTTATCACTTTAAAAGATCCCTGTCAAGAATCAGTCAATAAGTGTCGGTCACTAGGTAACAGAAGAAGAACGTCCTGTCCAGGTGTCAAAGTTATTGTTCTGTTTCCTTTGTCAGCATACTGTCTATAAGTAGCACCAGATAATTTTAGTGCATTCTTTGCCATCGTACATGATTTGATTATTCTTTCACGCAATGATGTAACATATACGTATGATGATATGGGTTTAAGTACTGGAGTAGATTCAGTTAACATTTGGTGATAAATAGTCAATGGGCCACGTGGTTTGGCACCATAAATAAGTTCAAAAGGAGAGAAACCGGTACTAGAATGTGGTACCTCGCGATAAGCAAAAAGAATAGCTGGTAGATATACATCCCAATTATTAGGGTGTTCTTGCGTGACTTTTGCAAGCATGTGCTTCAAATCGCCGTTAAACTTTTCAACGATTCCACTTGAGTGAGGATGGTATGGTGAATTGAAACATTGCTTCACTCCCAACATTCTGGTGAAAGCTTGGGTAGATGCGGCGATAAACTGAGTACCCCTATCAGATTGGATAGTGTCTGGAAATCCTATCCGAGAAAAAATATGGAAGAATACTTCCATTATATCATTGGCAGTTATGTTCTTTAGCGGAATAGCTTCCGGCCAGCGACTACATTGATCAACGACAGTTAGAATATATTTATTCCCTCTAGTTGTTGTATGATTGAGAGGGCCCACTATGTCAACAGATAGTTTTTCAAAAGGTCGACTGGCTAAGTCAGTGACTTGCAACTTTGCCTGTGGGTGTTTACCTTTTTTTATCAGTTTCTGGCAGGTGTCACAACTTCTGCAATATTCTTTAATGTCATTGCAAAATTTGGGCCAGTGAAACTGTGTTAATAATCTAGATCTGGTCTTAACATATGCCATATGCCCTGCAAGAGGTATATCGTGGGCAAGATGTAAGGCTTGCTTACGATAACTAGTTGGCAAAACAGTTTGCTCTGTGGTGTTGTCACCTCTGGTATAATACCTGGTGAGGATATAATTTTTCAAAGCAAAATGCCATTTTGCATTCTTGGTTACCTTTGGCTTTTGGCCGATCAGATTAAAATATTTTACCAATGAAGGGTCAGCCTTTTGAGCTGTTACAAAAGTTTCCTTCATGGTGTTAGTAGGTAGTGATACTGGGCTAAGTGACTGAATAGCCTCAGTTTGATTACTTTCATCTTGCACTCTAGCAGTAGATCTGGTTACTGCGTTCACACAATCAATGATGTCAGATGGTGATGAAACAATGTTGTCAATGATATGATGAGAACTTAGTGCTACATTAGCTACCATACATTCAATAGGTGGTGTGACATTATCAATGATGACATTGGATGGTGATGTTATGTTATCATCAATACACACAGATGTTATGTCATGAGGTTTATCATTCACCTCTGGCAAATTTCCAATTATTACATCACACACTGGGTTTGTTAACGCAGCGACTTTTACTTTCCCAGTGAGGAAAGGTGTTTGAATATATGCCCATGCTAATGGGTATCTCTCAATATTGCCTGAGAATGTTCTGCATGTTACGTGACTGCCTGTATAGTCTGTAGGCATTATGAACGTTCTCTTAAGGCCAATAAGTGAACTGCCGGTATCTCGAAGAACTGTAGCAGACTTGCCGTTCACATATCCGTGATGGACGATTATCTTGCCTTTTGAATCTACTACCAAATTAGCTTCTTCATTGGCAATAGGGATGGCGTGACCACACGTTAAAATACCATCTTCATAGAAGGTGTTACAAACAGTACATAAAGTGTTATACATGTCAAAAGTCTGTGCTGAGTTCACAGGATGTTTCTCTGATTCTTCTTCTTCTGACTCTGAACTGTTTGACAAGGCGGCATTTGCCTCGTTGATCATTTGTCTACCTTTACAATCCTTGCGATGGTGTCCATGCGCTTTACACAGATAACATTTACGCACAGACCTGAACGATCTACGCTCATGATCTCGTCTGTTTATCATATCTCGTAGATAAATATCATATTTTGGGTTTTTATCGTACATTTCATTTTGTTGATGTGAAAATTTACAATGAATACAGTGCTTAAAGTTCTCAGAGGTAGGCCTATGAGGTTTCTGCCTACTATAGGGTTTGTCAAAATTAGCCGCAGCTAAAAAATCAATGTCCGTAGATTCTGTCACAAAACAGTGTTTGTTGGCGGTGTAATACGCTGTACCTCGTCTATCAATCTCATCTATACTAGTGCATTCATTCACCTGCAAAAATTTGGAAAATTTTGGTGGAATGGATGAAATGATTTTGTCTCTGATGATTAGATCTTCTAATCTATCATAATTTCTGTCAATTTTGGCTGCTGACGTCCATTTGGTGAAAATATCTCGGACTAAGCAGAGGTAGTCAGAGAACGTTTGAGTCGGTTTTGGGCTCAACTTGCTGAACTGTTCTCTGTAACCTGCTTCATCTAACATAAAATGTGCCATTATCTTTGATTTAAGATAATGGTAGTCTTTTCTGAGGTCTTTGGGAATAGTCTCAATGACTTTAAGAGGTTCCCCTGATAAACTCCTCATATACACAATATTCCATTCCGACAGTGGAACTTGGTAATGTTCCATTAAAGTTTCAAAATTTTGGGTAAAGGCTGCAATGCAGTCACCCGAGGTATAATTACGTACAATACCCTGATATTTCTTGTACTGGTTTTCTTTCTCCAGTCTCTCAGATTTCTTATACTCTTTATTGATAGCAGTCTCAGTATCGAGTTGTTTTATTTTTAATTGCAACCCCAGTTCTTCTCTCTTACTCTGAGCTGCTATTTCTGCTTTCTTGAGTTCACTATCTATCTCAGCTTGCTTTAAGGCTGTTTCTGCCTCCAATTGCTTGGCGGCTCTTTCAGCTGCTCGTTCATCGCGTTCAGAAGCTTTCTCTTGTACTAGTAGGTATTCAGCATATTTATTCTCACTCCACTTTGTTAACTCATCACCTGTTAACTTCAACTTTAACCCCATATAAATGAAATCAAATAATGAAGACATGATGAAAAATGTCAATGTAATATCAGCCACACAGATAGTTATAAGTGGTTAGTAGAATAAACAATTTACAATTTTCCAATATGCAATATGTGCCTAAAATTGCATCCTTAAAGTAAATGAAAAGAAAAATATACTCAAGTGCCCTGGATGCGGTGAAGAATGGTTGGAAATCGGGCTAGGAAACTGTAGGGTCGCTACTTCGAATCACAAATGACCTCTACGCGCACGGTTTCGGATGGTACGGAAAAACCTGCTTTATTTTGGAGGAAATAAATTAGCGTCTATTTGCTGGTGTGTGCCTGCTTGTCACTAAGTATTGAGTAGGTTTGTATGGCGTTGAGTATAATTGTATGTCGTAAGTATGTCCGTCAACAACAATATTTTTTTTTTCCAATACAAGTTACTTTCTTTCAAAAAACTTTTTGCTTTCCACAAACTCAACTCACAAAGACAATCTAAATGTATCTCCACACGCTATAACATTGATGACACATCACTTACATCAAGATGACATTCTGTAAGGACATAGACATCAAGTTTACAAGATGGCGACAAGGTCACAATGGCGACAAGATCACAATGTCGACAAGGTCAAAACGGTGACAAAAATTTGACAATCACGAATGTTTTATACGTTTACACGATCAAACAATACGAATGCACTGTACGTTTACAACTAGTCTCCATGTTTACACAATGTAGCAATAATTCAAAATGAGCCTTCCATGATCACTTTTACATGTACAAACAATTTTAACAAAAATTCTAAGTTCACAACCTCTAGTTCTAACCATTTATCACATAAATACGTTCATTTCAAAGCTGGACGATTGCCCCCACGTCCACACATGTCAGGGTCTTACACCTGGCTCGCTACCTAACACATGTGGGACAGTACAAGTACAACGTGATTTGACTCCAGACTCAACGACACAACGTTCAACGGATTTAATTACAGATCATATACAGTACGATGATCACAACAATATATACTGGATACTTCAATACACTTACATTCACCATACAGCACACAGTCTGACTCTCAAGATGTCCAGGCACTCGACATTCGGCCACAGAAACCTTTCTCGCAACATGCGTCCTGTTCAGTCCACGTCCCAGAGCTGTCTGCCTATGGTTTGGAACTCGCCTCCTCACCTGAGGTGGCTTCACGAGACATGCGTGCGTCCTTGGTGTGACCGCTGGCCGTCTCGCCAGCCGGCAACTTCGCAGGCAGGTGACTACCACTCGCCTGGCGGCGTAACGAAGTTCCTTCATCCCTGCTAGGGACTGAGTCACCTGGCGGCGTAACGATGTCACTGCTTCACTGCCGTACTGTGGACTCTGACACACAGATCATATTGAATGTTACCTGGTGCATACTTGACTTTCTTTAACTTTACCTTCAATGTGCCTGTAATCAATTTGTGATCACTGAAACAGTTTGCAATTGGAACTGTTTTTGCGATTGTTAACGCATTTCGATAATACCTTTTTCTAATCAATCCGGTGTCTAATACTGCTGTCAGGACTCCACATTGTCCATACTCTACTTGGATATTCCTTAAACCAGGCGTTTCCGACAATCAATTCATGCTCTTATGCCAATTCTACAAGTCTCTTTCCTCTTACGTTTCATTCTCCCAAAGCATGTTTGCCGATAGTGCACCCATCGCCTTAATTATCTTCTTTCGCATTGAAGTCACCCATTTTGATATTTATTACATTTCTTCAAAGCATTCTCCTGTTATTAGTGAGGCGGTATATATAATATTATAATATAACATTGATGAGGAAATATGAATCTTTGGGAACAAGAGGAAATACAGTGAAGAAGAAGAAGAAGAAGAAGAAGAAGAAGAAGAAGAAGTAGAAGAAGAAGAAGAACAAGAACAAGAACAAGAACAAGAAGAACAAGAAGAAGCAACAACAACAACAACAACACCACCACCACCAACAACAACAACAACAACAACAACAACAACAACAACAACAACAACAACAACAACAACAACAACAACAACAACAACAACAACAACAACAACATCAATATGACTAAGCACTTAAAGAAAACTTGTAAGTTAATCATCAGCAATGAGTTGCGTAGAGAAGAGCCGACGAGAGCTAAGAACTTTATGTGATTAAGTCGTAGAAAAAAAGGAAACAAAGAAATGTCACAGTAATGTGCAAAAATCTTAAGGAAAGGGTTATAGTTGTGATGTTTCATAATTAAAAGATTGTCACGTGACGAAAAACAAAACCCAACACTTGTAAGTTAAAATATAAATGAAGTTTACTTTATTATCGTAAATGTATGTACATAATATTTTAAAATAGATACATCAACTCATGAATACAAGAGCATACATATTACATTTCTTGTGACTAATACACATATTTTTATATTAATTAAAGACTCAATATGTTTGCATTTATGCCTGAGCCAGTTACACATTTGTTTTCCAACCAGTAGCTCGGGTGGTTGTTACTAACAGCTGTTAACCACAACAGTAACTGGATCTGTTTCCAACCCAATATTTGAGGTCGATCCAGAGTGTAAATTAGATAAAGGTCATTGTAATCACGAAGCAAATATACCAACCCCTTTGGACAACAATAACCTTCAAATTGATATCCAAATTGTGGCTGGCTGGGTCACAGGATTTTTAATCTGAGCCAGGTGATGGACCCTAATATAACTTCTCTTCTGATGTTGAACTGGGTAGGAGTAATGGTAGAGTGGTGGACACATACCGCCGTAAATGTGTGCAAGGTTAGGCCTTACCATATACTAGGTCACGGCAAAATGAAAAGAAGGGACTAGTTACTATCTTTCTTTTGCAAAAAATGTTCAGAAAATTCTGAACAGTATTTGGTACTAGTATGATCAGGTTGGTTCGACCCCAGACCGGACTAAACCGCAAGCATATGGCCACTAGTGAGAAGTAAACCAGGACAACACTACTGGCAGAAACCTCTATTTCATAGTGAAATGGATACAACATATTTTACTGAGCTGACAAGGGAGTAAGTAAACTGCTCCACCCTTCTCATTATTGTACAGTGTGATATATCCGAAGGCAATTCTTCATATATCAGTTTGCTGTGTGATTACCTTTTTACTTTTGTGCAGACATGAACATTGTAGAACTATACACGAACAATGTTTTTGAATTATATAATCCCTACACACAGCAAAACGACTAGAAGTCACACATTTATACACTCCAACCATAACGTAACATATGTCAACACACACACACACACACACACACACACACACACACACACACACACACACACACACAGATACACCCACACGCGCGCGCGCACAAAGACGATTACAAGTCACATATTTAATACACTGCAATATTATTGTGACATATTAATACTACTCATTATCACACCCTGCCTCTTCTTTATTAGCTTGTCATCTCTCCAAATCCCATTCGTCATTATCATCGTTTTCCTCTTCTTTATCTTATTTTACACTATATCATTATCTTTCTGAATGTTAATCACTATCATCATCAGCACCATAATAATTTTCATCTTCATTATCTTATATTCTTCCGCTACCATTATTCATCTTCATAATCATCACCATCTTATATAGACAAAAAAGCTGGGCAGATTTACAGTGAAGAAATCAGACTTTCAGCAGACTGTCTCAGTCTCAATATTCACTCATGCTGTTTACAGAGCACTAAATGTCCCCAAGAAACAATACATACAAGGGTATTCTTTCAAGAATGACTCTGGTCAGTTGTGAAACGTCACATCTACGCCTCTGTATGAATACATGATTCCCTAGTTTCTGTTTAGTATTATGTCATGTTTATAACATATCTATAACTATATCGATTTCTAGTTCTTGACTATGACATCACAGTTTATATTCGGCTTTTCTCGCATAAGTGTGAATATTTCAGTTCCTCGTTACATATCCCTATACATACTTGAAATACGAATATCAATCAATAACATATCTGTTTACACATGAATGACTAAAATCAGTCAAAATCACATTAATCATTAATATCAGTCAATATCACACGAATCACTAATTTCAGCCCAAAACGCATGTTTAAACACGGGACATATCCCTATACATACTTGTAATACGAATATCAATCAATAACATATCTGTTTACACATGAATGACTAAAATCAGTCAAAATCACATTAGTCACTAATATCAATCAATATCACACGAATCACTAATTTCAGCCCAAAACGCATGTTTAAACACGGGAATTCCTTGTTATTGCCTACATATACATTTTAAAGTGCAGTTGTAAACACTGGAATACTTTGGCATTGCCTATATATACATTTTAAAAAGTGTCATGTTCTTTGCAGGACGTTACATTCACCTGCAGACTCTATTGACTATCTGAGATGTGCTAGGCATTTTTTTTTTTTTGCTAGGCAGAAGTGAAACAGAAATCAAAAAGAGAATAGGAATAGCCAAAAATGCTTTCAGCAATATGAAATCAGTATTAACATCTAAAGAGATTAACAACGCATTAAACATTAGAATTGTCAAATGTTATGTATATTCAACATTACTATATGGCGTGGAAGCCTGGACATTGAATAAGCAATTAGAAAGTCCAATGGGGGCACTGAAGATGTGGATGTACAGAAGACATGGAAACATTTCATGGAAACAAAAACAATCAAATACAGAGATTCTAGAAACACTGGGAATGAAAAAAAAAAAAAAAGAGAAGAGAGTTAATGAACGAAATATAAGAAAAAGCAAGTGAAATATTTCGGCCACATTAAAAGACACATCACTCTTATAAAATGTATATTGGAGGGTAAGGCTGAAGGCAAGCGAACAAGAGGTAGACAACGATACAAGTGCGAAGATAACATCAAGAGATGGACGAACAGCAATCTAACAAAATATACAGTCAGGGCGAGAGACAGACAGTGTTGGAGATCGATTGCAGCCAACCTTCAATGTGAAGACGCCACCTGATTGATTTAGTAAGGCTCTTTTACGTTCATTAGATGACCACAGCTTTCTGAAAGAGAAATCAACACGGAGTCTAACAGACCTAGGTGTTTGAACGAACCCACTACACCGCTGTCAGAAGAAAAAGTTTAAGCTCGTTAAACCTCTCAGCCACGATGACATCTATATATCTATAAATATCGCACATGTAATTCATTGTTGTTGTAGTACCTGATAAGTACTTGAAATCATAGACACGGTATAAAGCATACCTACAAGGACTTTAAAACCTAGTTCCTGTGCATAAAGCTTGTATACAGGTGCTTGAAACCTTTATTCCTATCAATACCATATCTAAAGTACCTGCAACTCTAATTCCTAATAATTCGTCTAAAAAACTATCAAAGAAGCACTTGAAATCCCCGTTCCTTGTACGAGGCAAGTGCAATTCTAGCTGCTTTCCACAAAATATCTAGAAATACGTGACATCCTAGTTGCTGTCTATATCGTGTGTGGAAGTACTTGAACTGTTAGTTCGTGTCTATGACATGTCTGTAGATGCTGTCTCGACGAACTCTGCGAAGGAAATCTCCAACAGTAACTCGTTTTGCCGGGTTGCGCTGTAAAAGCCTCAACAACATGTCCCTGTAAGGATAGAAACAAACAACGACATTAACTAAGTTTTCACACGATAATATTCAATAACGCAATGGTATTAACTGACACACGCACAATGATAAACAAAGCAGTCATCTAAATCAAGGGAAACACACAACACAATTATTGGCGGCAGAGACAACACACCAAGTTCGAAATTTTAAAAAGGGGACCCTTTTATACTCGTTTTGGGTCTATGGTGTTTGACTCCCATTGTTATCGATTAATCGACACTCGGTGGGTGATATGTTTAGTTTCACACATGTCGCCTTTACTTCCCAAGACATTTACTGGTACTCATTTTAGGCTGGGTCTTTTCTGAGAGGCCACGTCAGTTGTTAAATCCGCTCCGATGAGAATTCGAACCCTTCACCACAGGGCCCTCAAGCGAGCGTCTATTCATCACGCTAATGCGGCAGCCCAAATTCCAAATGGTCAGTTGAAAATAGCGTATTCAGCAGATACAAGCGGACAAACTAAACAGAAAGAAGTAGATACAAGCGGAAAAAACTAGACAACAGAAAGAAGCAGATACAGGCGGGAAAACTAAACAACAGAAAGAAGCAGATACAGGCGGACAAAAAAAACAACAGTAAAAAAATAAGCGGACAAACTAAACAACAAAACGAAGCAGATACAAGCGGACAAATTATCCAACAGAAAGAAGCAGATACTAGCGGATAGACTAAACAACAGAAAGAAGCAGATACACTCGGACAAACTAAACAGAAAGAAGCAGATACAAGCGGACAAACTAAAAAACAGAGAGAATCAGATATAAGCTGACAAACCAAACAACAGAAAGAAGCAAAGACAAAAAGATAGACAACATATAGAAGAAAATACACAAAAAATAGATAGACAGCAGATAGAAGCAAATACAAAAGCAGAGAGAGGCAACATACATAAGTAAATACAAAAGGAGAGATAGACAACAGATAGAAGCAAAGGCAAAGGCAGAGATAGACAGCAGAAAGAAGTAAATACAAAAGGATAGGCAGAAAACAGATAGAAGCAAATGCAAAAGGATAGACAGAAAACAGACAGAAGTAAATACAAAAGGAGAGACAGACAACAGATAGAAGCAAATACCAAAGGATAGTCAAACATCAGATAGAAGCAAATACAAAAGGAGAGATAGAAAACAGATAGAAGCAAATACAAAAAGATAGACAGACAACAGAAATAATCAGAAGACAAAGATGAATGAAAAAAGGAGGTCAGCATGGCAAAATGGATAAGAGTACTCGCTCTTCAATTTCCCGTGTGTCCATGCCGAGGTAGCGGGTTCAAACACAACACCGGTAAGGTAAACTAAAATGTTGACTTCTCGTCCTTGACTTAGACGTAAACTACAAGTACCACAGACGTCGGAGTGGGTTCGCCTGATGGTGAGGGACACTAATAATAGGAAAGCTAATCCACACACTGCCGGTCTCCCTGGCTTAGGTATTAAAGACTTTCTTCGTAATCCCGTATACTCTTGTGAGTAACGTGACGTGCTTGAGAATCGGTGGCGGTTCTCTCCGCGTCGGTAACTTACTGGGGATATGAGAAATCCCAGAAAGCAATGGCAAACTACTGAGCGTAATCTTGCCAAGAAATCAACAATAAGCTGAAAGATGCTGATGTTGACAGCGATGTCCTGTAAAGGATATGCGAACCAAAAAACAAACAAACAAACAAACAAACAAACAAACAAAAACAAACAAAAGAACATATACTTAAATCAGTCCAGTGCACTAGATATAGTAGATTGTGTATGAACTACGCTTGAGTTCAAAGTAAGCGAAAGAAAATAAAACAGAAAGAAGCAAATACACAAGGACAAATAGACAAAAGAAATAAGCAGGTACAAAAGGACAGATAGACAAAAGAAATAAGCAGGTACAAAAGGACAGATAGACAAAAGAAAAAAGTAGGTACACAAGGACAAATAGACAAAAGAAATAAGCAGGTACAAAAGGACAGATAGACAAAAGAAATAAGCAGGTACAAAAGGACAGATAGACAAAAGAAATAAGCAGGTACAAAAGGACAAATAGACAAAAGAAATAAGCAGGTACAAAAGGACAAATAGACAAAAGAAATAAGCAGGTACAAAAGGACAGACTAGACATCGGACAGAAGCTGATTCAAAAAGACACACTAGGCAACAGAAAGAAGAAGATAACAAAGAACAATAGACGACAGAAAGAAGCAGATACAATAGGGCACTAGACAATAGAGAGAAACAGATACACGAGGACACTAAATAACAGAAAGCAACATACACAATAGGACAGTAGGCGACGTAAAGCTCCGTGGCGAAGGTGTTACGGACGCAGTTCGTAATCCCGCATACCGCGTTCGAAACACAGCTGTGTTGGTTATTTATGAAATGGTATGGGTGGTGGTCGTTCAGAAAGCAATGAATGTAAACTTGCCCAGGAATCACGAACAGCCAAAAAATGCTGGGTTTGACTGCTACGTCCGTACAGGATATACCGAATTTTTAGACGTAAAAAACAGACACATAAGAAGACTATAGGACAGAAAGATACAGATTGAAGTGGACACTCGACGACAGAAAGAAACAGATAGAAGTGGACACTAGACGACAGAAAGAAACAGCTAGAAGTGAACACTAGACGATAGAAAGAAGGCAGAGGATTCCATTCCAGGCATAAAAGATGCGAACAGAAAAACATACATTAGACATGATTAAATCACAAAAAATATGACACACTAGACAGTAATAGGAGGAAATGCGAAAGAAGCAAATAGCAGAGAAGACACTAGACTACGGGAAGAATTAAACAACAGAAAAGACACTGTATAATGAAAATAAGTTAATAACAGGGGAGACAACAGAGACATAAAAAGAAATACATGACAGACACTGAACATTGGACAGATGTAAATAACAAAGGCGACGTTAGGCAGTATAAAGAAGTATAAAACAGAGAAGACACTAGACAACAGACAGAAATAAGTAACAGAAAATCTACTAGGCAACGGGACAAAAGTAAGTACATGCGAACCAGTAAAAAGCGGATGAAACTAAGCCAGGTTAGACAACTGCAAGATGTAGCTAACAGGAATTACAATAGACATCAAGAAACGAAGACAAATAAGATACAATACAACAGAAAAACATGAAACAATGGACATAAAAACAGAGAAAACTGTGGTCAGCTTAAATAAATAAATAATTGAAACGCTATTGGACAACCGAAAGAAAGAAATAACAGAGACGACACTAGGCAAGAAAAAGCAGTAAATAAAATAGAATATCAAGCGAATCACGGGGTGATGAACAGACCCTGGCACTGGATAGGACATACAGAGAAAACCTGTTATTAGTCTAACTAGGAAGTCCTTTCTATGAATTATATAGAGCAAACGATAAAGATTGAGACATAAAGACACACAAAAGCAATAATTAGCAACATAAATGAATAATGTAGGTAGGACATGGAGAAAGCTGCAGGAGATGACAACACATAGCAAAGTAGAGTCTATGCTCCACTGTGGGATAAAAGGCAGGAGGAAGAGGAGGAGAGGCAGGAGGTGCCGATGATGAAGAAGAAGAGGAGGAGAAGGAGAGAAAAAAAAAGAACAATATAACGGAGAAACACACTAACCAACAGAAAGAATGAATTAACAGTGAACACAAAAATAACATAAAGAAATAAAGAAGACAAAAGTTGCTAGACAACAGAAAGTAGCAAATAACCTAGAAGACAAGATAGGATATAGGAGTAAATAATAAAGAAGGCACTAGACAACAGAGGATCTTCTCCTGTACTGTATGTTGTGTTTCGTGAATGTGTTTGTTTTCTGATGTAGGCTAGTCGCCGCAACGTCGAGTATGTGTTGTAATTCTGTTTTGTAAAGCTGCATTACTTTGTGTTATTTTATATTGTAGACAACAGAAGGAAAGAAATAAATATCAGGGAAAACACCTTTTGTTTTTGTTCGCATATCCTTTACCGGACATCGCTGTCAACATCAGCATCTTCCAGCTGATTGTTGATTTCTTGGCAAGATTACGCTGAGTAGTTTGCCATTGCTTTCTGAGCGAACGGCTCACAAACCCCGTAAGTTATCGATGCGGTGAGAACCGCTTCCGATTCTCGCGCACGTCACGTTACTCACAAGAGTATACGGGATTACGGAGAAAGTTGGGAAGACACTAGATAACGGAAAGAAGTAAATATCAGGTGAAACACTAGACTATGGAAATAAGTAAATATCAAAGAAGTTACCGGGAAACTAAAAGAAGTAAATTTCACAGAAAACATTAGGCAACGGAAAAAATTAAATACGAGTATCTGAGATAACACTAGGCAAAGGAAATAAGTAAATATCAGGGAAAACACCAGACAACCGAAAGAAGTAAATAACAGGGAAGACACTGGACAATGTAAATAAGTAAATATCAGGGAAAACACTAGACAACGGAAAGAAGTAAATATCGGAGAATACACTAGGTAACGGAAAGAAGTAACTATCGGAGAAGACACTAGACAACGGAAAGAAGTAAATATCAGGGAAGGCTCTAGGCAACGGAAAGAAGTAAATATCGGAGAAGTCACTAGGCAACGGAAAGAAGTAAATATCAGGGAAAACACTAGACAACTGAAAGAAGTAAATATCAGGGAAGGCACTAGACAAGGGAAAGAAGTAAATATCAGGGAAGGCACTAGGAAACGGAAAGAAGTAAATATCGCAGAAGACACTAGGCAAAGGAAAGAAGTAAATATCAGGGAAAACACTAGACAACGGAAAGAAAGAAATATCACGGAAGGCCCTAGGAAACGGAAAGAAGTAAATATCAGGGAGGACACTAGACAACGGAAAGAAATAAATATAGGAGAAGACACCGGGCAACGGAAAGAAGTAAATATAAGGGAAAACACTAAACAACATAAGTAATAATATACGAGTATCAGTTATGACAAAAGGCAAAGAAAATAAGTAAATATCACGGAAAACAGTAGACAGCGGAAATAAGAAAATATTGGGGAAAACACTAGACAGCGGAAAGAAGTAAATATCAGAGAAGGGACTAGACAACTGAAGTTAATCAATAACCAAGTAAACATTGGACATGGGAACAGATTAATATTGCATAGGAAAGGTAAGAATGATCACGTGTCTTCAACACTACAAACAATAAAATGGGGCTGAGTTGGTCAAATATCAACATACACGGTTGTGTTTATGAATGTACCTGTTCCCTGGCGTGAGTGATTCAATGAGGGCAAGAGACGCTGGAAAAGTTTAAATCAAATTAGGACAAGACTCAACAACGATGGGGCTACAGAGGTTTGAGTGAGTCAATATGCAGCTGGACACAGAATAGCAGGTTGATGTTATGTAAATTCTACAGTGGTTTGGGTGAGTCAATGTGTTGCAGGACAGAGAATAGCAGGTTCATGTTAAGTAAGTTCTACAGGGGTTAGAGTGAGCCATTGTGTAGCAGAACAGTATATCAGGTTGATGTTATATAAGTTCTACAGGGGTTAGAGTGAGCCATTGTGTAGCAGAACAGTATATCAGGTTGATGTTATATAAGTTCTACAGGGGTTGGAGTGAACCAGTGGGTTGCAAGACACAGAATAGTAGGTTGATGTTACGTAAGTTAGTAAAGGACCCTTTTACACGTCTTAGGTACATTGGACATGTTGTGTTGGACCCTACTCTTACAGATTATTCAACTCTCGGCGGGTGAAGTGGTCAGTATCACATTCCACATTTACTTCCCTTGACATTTCCTGGTACCATTGTTAGGCTGAGGTGACTTGGGAGCCCAGGTGAATTTTGAAATCCGCTCCAATGGGGATTCCAATCTGTGACCACCGGGCTGACAGGCGAGCGTCTAGCCACTATGCTGCCGTTGTTCCTGAGGTGGCTGTTGCATAACGTTAATGATACTGATCATGGCAATCACATTGATGAAGATGATGATGATTATGAAAAATGTAATGACACATACCTGATATTTGGCTGCAGATCTTGCCTCTTCTTTGTCTCAGAGTAGTAGTTGATACTCTCATCAGATCCTCGCTCAAATACCAGGCACCAGATCACAACTCCAAGACTGTAGGCGTCCATCTGTGAACAAGCAATTACAACATCTGGTTAGTGTTGTGACTGAGGACATTTTGATAATTAGTTCATATTTCAGCTCACAGGGCATATGCATGTGTGCCAAATATCTCTCAAGGGATATATTAGAGTATAAATTTACAGATACTGCCGTGGGATACTAATTGTTGCATCTTCATTTGTACTAGATAGTGGTATTATGTGATGTGATGACCAGCTTCTTTCTTCTTCAGATGTTCCACCCAGACAAATCTCTGCTACAGTTTATAAAGCTGGGTTGACCCAAACATTTGGCAGGTAGAAATAAAATTCGACACTGAAGACTCCCTGACTAGTGTATCGGTAAGGTAGAGGATTAACAACTACACCCTCACAACTTCTAAATGTTAGATACTTAAGCTAATCTACCGGCCCTAACCATTCCTAAACAATAATGGTGTCTGACAGTGTCATCCCTTCATTTTCTTGTGTAATAGCTTTCCAACATTCTATCCAGAATCGTTGTCTGACCATGCTTTCAATTTCCTACCTGTTGTAAGAAACTCGAAATTTTTCACAAATAACGTTGTTTGTCCATGCCATCCCTTTTATTTCTGTTGTAAGACATCTCCAACTTTCTCTCATGTAACATTCTCTGACCACTCCATTCCTTTCATTTCTAGTGTTAAACATCTCCAACTTCTACAGCGGGTATCAGCAGCAAATTATCGTTAACTTGAATTTTTCTTTTATTTGATCATATACGCTTTTTTATCTGCGTAAGGTCTCCGTCCGTTTATTATAATCAATTGTATAACTGAAGTATCTTTAGCCTAGCTGTCAGTTCACTAAGATACCGACTGTTGTCTGGAGGTTAATGCTCAATACTCGCAGGATGTTACCCCATCTCTGCAACTCAAGGGTGGACCCAGCATTACGAAATGCATACCACAAATTTCTGAGAAAGTTTCGTGCCCTGGTGAAATACTGTCATTATCAGACCTCGTGTTGCGATCGGTCACCAACATTATTCACTTCACACAATTACCCCAACATATTTTGGTTGGTTAATTTTTTCATTTGTTTGCCTGTAGATATTTAGTCTGTCATAGTTTCCCGCTTGCTATTTCAAGTGATCGTCTTGACTCTGTCCACGGGTGCTGAGTATTGTGTAAGCATCCAGTGTTACCTGTTATTATAAAAAGTTATATGTTGCCTACTATCTCAATCTGTCACCTATGTCGGGTCTTCATCCTTGGCGGTGACCGCCAGTCTTATTATCCTTTTTCTCATATACCTTTTTGTACACGCCAGTCTTATCATCCTTTTTCTCATATACCTTTTTCGACATTCTAGTCTAGAAGTAATCCAGCCATACAGAACTTAATTACGGAAAACATGGCGTTCAGTAAAGTTGCATTACTTTGTGTTGTTTTTATATTGTTTACATTTCCACAGCTTTACAGCAGTTCCACTAATTTTATCAATTTATTGTGTACATACTATTTTCTATACAGTAATCTTATCCTCTTTCTAAAATACCAGTTTCTACACTCCAGTGATACCCCGAGTCTGACTCTTATTTCCTACGATGGAGATCAGACTGGCCGAATGGATATGAGCGTTCGTCCTTAAAACACCCGCTGCGCTGATGCCGAAGTAGCGGGTTCAACCCCTACACTTGTCATTAGGACTAAAATGTTGACTTCTGAGCCTTGACTGCGGGACGTAAGTTACATGCACTTCAGAAATCGGAGTGGGTTTTCCTGATGGCGAGGGGGACTGGTTTTATAGAAAGAGGGGGAGAGACTGAGCTATATGGGATAAAACCTGTTGTATGTTTATTAAGGTAAAGGGTGTCTCATCGCAAGTACTACCGTTAAGGTGTGAAGCATTAGGTCGTCCAATTCATATAATCTAGGCCACGACATAATGAGGTGTGGTCGCCAGTACACTTCCTTGCAGATATCCCTTCTCAGACAGTCTCCATACAATTGTGAACATGATCCAGTACACATTGCACGCCCTGCTGGGGAATGGTGATGTGGAAAACAGAATCCTACAACTGTTGGGTATTTAACCTAGACCACTGTGTTTAGTAAGTCGGCACACTAATCACTATGCTAGTGTGGCTGTTCCTAGATAAATATAGTGACTTGTCACAGAATAAAACCACACGGACGTTAGAACATAAAATGGAAATTTATTTGCAAGTCACATGTATATTCAAAACATTTGAAGAAAATGCCGTAACTGCGACACCCCCCCCCCCCACCACACACACACACACACACGCATAAAGAACCATTTTAAAGCCTCGAGACGTGTTGGCTATATCGTAGGTAATTTTTTTTTTTATTGAAGGAAGAAAATTACAGCAAATAACTTGTACAGAGCCAGAAAGACCAGCAATGAAGTTTACAAGATCTTTGTGATTAACTACAGGCTATAAGGTGGAAAAGGGACGATGAAGTGACGGGGAGGAGGATTAGTAGTTGTACTTAGGGTAGATAACGGAAAGAAGGAGTAGAGGAAAGAAACGGAAATGAAAGAATGAACTTATTTTAGAAGGTTAAAAATTGGGCACGCAGTGCTGTCTACATTGTGGCCATGGTTTCAATAGTCGTATGCAAACTAAGATAAAAATCAGCAGCAAAAGATGGGATATGTATATAGGTGATGAAAAATTATACATAATAAAGATCAACAGGTGTACTTATTATAAAAGAAAGAAAGTTTAAGGTGTGAATAGAAGCTTGTAAAGCCTACATAGAAGGTAAGCAAAGTGTTAGCATGCGAAGTAGTTTTAGCCGTTACAGATTACACATTTAGTAAGTAGGGAAAATAAAAATGTAGACATTAAAAGGAAAGGATAAAACTTATACATTGTATAAATAGTAACACTTACTTTGTAAGGGTCAAGTTCCACGTCAGGTTTGGCTTTAATATATTCCGGAGCAAAGTATCCATGTGTGCCGCCAATATTACGTTTGGCCAGTGTTTTTTGTTCAGGTTCCAGCTCCTTCGCCAGGCCGAAGTCTCCAAGGATGGCGTTACATTCTTCATCTATGAAAATATTGTCCAGTTTCACGTCGAGGTGCACCAGGTTGTGATTGTGTAGATAGCGAAGTGCACACGCCACTTGGATAGCATATAATTCCGTCATGTCAAGGATCATGTAGCCAAGATATTCGCCCAGCGAGCCTCCAGAGTAATACTTCATAGTTATACACAAATCTGTCGGGCATGAAGTCGCAAAGATACACTTTGCGATAAATGGGTGGTCCAACGATTGCATGAATTTGACCTCGAGGTTGAACATGTCCATGTTTCTTTCACGTGTCTCCTCGTTGAGCAAGGTAAACCGTTTGACTATAGATTTCTTGTCGGGCTGACCCCAGAGCGAGGCTAACACAATGTCCCCGCACATGCCCTCGTCTAGGATCGTCTCCGAACACAGGCTGGAGAAACAGAAGAAATCCACAAGGGAGTCAATCACATCAGGACTTCGGAGAACAGATTGAGCCATGCTGAAATACAACTTGCCGATATTGAAACTAGTAAATCCAAGTCTGAAATGTAGTCCACACTGGAATAGAAGAACACGACTGCTCGAAACCACTGCTGGTGAAACCTGAAAGATCTGGTAGAAATTGTAACATGTGGACCGTCTTTGTACTTAGAAAATCCTCCTGGAAGCTACATAGAAGCTTCCCATGAGCGTCTATTATATAATGAGCTTACCAGTGTGACGTGTAACCAGCTAACAGATGAAAGAACGCCGCCACCCACATTGGTAGGCTTAAGTCAATATTGGGCACCGGTACGTGCCAGCATCTCCCCTAGAACAATACAATCACCGGACGCTTGTGTCCAGCCGGAGCTACCACCTGAACAGAGCCTTCATGACAGGCTTGGGAGTGCCAAGGACGTTCAAGGGTGACACTTCGAGAACAAAATCACAAAGAAAGAAACTATAGAATACACGTGAGTCTGCGCGCGCGCGCATATCTATATATATATATATATATATATATATATATATATATATATATATATATATATATACACACATACACACACACACACACACACACACACACACACACACACATACACACAGAACACAAATCATCTAGGGCAGGCAGTACTGTCTGCATTATGGCCGTTGTTTAAACAATCGTATGAAGCATGCAAAATAAGATAAAAATCCGAAGAAGAAGATGAGATAGATATACGGGTGATGAAATATTATACATAATAGTGGGCATAAAGATATATACCGTGGCGATTATTACTGGAATTTTACAACTGAAAATGGAAGTCTTTTTATATATTCTGGTAGAGATGTCGGAGGCCAGAGCGGAGTGGTATTTTGTTCAGATAAAATAACTGCCAAAGCTTTAATTGGATATAATCAGAATAATAATAAGAAGAATGAGAGTATATTGCTACTTGCACTTCATAGAGACTAACATTTGTAATTCTCTGTGCTCTGTACACTTCTTGAAGACCGACACTTATAATCCACTGTGCACGTTTTAAAGACGAATGGGGGTATATTGCATTGTACTCTTCGCAAAGACTGATATTTATACTGCACTGTGCACTTCGAGCAAGCTTAAACATTACAGTGCTCTGCACATTTTTTTTTCAGGTTAAGTCATACACTGCTCTGTGCATTTCTTGTAGACTTAAAAATAAACAATGTTATGAGCGGCTTGTTTATTTCGCAACTTAAATTCCCGCTTCTTGCGTTCGTTGTCTAGGACGGCTGCTTGGTGCAGCTAACAGTGTCTTCCCACTTTTGAAATTGTAACCTAAAAGACGTGTTTACACCCGTCGATGCGTTTTGGTTATATGGTGCTAGTCTCATACTTTAATAGACGAAGCGAAACACAATGAGTAATGTGGGCATCCTGCTATCTTAACTTAACAGAACATTTCCTATCGCCCATATTAGATGGGAAAATCATCCTGGGATCCCAGATGAACACAATCGCCCATATTAGATTGTGTTCATCTGGGATCCCAGGATGATTTTCTAAGAATTCTTATGTGACTTCGAACACATACCGTCTGTACCGACAGACAAGCGTTCTAACCCCTGCGCTACAGTGATATTTATAATGAAATCTGACTTGCAATATTCCAACAAATCGATGTAATCACTTCCTTTGTTTAAATTCATTGTCAGCATTCACAGTTTTCGTTATGTCATCGAAATATAAAGACAATTTCGGGAATCTTAAATTATTTTCGTATTGGTTACAGAAAATGTTCCGGGGTGCAAATGTGGCTTCCATTGCACAGATCTAGTCGCTGGATGATGATGATGATGATGATGATGATGATGATGATGATGATGATGTATATCATATTTATCCAAGATATATGTTTTACCTCCGATTGTGTCTAGTCTCCAAGCCAGCCAGGTATTTATGTTTCTATGGTTCCCTTTCCGGCTCCGTGGCGAAGGTGTTACGGACAAAGTTCATATTCCCGCATACCGCATTCGAAACACGGCCGTGTTTTGTTTTAATGAAATGGTATGCGTTCAGACAGCAATGGCAAACTACTGAACGTAAACTTGCCCAGGAATCACGAAGAGCAAAACATGCTGGGGATGACTGCTACGTCCGTAAAAGATATGCAGCTAGTTAGTTAGTTAGTTAGTCGCAGTTCCAACTTCACAGCAACGGATCGTCCCCATTATGCTCCGTTCCTGTGCCAGTGAATATCACACAAAACGCTCCCCACTGCCCAATGTGAAAAGTGGAAAAGACAGGAGTCTCGACAAACAACAGCCTGCACAGATACACTGTGCATAATGCCGCCACCAGAATGTCAACACACCAGTCCCCCACGAAATACCCTCTTCATCTCTGATGGAATCGGCAGTCATTTTTCTGTCTGAATGTTTCCTAGATGTTCACCAACACAGTCCACGAAAATACAGTTCATCGCTGATGGCAATAGCAGTCAACCAGAAGCCCAGCAGCCACGCATTTCTGCATAAGGCAAAATCCGGTCAACTCTGGGACATAGCCACCTGCCATCGCTCCGAACATGCAGTCACGCTCCAAAAGACCTCAGGTAGATTCAAAAGCATTTCACACGAAACTCACAGCTACAGTGTCGCGCCACGCACTCACTCAGTAGCAGGGCGACGGACCCATCAAGCCTCCTTAGTCGCCTCTTACGACATGCGCGGTAGGCTACAGTGTTGCTATTCTTTGCTTCCCTTATGGCAACACACTTTGTTTATGCTCTTTTCCCATATGGTTCCCTAAATATCACCACGTTTTCCAGTTTATTTCTCGTCATAACATGCACAGAAAAACGTGACTGCTTATAGATGCCAAATCAAAACCTGGCTATGTGTGCTAATTAAACTTCAAAAGTGGACAGAGCAGTGTGGCTATCATTGTTGTTTTGTATGGGTGTGGTATGTTTGATATGTATATAAAGCTGCCAATAATGAAACGTTTGATCTCTGTTCATGTTTCAGACGTGAGGGCGAGTGTTGAGGTGTGTGTCTGTATGTGTTGGATGGGGGTGGGGATGGAGGTTGTCTAGGACTGTACACATATATGAAAGAAATTGTGTTGCGTATCCCTTACGGGACGTTGCAGTCAACACCAGCATTTTCAGCTGCTGTTGATGTACTAGGCAAGTAGTTACGTTCAGTAGTTTGCCATTGCTTTCTGAACGACCGGCCCCTATACCTTTTTCGAAAAAACCAGCACCGTCGTGTTTCGAACCCGGGTATACGGGCTCACAAACCGCGTTCGCAAGCCCTTAGCCACAGAGTCCGGTTACACATATATAGTATCCGTTAAATAATAATGCTTCTACCAATGATGTTTTGTATCTGTACCGATGTAACATATATGTTATCTGTGTCTCTAGATTCTACCCCATGTAAATGTGTGTGTTTGATTTCGTTAACACGGGAAGACTTTTCATGACAATTGTATATGATTGTTTGGTGTTCCGTAAAATGGAAAGCCGCGATGTTTTTCCATTTACCTAATCCCATTATGGTAGATATTAGGAGGTTTAATTATGCCCCATTCGTTCTGTCGGAAAACGAACCATTTTCTACAATGATGTGTATAGATTTGTTTTCAGTTGCCGTAATGCAAATGGAATAGTCCACATAACTCACACCTTCTGCTCACCCTTCCCTGGTATGAACGTTTCCCTGACATTGTTGTCCTGCCATAACTTTTCTAGAATTGGTTATAGAGCGACAACGTACAGTACTGGATATAGCGGACATCCCTTTCTCACCAACCTTGTCATTCTGAAAGAATTGGCGAGGTTATGATTTCAAGGACCCAACTTTCTCGTCTTAGATATAGAATTTGAATAAACATTCGAAAATAGATTCACGTGTTGCAGTGGATGAGATCGTAGTGAAAGCATGGGTGGGATATTATTATTATGTCGAATCTCTTTTCTTGATCTCAAGAGATAATTGAGGAGTGGCAAGTTTCAGATGTGTCTAGATCAGTGGTTCTCAACCGGTGGGGAATTCCCCCCCAGGGGGGAATTTTAGGGTTTCCAGGGGGGAGGGGATGAAGACCATTTCAAGATCGCATTAATATAAGAACCGATTACTTGATATTGTTTTTCCCTTCATACTTTACAGTTAAGTACCTCTCATCCTTCTAAAATTCATTTTATAAAGTCAGTAGACCCACAAATCATGTTTTATGTGGATGTCTAGACTTGTTTTAGTATGTGCTATTAAATTTACCTTACATTTTTAGGTATACTGTATAGGGGTGGGGGGATTTTTAGATAGGAAATATGAAAGGGGGGAATGCCGTTCTGAAAATACGGTGAAGGGGGGGGGGGGGAACGGGCCAAATTTTTGATAGGAAGGGGGGGGGGGAATGACGTTCTAAAAATATGGTGAAGGGGGGAACGGGCCAAAAAAGGTTGAGAACCACTGGTCTAGATGATATTCTCCCTTATGGAATGTGCGTGTTTATGGATGATCTAGTGTTGTACACTGTATTGCTGGTCTTTTGGATGAGAGTTGCTAGTATCGGTTTCAGATTATTTGTTCAGTGTCATTGCTAAAATAATGTAGTCTGTGTTTAAACGTGAAATTAGTTTAGCTCTTTCAAAGTGTCTTTTCGGTGTTGTCTTTCGGAATGAGAGTGATGTAAAATATGATGAAACTGGGTGAGAGTTCTTGTTTGTGGAAAGGAAGGATTTTGTTCGTGTAAAATAACCCCACAAAGAAATTAAAAAGTAAAGAAAAATATTAACGCTATAAAATTACTGGACTCTGTATTAATTTAGTGAGTTAGTTAGTCTTTCCTCTTGAGGCTAAGTCGGCGCATTGGTTTTGAAATCTGTCCACTGGATGTTTAGAATTCTTCTAAGACATTTGTTTTCAAAATTGTCTAATTTTTTATCTAAAGCTACAATTGATTTCCATCTCTCACATCCATACGTTAGCACTGGAATCACACAAGAGTTGACGATTTTAAGTTTCGTATGTTGGCTGAGTGACTTTGACTTCCAGATGTTTGACAGTTTATTGAAGGCACCAGATGGCAGTGAGATTCTAGATAATTTTACTGGTGTATTTAGTGAGTGCTACTGTCTTTTATTGGCTGAAGGATTCTGCGGTCTATATGTCAAATGGCATTGTGCAATTACCCATACATTACTTTCATATGTAATTTTTATTTATAAAACATGTATAATGTGCACACAGCAAATATTTCTCACCTCCTTTTTACTCCCTCATTTTTCAAACGTGTATTGAGTGTTAAAGACGTTGCATTCTGTATCATCCGTATGCCTACATGTGTCCTGTATATTTAGTTCGTGGATTGACGGGTTTTGCATGTCGGCTTGTAAACTTTCACCATAGCCAAAACTCCGAGAATCACAAGTTACTGTTTACCTTTTCGTTAATGAATGTTAGCACAAAATCTATTCTACCATCATCTATACCCCGTTCACTCTCAGAAGAGAAGTTATAATTAGTGTCCATCACCAAGCTGAGATTAATAATCATCTGAACGAGTCAGTCATAATTTGGAATATTTATTTTCATTCGCAGCGTGTATTTCTAGTGTGTATCAAAGTACAAAACTACTGAGCGTAATCTTGCCAAGAAATCAACATACAGCTGAAAGATGCTGGTGTTGACAGCGATGTCCTGTAAAGGATATGCAAAAAAAAAAAACAAAAAAACATCAAAGTACAATGTAACATCTAGCTTTTTATTTCATAGAAATTGAAAGTTGTTCATTTCGTAGAAAGTGAAATGGCATGTATGTTATTGATTTTCCACTACCATGAAGTACATATTAAATGGAGAGAGAGAGAGAGAGAGAGAGAGAGAGAGAGAGAGAGAGAGAGAGAGAGAGAGAGAGAGAGAGAGAGAGATAGAGAGAGAGACCTGAAGGAAATTTAATGTGAACAGGAGAAAGTAACAAGAATAATTAGCAAATGAAAAATAAGCAATTGAAAGAATCTGGATAATTCAAAGCTGCTAGTCAATATATCTGATCCTGCTGCAGCTATTAATACCTTTTTTTGCGCTCGCTCGTTTTGAATTTAATCGTAGTCTATACATACTACGTCTAGTAGTGCTGGACTGAATTTTGCCTGTGGATTAGCTTTCCCTATTAACAGTGTCTCTTACCATGAGGCGAACCCACTCCGACTTCTGAGGTACTTGTAATTTACGTCCCCAAGTCAAGGACGATATGTCATCAATGTAGTCCAACTGTTCGGTGTAGAAGATAAACCCCATACCTCGGCATCAGCACACGGGATGTTTAAGAACACACGTTCTTATCCATTCGGCCATGCTGACCTACAGTTATTTATGTGTAGCTTTCCTTGCTGTCTCTGAAGTTATCGTCGTATGTTTATAACAAGTAGCAAGTTAGCTGACATTAATTATATCCGTTCTTTATCTATATCATTACTTCTATGTTAAAATACCTTGTAATTTATTGTACATTTTCATTGTACACAGATCATATTGAATGTTCCCTGGTGCATACTTGACTTTCTTTAACTTTACCTTCAATGTGCCTGTAATCAATATGTGATCACTGAAACAGTTTGCAATTGGAACTGTTTTTGCGATTGTTAACGCATTTCGATAATACCTTTTTCTAATCAATCCGGTGTCTAATACTGCTGTCAGGACTCCACATTGTCCATACTCTACTTGGATATTCCTTAAACCAGGCGTTTCCGACAATCAATTCATGCTCTTATGCCAATTCTACAAGTCTCTTTCCTCTTACGTTTCATTCTCCCAAAGCATGTTTGCCGATAGTGCACCAATCGCCTTAATTATCTTCTTTCGCATTGAAGTCACCCATTTTGATATTTATTACATTTCTTCAAAGCATTCTCCTGTTATTAGTGAGGCGGTATATATAATATTATAATATAACATTGATGAGGAAATATGAATCTTTGGGAACAAGAGGAAATACAGTGAAGAAGAAGAAGAAGAAGAAGAACAATAAGAACAAGAAGAACAAGAACAAGAAGAACAAGAAGAAGAAACAACAACAACAACAACAACAACATCAATATGACTAAGCACTTAAAGAAAACTTGTAAGTTAATCATCAGCAATGAGTTGCGTAGAGAAGAGCCGATGAGAGCTAAGAACTTTATGTGATTAAGTCGTAGAAAAAAAGGAAACAAAGAAATGTCACCGTAATGTGCAAAAATCTTAAGGAAAGGGTTATAGTTGTGATGTTTCATAATTAAAAGATTGTCACGTTCGAAAAACAAAACCCAACACTTGTAAGTTAAAATATAAATGAAGTTTACTTTATTATCGTAAATGTATGTACATAATATTTTAAAATAGATACATCAACTCATGAATACAAGAGCATACATATTACATTTCTTGTGACTAATACACATATTTTTATATTAATTAAAGACTCAATATGTTTGCATTTATGCCTGAGCCAGTTACACATTTGTTTTCCAACCAGTAGCTCGGGTGGTTGTTACTAACAACTGTTAACCACAACAGTAACTGGATCTGTTTCCAACCCAATATTTGGGGTCGATCCAGAGTGTAAATTAGATAAAGGTCATTGTAATCACGAAGCAAATATACCAACCCCTTTGGACAACAATAACCTTCAAATTGATATCCAAATTGTGGCTGGCTGGGTTACAGGATTTTTAATCTGAGCCAGGCGATGGACCCTAATATAACTTCTCTTCTGATGTTGAACTGGGTAGGAGTAATGGTAGAGTGGTGGACACATACCGCCGTAAATGTGTGCAAGGTTAGGCCTTACCATATACTAGGTCACGGCAAAATGAAAAGAAGGGACTAGTTACTATCTTTCTTTTGCAAAAAATGTTCAGAAAATTCTGAACAGTATTTGGTACTAGTATGATCAGGTTGGTTCGACCCCAGACCGGACTAAACCGCAAGCATATGGCCACTAGTGAGAAGTAAACCAGGACAACACTACTGGCAGAAACCTCTATTTCATAGTGAAATGGATACAACATATTTTACTGAGCTGACAAGGGAGTAAGTAAACTGCTCCACCCTTCTCATTATTGTACAGTGTGATATATCCGAAGGCAATTCTTCATATATCAGTTTGCTGTGTGATTACCTTTTTACTTTTGTAGAACATTGTAGAACTATACACGAACAATGTTTTTGAATTATATAATCCCTACACACAGCAAAACGACTAGAAGTCACACATTTATAGACTCCAACCATAACGTAACATATGTCAACACACACACACACACACACACACACACACACACACACACACACACACACACACACACACACACACACAGATACACCCACACGC
This sequence comes from Cepaea hortensis, assembly GCA_963921405.1. NCBI lineage: Eukaryota > Metazoa > Mollusca > Gastropoda > Stylommatophora > Helicidae > Cepaea > Cepaea hortensis. Next base: position 43,544,155 of record OY992888.1, read on the forward strand.
GCGCGCGCACAAAGACGATTACAAGTCACATATTTAATACACTGCAATATTATTGTGACATATTAATACTACTCATTATCACACCCTGCCTCTTCTTTATTAGCTTGTCATCTCTCCAAATCCCATTCGTCATTATCATCGTTTTCCTCTTCTTTATCTTATTTTACACTATATCATTATCTTTCTGAATGTTAATCACTATCATCATCAGCACCATAATAATTTTCATCTTCATTATCTTATGTTCTTCTGCTACCATTATTCATCTTCATAATCATCACCATCTTATATAGACAAAAAAGCTGGGCAGATGTACAGTGAAGAAATCAGACTTTCAGCAGACTGTCTCAGTCTCAATGTTCACTCATGCTGTTTACAGAGCACTAAATGTCCCCAAGAAACAATACATACAAGGATATTCTTTCAAGAATGACTCTGGTCAGTTGTGAAACGTCACATCTACGCCTCTGTATGAATACATGATTCCCTAGTTTCTGTTTAGTATTATGTCATGTTTATAACATATCTATAACTATATCGATTTCTAGTTCTTGACTATGACATCACAGTTTATATTCGGCTTTTCTCGCATAAGTGTGAATATTTCAGTTCCTCGTTACATATCCCTATACATACTTGTAATACGAATATCAATCAATAACATATCTGTTTACACATGAATGACTAACATCAGTCAAAATCACATTAATCATTAATATCAGTCAATATCACACGAATCACTAATTTCAGCCCAAAACGCATGTTTAAACACGGGACATATCCCTATACATACTTGTAATACGAATATCAATCAATAACATATCTGTTTACACATGAATGACTAAAATCAGTCAAAATCACATTAGTCACTAATATCAATCAATATCACACGAATCACTAATTTCAGCCCAAAACGCATGTTTAAACACGGGAATTCCTTGTTATTGCCTACATATACATTTTAAAGTGCAGTTGTAAACACTGGAATACTTTGGCATTGCCTATATATACATTTTAAAAAGTGTCATGTTCTTTGCAGGACGTTACATTCACCTGCAGACTCTATTGACTATCTGAGATGTGCTAGGCATTTTTTTTTTGCTAGGCAGAAGTGAAACAGAAATCAAAAAGAGAATAGGAATAGCCAAAAATGCTTTCAGCAATATGAAATCAGTATTAACATCTAAAGAGATTAACAACGCATTAAACATTAGAATTGTCAAATGTTATGTATATTCAACATTACTATATGGCGTGGAAGCCTGGACATTGAATAAGCAATTAGAAAGTCCAATGGGGGCACTGAAGATGTGGATATACAGAAGACATGGAAACATTTCATGGAAACAAAAACAATCAAATACAGAGATTCTAGAAACACTGGGAATGAAAAAAAAAAAAAAGAGAAGAGAGTTAATGAACGAAATATAAGAAAAAGCAAGTGAAATATTTCGGCCACATTAAAAGACACATCACTCTTATAAAATGTATATTGGAGGGTAAGGCTGAAGGCAAGCGAACAAGAGGTAGACAACGATACAAGTGCGAAGATAACATCAAGAGATGGACGAACAGCAATCTAACAAAATATACAGTCAGGGCGAGAGACAGACAGTGTTGGAGATCGATTGCAGCCAACCTTCAATGTGAAGACGCCACCTGATTGATTTAGTAAGGCTCTTTTACGTTCATTAGATGACCACAGCTTTCTGAAAGAGAAATCAACACGGAGTCTAACAGACCTAGGTGTTTGAACGAACCCACTACACCGCTGTCAGAAGAAAAAGTTTAAGCTCGTTAAACCTCTCAGCCACGATGACATCTATATATCTATAAATATCGAACATGTAATTCATTGTTGTTGTAGTACCTGATAAGTACTTGAAATCATAGACACGGTATAAAGCATACCTACAAGGACTTTAAAACCTAGTTCCTGTGCATAAAGCTTGTATACAGGTGCTTGAAACCTTTATTCCTATCAATACCATATCTAAAGTACCTGCAACTCTAATTCCTAATAATTCGTCTAAAAAACTATCAAAGAAGCACTTGAAATCCCCGTTCCTTGTACGAGGCAAGTGCAATTCTAGCTGCTTTCCACAAAATATCTAGAAATACGTGACATCCTAGTTGCTGTCTATATCGTGTGTGGAAGTACTTGAACTGTTAGTTCGTGTCTATGACATGTCTGTAGATGCTGTCTCGACGAACTCTGCGAAGGAAATCTCCAACAGTAACTCGTTTTGCCGGGTTGCGCTGTAAAAGCCTCAACAACATGTCCCTGTAAGGATAGAAACAAACAACGACATTAACTAAGTTTTCACACGATAATATTCAATAACGCAATGGTATTAACTGACACACGCACAATGATAAACAAAGCAGTCATCTAAATCAAGGGAAAAACACAACACAATTATTGGCGGCAGAGACAACACACCAAGTTCGAAATTTTAAAAAGGGGACCCTTTTATACTCGTTTTGGGTCTATGGTGTTTGACTCCCATTGTTATCGATTAATCGACACTCGGTGGGTGATATGTTTAGTATCACACATGTCGCCTTTACTTCCCAAGACATTTACTGGTACTCATTTTAGGCTGGGTCTTTTCTGAGAGGCCACGTCAGTTGTTAAATTCGCTCCGATGAGAATTCGAACCCTTCACCACAGGGCCCTCAAGCGAGCGTCTATTCATCACGCTAATGCGGCAGCCCAAATTCCAAATGGTCAGTTGAAAATAGCGTATTCAGCAGATACAAGCGGACAAACTAAACAACAGAAAGAAGTAGATACAAGCGGAAAAAACTAGACAACAGAAAGAAGCAGATACAGGCGGGAAAACTAAACAACAGAAAGAAGCAGATACAGGCGGACAAACTAAACAACAGTAAAAAAATAAGCGGACAAACTAAACAACAAAACGAAGCAGATACAAGCGGACAAATTATCCAACAGAAAGAAGCAGATACTAGCGGATAGACTAAACAACAGAAAGAAGCAGATACACTCGGACAAACTAAACAGAAAGAAGCAGATACAAGCGGACAAACTAAAAAACAGAGAGAATCAGATATAAGCTGACAAACCAAACAACAGAAAGAAGCAAAGACAAAAAGATAGATAGACAACATATAGAAGAAAATACACAAAAAATAGATAGACAGCAGATAGAAGCAAATACAAAAGCAGAGAGAGGCAACAGACATAAGTAAATACAAAAGGAGAGATAGACAACAGATAGAAGCAAAGGCAAAGGCAGAGATAGACAGCAGAAAGAAGTAAATACAAAAGGATAGACAGAAAACAGATAGAAGCAAATGCAAAAGGATAGACAGAAAACAGACAGAAGTAAATACAAAAGGAGAGACAGACAACAGATAGAAGCAAATACCAAAGGATAGTCAAACATCAGATAGAAGCAAATACAAAAGGAGAGATAGAAAACAGATAGAAGAAAATACAAAAAGATAGACAGACAACAGAAATAATCAGAAGACAAAGATGAATGAAAAAAGGAGGTCAGCATGGCAAAATGGATAAGAGTACTCGCTCTTCAATTTCCCGTGTGTCCATGCCGAGGTAGCGGGTTCAAACACAACACCGGTAAGGTAAACTAAAATGTTGACTTCTCGTCCTTGACTTAGACGTAAACTACAAGTACCACAGACGTCGGAGTGGGTTCGCCTGATGGTGAGGGACACTAATAATAGGAAAGCTAATCCACACACTGCCGGTCTTCCTGGCTTAGGTATTAAAGACTTTCTTCGTAATCCCGTATACTCTTGTGAGTAACGTGACGTGCTTGAGAATCGGTGGTGGTTCTCTCCGCGTCGGTAACTTACTGGGGATATGAGAAATCCCAGAAAGCAATGGCAAACTACTGAGCGTAATCTTGCCAAGAAATCAACAATAAGCTGAAAGATGCTGATGTTGACAGCGATGTCCTGTAAAGGATATGCGAACCAAAAAACAAACAAACAAACAAACAAACAAACAAAAACAAACAAAAGAACATATACTTAAATCAGTCCAGTGCACTAGATATAGTAGATTGTGTATGAACTACGCTTGAGTTCAAAGTAAGCGAAAGAAAATAAAACAGAAAGAAGCAAATACACAAGGACAAATAGACAAAAGAAATAAGCAGGTACAAAAGGACAGATAGACAAAAGAAATAAGCAGGTACAAAAGGACAGATAGACAAAAGAAATAAGTAGGTACACAAGGACAAATAGACAAAAGAAATAAGCAGGTACAAAAGGACAGATAGACAAAAGAAATAAGCAGGTACAAAAGGACAGATAGACAAAAGAAATAAGCAGGTACAAAAGGACAAATAGACAAAAGAAATAAGCAGGTACAAAAGGACAAATAGACAAAAGAAATAAGCAGGTACAAAAGGACAGACTAGACATCGGACAGAAGCTGATTCAAAAAGACACACTAGGTAACAGAAAGAAGAAGATAACAAAGAACAATAGACGACAGAAAGAAGCAGATACAATAGGGCACTAGACAATAGAGAGAAACAGATACAAGAGGACACTAAATAACAGAAAGCAACATACACAATAGGACAGTAGGCGACGTAAAGCTCCGTGGCGAAGGTGTTACGGACGCAGTTCGTAATCCCGCATACCGCGTTCGAAACACAGCTGTGTTGGTTATTATGAAATGGTATGGGTGGCGGTCGTTCAGAAAGCAATGAATGTAAACTTGCCCAGGAATCACGAACAGCCAAAAAATGCTGGGTTTGACTGCTACGTCCGTACAGGATATACCGAATGTTTAGACGTAAAAAACAGACACATAAGAAGACTATAGGACAGAAAGATACAGATTGAAGTGGACACTCGACGACAGAAAGAAACAGATAGAAGTGGACACTAGACGACAGAAAGAAACAGCTAGAAGTGAACACTAGACGATAGAAAGAAGGCAGAGGATTCCATTCCAGGCATAAAAGATGCGAACAGAAAAACATACATTAGACATGATTAAATCACAAAAAATATGACACACTAGACAGTAATAGGAGGAAATGCGAAAGAAGCAAATAGCAGAGAAGACACTAGACTACGGGAAGAATTAAACAACAGAAAAGACACTGTATAATGAAAATAAGTTAATAACAGGGGAGACAACAGAGACATAAAAAGAAATAAATGACAGACACTGAACATTGGACAGATGTAAATAACAAAGGCGACGTTAGGCAGTATAAAGAAGTATAAAACAGAGAAGACACTAGACAACAGACAGAAATAAGTAACAGAAAATCTACTAGGCAACGGGACAAAAGTAAGTACATGCGAACCAGTAAAAAGCGGATGAAACTAAGCCAGGTTAGACAACTGCAAGATGTAGCTAACAGGAATTACAATAGACATCAAGAAACGAAGACAAATAAGATACAATACAACAGAAAAACATGAAACAATGGACATAAAAACAGAGAAAACTGTGGTCAGCTTAAATAAATAAATAATTGAAACGCTATTGGACAACCGAAAGAAAGAAATAACAGAGACGACACTAGGCAAGAAAAAGCAAATAAAATAGAATATCAAGCGAATCACGGGGTGATGAACAGACCCAGGTACTGGATAGGACATACAGAGAAAACCTGTTATTAGTCTAACTAGGAAGTCCTTTCTATGAATTATATAGAGCAAACGATAAAGATTGAGACATAAAGACACAAAAAAGCAATAATTAGCAACATAAATGAATAATGTAGGTAGGACATGGAGAAAGCTGCAGGAGATGACAACACATAGCAAAGTAGAGTCTATGCTCCACTGTGGGATAAAAGGCAGGAGGAAGAGGAGGAGAGGCAGGAGGTGCCGATGATGAAGAAGAAGAGGAGGAGAAGGAGAGAAAAAAAAAGAACAATATAACGGAGAAACACACTAACCAACAGAAAGAATGAATTAACAGTGAACACAAAAATAACATAAAGAAATAAAGAAGACAAAAGTTGCTAGACAACAGAAAGTAGCAAATAACCTAGAAGACAAGATAGGATATAGGAGTAAATAATAAAGAAGGCACTAGACAACAGAGGATCTTCTCCTGTACTGTATGTTGTGTTTCGTGAATGTGTTTGTTTTCTGATGTAGGCTAGTCGCCGCAACGTCGAGTATGTGTTGTAATTCTGTTTTGTAAAGCTGCATTACTTTGTGTTATTTTATATTGTAGACAACAGAAGGAAAGAAATAAATATCAGGGAAAACACCTTTTGTTTTTGTTCGCATATCCTTTACCGGACATCGCTGTCAACATCAGCATCTTCCAGCTGATTGTTGATTTCTTGGCAAGATTACGCTGAGTAGTTTGCCATTGCTTTCTGAGCGAACGGCTCACAAACCCCGTAAGTTATCGATGCGGTGAGAACCGCTTCCGATTCTCGCGCACGTCACGTTACTCACAAGAGTATACGGGATTACGGAGAAAGTTGGGAAGACACTAGATAACGGAAAGAAGTAAATATCAGGTGAAACACTAGACTATGGAAATAAGTAAATATCAAAGAAGTTACCGGGAAACTAAAAGAAGTAAATTTCACGGAAAACATTAGGCAACGGAAAAAATTAAATACGAGTATCTGAGATAACACTAGGCAAAGGAAATAAGTAAATATCAGGGAAAACACCAGACAACCGAAAGAAGTAAATAACAGGGAAGACACTGGACAATGTAAATAAGTAAATATCAGGGAAAACACTAGACAACGGAAAGAAGTAAATATCGGAGAATACACTAGGTAACGGAAAGAAGTAACTATCGGAGAAGACACTAGACAACGGAAAGAAGTAAATATCAGGGAAGGCTCTAGGCAACGGAAAGAAGTAAATATCGGAGAAGACACTAGGCAACGGAAAGAAGTAAATATCAGGGAAAACACTAGACAACGGAAAGAAGTAAATATCAGGGAAGGCACTAGACAAGGGAAAGAAGTAAATATCAGGGAAGGCACTAGGAAACGGAAAGAAGTAAATATCGCAGAAGACACTAGGCAAAGGAAAGAAGTAAATATCAGGGAAAACACTAGACAACGGAAAGAAAGAAATATCACGGAAGGCCTAGGAAACGGAAAGAAGTAAATATCAGGGAGGACACTAGACAACGGAAAGAACTAAATATAGGAGAAGACACCGGGCAACGGAAAGAAGTAAATATAAGGGAAAACACTAAACAACATGAGTAATAATATACGAGTATCAGTTATGACAAAAGGCAAAGAAAATAAGTAAATATCACGGAAAACAGTAGACAGCGGAAATAAGAAAATATTGGGGAAAACACTAGACAGCGGAAAGAAGTAAATATCAGAGAAGGGACTAGACAACTGAAGTTAATCAATAGCCAAGTAAACATTGGACATGGGAACAGATTAATATTGCATAGGAAAGGTAAGAATGATCACGTGTCTTCAACACTACAAACAATAAAATGGGACTGAGTTGGTCAAATATCAACATACACGGTTGTGTTTATGAATGTACCTGTTCCCTGGCGTGAGTGATTCAATGAGGGCAAGAGACGCTGGAAAAGTTTAAATCAAATTAGGACAAGACTCAACAACGATGGGGCTACAGAGGTTTGAGTGAGTCAATATGCAGCTGGACACAGACTAGCAGGTTGATGTTATGTAAATTCTACAGTGGTTTGGGTGAGTCAATGTGTTGCAGGACAGAGAATAACAGGTTCATGTTAAGTAAGTTCTACGGGGGTTAGAGTGAGCCATTGTGTAGCAGAACAGTATATCAGGTTGATGTTATATAAGTTCTACAGGGGTTAGAGTGAGCCATTGTGTAGCAGAACAGTATATCAGGTTGATGTTATATAAGTTCTACAGGGGTTGGAGTGAACCAGTGGGTTGCAAGACACAGAATAGCAGGTTGATGTTACGTAAGTTAGTAAAGGACCCTTTTACACGTCTTAGGTACATTGGACATGTTGTGTTGGACCCTACTCTTACAGATTATTCAACTCTCGGCGGGTGAAGTGGTCAGTATCGCATTCCACATTTACTTCCCTTGACATTTCCTGGTACCATTGTTAGGCTGAGTTGACTTGGGAGCCCAGGTGAATTTTGAAATCCGCTCCAATGGGGATTCCAATCTGTGACCACCGGGCTGACAGGCGAGCGTCTAGCCACTACGCTGCCGTTGTTCCTGAGGTGGCTGTTGCATAACGTTAATGATACTGATCATGGCAATCACATTGATGAAGATGATGATGATTATGAAAAATGTAATGACACATACCTGATATTTGGCTGCAGATCTCGCCTCTTCTTTGTCTCAGAGTAGTAGTTGATACTCTCATCAGATCCTCGCTCAAATACCAGGCACCAGATCACAACTCCAAGACTGTAGGCGTCCATCTGTGAACAAGCAATTACAACATCTGGTTAGTGTTGTGACTGAGGACATTTTGATAATTAGTTCATATTTGTGAATGAAATCAAAGTCTCAGCTCACAGGGCATATGCATGTGTGCCCAATATCTCTCAATGGATATATTAGAGTATAAATTTACAGATACTGCCGTGGGATACTAATTGTTGCATCTTCATTTGTACTAGATAGTGGTATTATGTGATGTGATGACCAGCTTCTTTCTTCTTCAGATGTTCCACCCAGACAAATCTCTGCTACAGTTTATAAAGCTGGGTTGACCCAAACATTTGGCAGGTAGAAATAAAATTCGACACTGAAGACTCCCTGACTAGTGTATCGGTAAGGTAGAGGATTAACAACTACACCATCACAACTTCTAAATGTTAGATACTTAAGCTAATCTACCGGCCCTAACCATTCCTAAACAATAATGGTGTCTGACAGTGTCATCCCTTCATTTTCTTGTGTAATAGCTTTCCAACATTCTATCCAGAATCGTTGTCTGACCATGCTTTCAATTTCCTACCTGTTGTAAGAAACTCGAAATTTTTCACAAATAACGTTGTTTGTCCATGCCATCCCTTTTATTTCTGTTGTAAGACATCTCCAACTTTCTCTCATGTAACATTCTCTGACCACTCCATCCCTTTCATTTCTGTTGTAAGACATCTCCAACTTTCTCTCATGTAACATTCTCTGACCACTCCATCCCTTTCATTTCTGTTGTAAGACATCTCCAACTTTCTCTCATGTAACATTCTCTGACCACTCCATCCCTTTCATTTCTGTTGTAAGACATCTCCAACTTTCTCTCATGTAACATTCTCTGACCACTCCATCCCTTTCATTTCTAGTGTTAAACATCTCCAACTTCTACAGTGGGTATCTGCAGCAAATTATCGTTAACTTGAATTTTTCTTTTATTTGATCATATACGCTTTTTTTTATCTGCGTAAGGTCTCCGTCCGTTTATTATAATCAATTGTATAACTGAAGTATCTTTAGCCTAGCTGTCAGTTCACTAAGATACCGACTGTTGTCTGGAGGTTAATGCTCAATACTCGCAGGATGTTACCCCATCTCTGCAACTCAAGGGTGGACCCAGCATTACAAAATGCATACCACAAATTTCTGAGAAAGTTTCGTGCCCTGGTGAAATACTGTCATTATCAGACCTCGTGTTGCGATCGGTCACCAACATTATTCACTTCACACAATTACCCCAACATATTTTGGTTGGTTAATTTTTTCATTTGTTTGCCTGTAGATATTTAGTCTGTCATAGTTTCCCGCTTGCTATTTCAAGTGATCGTCTTGACTCTGTCCACGGGTGCTGAGTATTGTGTAAGCATCCAGTGTTACCTGTTATTATAAAAAGTTATATGTTGCCTACTATCTCAATCTGTCACCTATGTCGGGTCTTCATCCTTGGCGGTGACCGCCAGTCTTATTATCCTTTTTCTCATATACCATTTTGTACACGCCAGTCTTATCATCCTTTTTCTCATATACCTTTTTCGACATTCTAGTCTAGAAGTAATCCAGCCTTACAGAACTTAATTACGGAAAACATGGCGTTCAGTAAAGTTGCATTACTTTGTGTTGTTTTTATATTGTTTACATTTCCACAGCTTTACAGCAGTTCCACTAATTTTATCAATTTATTGTGTACATACTATTTTCTATACAGTAATCTTATCCTCTTTCTAAAATACCAGTTTCTACACTCCAGTGATACCCCGAGTCTGAATCTCTTATTTCCTACGATGGAGATCAGACTGGCCGAATGGATATGAGCGTTCGTCCTTAAAACACCCGCTGCGCTGATGCCGAAGTAGCGGGTTCAACCCCTACACTTGTCATTAGGACTAAAATGTTGACTTCTGAGCCTTGACTGCGGGACGTAAGTTACATGTACTTCAGAAATCGGAGTGGGTTTTCCTGATGGCGAGGGGGACTGGTTTTATAGAAAGAGGGGGAGAGACTGAGCTATATGGGATAAAACCTGTTGTATGTTTATTAAGGTAAAGGGTGTCTCATCGCAAGTACTACCGTTAAGGTGTGAAGCATTAGGTCGTCCAATTCATATAATCTAGGCCACGACATAATGAGGTGTGGTCGCCAGTACACTTCCTTGCAGATATCCCTTCTCAGACAGTCTCCATACAATTGTGAACATGATCCAGTACACATTGCACGCCCTGCTGGGGAATGGTGATGTGGAAAACAGAATCCTACAACTGTTGGGTATTTAACCTAGACCACTGTGTTTAGTAAGTCGGCACACTAATCACTATGCTAGTGTGGCTGTTCCTAGATAAATATAGTGACTTGTCACAGAATAAAACCACACGGACGTTAGAACATAAAATGGAAATTTATTTGCAAGTCACATGTATATTCAAAACATTTGAAGAAAATGCCGTAACTGCGACACCCCCCCCCCCCCCCCACCACACACACACACACACACACGCATAAAGAACCATTTTAAAGCCTCGAGACGTGTTGGCTATATCGTAGGTAATTTGTTTTTTTATTGAAGGAAGAAAATTACAGCAAATAACTTGTACAGAGCCAGAAAGACCAGCAATGAAGTTTACAAGATCTTTGTGATTAACTACAGGCTATAAGGTGGAAAAGGGACGATGAAGTGACGGGGAGGAGGATTAGTAGTTGTACTTAGGGTAGATAACGGAAAGAAGGAGTAGAGGAAAGAAACGGAAATGAAAGAATGAACTTATTTTAGAAGGTTAAAAATTGGGCACGCAGTGCTGTCTACATTGTGGCCATGGTTTCAATAGTCGTATGCAAACTAAGATAAAAATCAGCAGCAAAAGATGGGATATGTATATAGGTGATGTGTGCCGCCAATATTACGTTTGGCCAGTGTTTTTTGTTCAGGTTCCAGCTCCTTCGCCAGGCCGAAGTCTCCAAGGATGGCGTTACATTCTTCATCTATGAAAATATTGTCCAGTTTCACGTCGAGGTGCACCAGGTTGTGATTGTGTAGATAGCGAAGTGCACACGCCACTTGGATAGCATATAATTCCGTCATGTCAAGGATCATGTAGCCAAGATATTCGCCCAGCGAGCCTCCAGAGTAATACTTCATAGTTATACACAAATCTGTCGGGCATGAAGTCGCATAGATACACTTTGCGATAAATGGGTGGTCCAACGATTGCATGAATTTGACCTCGAGGTTGAACATGTCCATGTTTCTTTCACGTGTCTCCTCGTTGAGCAAGGTAAACCGTTTGACTATAGATTTCTTGTCGGGCTGACCCCAGAGCGAGGCTAACACAATGTCCCCGCACATGCCCTCGTCTAGGATCGTCTCCGAACACAGGCTGGAGAAACAGAAGAAATCCACAAGGGAGTCAATCACATCAGGACTTCGGAGAACAGATTGAGCCATGCTGAAATACAACTTGCCGATATTGAAACTAGTAAATCCAAGCCTGAAATGTAGTCCACACTGGAATAGAAGAACACGACTGCTCGAAACCACTGCTGGTGAAACCTGAAAGATCTGGTAGAAATTGTAACATGTGGACCGTCTTTGTACTTAGAAAATCCTCCTGGAAGCTACATGAAAGCTTCCCATTAGCGTCTATTATATAATGAGCTTACCAGTGTGACGTGTAACCAGCTAACAGATGAAAGAATGCCGCCACCCACATTGGTAGGCTTAAGTCAATATTGGGCACCGGTACGTGCCAGCATCTCCCCTAGAACAATACAATCACCGGACGCTTGTGTCCAGCCGGAGCTACCACCTGAACAGAGCCTTCATGACAGGCTTGGGAGTGCCAAGGACGTTCAAGGGTGACACTTCGAGAACAAAATCACAAAGAAAGAAACTATAGAATACACGTGAGTCTGCGCGCGCGCGCATATATATATATACATATATATATATATATATATATATATATATATATATATACACACACACACACACATACACACAGAACACAAATCATCTAGGGCAGGCAGTACTGTCTGCATTATGGCCGTTGTTTAAACAATCGTATGAAGCATGCAAAATAAGATAAAAATCCGAAGAAGAAGATGAGATAGATATACGGGTGATGAAATATTATACATAATAGTGGGCATAAAGATATATACCGTGGCGATTATTACTGGAATTTTACAACTGAAAATGGAAGTCTTTTTATATATTCTGGTAGAGATGTCGGAGGCCAGAGCGGAGTGGTATTTTGTTCAGATAAAATAACTGCCAAAGCTTTAATTGGATATAATCAGAATAATAATAAGAAGAATGAGAGGATATTGCTACTTGCACTTCATAGAGACTAACATTTGTAATTCTCTGTGCTCTGTACACTTCTTGAAGACCGACACTTATAATCCACTGTGCACGTTTTAAAGACGAATGGGGGTATATTGCATTGTACTCTTCGCAAAGACTGATATTTATACTGCACTGTGCACTTCGAGCAAGCTTAAACATTACAGTGCTCTGCAAATTTTTTTTCAGGTTAAGTCATACACTGCTCTGTGCATTTCTTGTAGACTTAAAAATAAACAATGTTATGAGCGGCTTGTTTATTTCGCAACTTAAATTCCCGCTTCTTGCGTTCGTTGTCTAGGACGGCTGCTTGGTGCAGCTAACAGTGTCTTCCCACTTTTGAAATTGTAACCTAAAAGACGTGTTTACACCCGTCGATGCGTTTTGGTTATATGGTGCTAGTCTCATATTTTAATAGACGAAGCGAAACACAATGAGTAATGTGGGCATCCTGCTATCTTAACTTAACAGAACATTTCCTATCGCCCATATTAGATGGGAAAATCATCCTGGGATCCCAGATGAACACAATCGCCCATATTAGATTGTGTTCATCTGGGATCCCAGGATGATTTTCTAAGAATTCTTATGTGACTTCGAACACATACCGTCTGTACCGACAGACAAGCGTTCTAACCCCTGCGCTACAGTGATATTTATAATGAAATCTGACTTGCAATATTCCAACAAATCGATGTAATCACTTCCTTTGTTTAAATTCATTGTCAGCATTCACAGTTTTCGTTATGTCATCGAAATATAAAGACAATTTCGGGAATCTTAAATTATTTTCGTATTGGTTACAGAAAATGTTCCGGGGTGCAAATGTGGCTTCCATTGCACAGATCTAGTCGCTGGATGATGATGATGATGATGATGATGATGATGATGATGATGATGATGATGTATATCATATTTATCCAAGATATATGTTTTAGCTCCGATTGTGTCAAGTCTCCAAGCCAGCCAGGTATTTATGTTTCTATGGTTCCCTTTCTGGCTCCATGGCGAAGGTGTTACGGACAAAGTTCATATTCCCGCATACCGCATTCGAAACACGGCCGTGTTTTGTTTTAATGAAATGGTATGCGTTCAGACAGCAATGGCAAACTACTGAACGTAAACTTGCCCAGGAATCACGAAGAGCAAAACATGCTGGGGATGACTGCTACGTCCGTAAAAGATATGCAGCTAGTTAGTTAGTTAGTTAGTCGCAGTTCCAACTTCACAGCAACGGATCGTCCCCATTATGCTCCGTTCCTGTGCCAGTGAATATCACACAAAACGCTCCCCACTGCCCAATGTGAAAAGTGGAAAAGACAGGAGTCTCGACAAACAACAGCCTGCACAGATACACTGTGCATAATGCCGCCACCAGAATGTCAACACACCAGTCCCCCACGAAATACCCTCTTCATCTCTGATGGAATCGGCAGTCATTTTTCTGTCTGAATGTTTCCTAGATGTTCACCAACACAGTCCACGAAAATACAGTTCATCGCTGATGGCAATAGCAGTCAACCAGAAGCCCAGCAGCCACGCATTTCTGCATAAGGCAAAATCCGGTCAACTCTGGGACATAGCCACCTGCCATCGCTCCGAACATGCAGTCACGCTCCAAAAGACCTCAGGCAGATTCAAAAGCATTTCACACGAAACTCACAGCTACAGTGTCGCGCCACGCACTCACTCAGTAGCAGGGCGACGGACCCATCAAGCCTCCTTAGTCGCCTCTTACGACATGCGCGGTAGGCTACAGTGTTGCTATTCTTTGCTTCCCTTATGGCAACACACTTTGTTTATGCTCTTTTCCCATATGGTTCCCTAAATATCACCACGTTTTCCAGTTTATTTCTCGTCATAACATGCACAGAAAAACGTGACTGCTTATAGATGCCAAATCAAAACCTGGCTATGTGTGCTAATTAAACTTCAAAAGTGGACAGAGCAGTGTGGCTATCATTGTTGTTTTGTATGGGTGTGGTATGTTTGATATGTATATAAAGCTGCCAATAATGAAACGTTTGATCTCTGTTCATGTTTCAGACGTGAGGGCGAGTGTTGAGGTGTGTGTCTGTATGTGTTGGATGGGGGTGGGGATGGAGGTTGTCTAGGACTGTACACATATATGAAAGAAATTGTGTTGCGTATCCCTTACGGGACGTTGCAGTCAACACCAGCATTTTCAGCTGCTGTTGATGTACTAGGCAAGTAGTTACGTTCAGTAGTTTGCCATTGCTTTCTGAACGACCGGCCCCTATACCTTTTTCGAAAAAACCAGCACCGCCGTGTTTCGAACCCGGGTATACGGGCTCACAAACCGCGTTCGCAAGCCCTTAGCCACAGAGTCCGGTTACACATATATAGTATCCGTTAAATAATAATGCTTCTACCAATGATGTTTTGTATCTGTACCGATGTAACATATATGTTATCTGTGTCTCTAGATTCTACCCCATGTAAATGTGTGTGTTTGATTTCGTTAACACGGGAAGACTTTTCATGACAATTGTATATGATTGTTTGGTGTTCCGTAAAATGGAAAGCCGCGATGTTTTTCCATTTACCTAATCCCATTATGGTAGATATTAGGAGGTTTAATTATGCCCCATTCGTTCTGTCGGAAAACGAACCATTTTCTACAATGATGTGTATAGATTTGTTTTCAGTTGCCGTAATGCAAATGGAATAGTCCACATAACTCACACCTTCTGCTCACCCTTCCCTGGTATGAACGTTTCCCTGACATTGTTGTCCTGCCATAACTTTTCTAGAATTGGTTATAGAGCGACAACGTACAGTACTGGATATAGCGGACATCCCTTTCTCACCAACCTTGTCATTCTGAAAGAATTGGCGAGGTTATGATTTCAAGGACCCAACTTTCTCGTCTTAGATATAGAATTTGAATAAACATTCGAAAATAGATTCACGTGCTGCAGTGGGTGAGATCGTAGTGAAAGCATGGGTGGGATATTATTATTATGTCGAATCTCTTTTCTTGATCTCAAGAGATAATTGAGGAGTGGCAAGTTTCAGATGTGTCTAGATCAGTGGTTCTCAACCGGTGGGGAATTCCCCCCCCCCCCCAGGGGGGAATTTTAGGGTTTCCAGGGGGGAAGGGATGAAGACCATTTCAAGATCGCATTAATATAAGAACCGATTACTTGATATTGTTTTTCCCTTCATACTTTACAGTTAAGTACCTCTCATCCTTCTAAAATTCATTTTATAAAGTCAGTAGACCCACAAATCATGTTTTATGTGGATGTCTAGACTTGTTTTAGTATGTGCTATTAAATTTACCTTACATTTTTAGGTATACTGTATAGGGGTGGGGGGATTTTTAGATAGGAAATATGAAAGGGGGGAATGACGTTCTGAAAATACGGTGAAAGGGGGGGGGGGGGGAACGGGCCAAATTTTTGATAGGAAGGGGGGGGGGAATGACGTTCTAAAAATATGGTGAAGGGGGGAACGGGCCAAAAAAGGTTGAGAACCACTGGTCTAGATGATATTCTCCCTTATGGAATGTGCGTGTTTATGGATGATCTAGTGTTGTACACTGTATTGCTGGTCTTTTGGATGAGAGTTGCTAGTATCGGTTTCAGATTATTTGTTCAGTGTCATTGCTAAAATAATGTAGTCTGTGTTTAAACGTGAAATTAGTTTAGCTCTTTCAAAGTGTCTTTTCGGTGTTGTCTTTCGGAATGAGAGTGATGTAAAATATGATGAAACTGGGTGAGAGTTCTTGTTTGTGGAAAGGAAGGATTTTGTTCGTGTAAAATAACCCCACAAAGAAATTAAAAAGTAAAGAAAAATATTAACGCTATAAAATTACTGGACTCTGTATTAATTTAGTGAGTTAGTTAGTCTTTCCTCTTGAGGCTAAGTCGGCGCATTGGTTTTGAAATCTGTCCACTGGATGTTTAGAATTCTTCTAAGACATTTGTTTTCAAAATTGTCTAATTTTTTATCTAAAGCTACAATTGATTTCCATCTCTCACATCCATACGTTAGCACTGGAATCACACAAGAGTTGACGATTTTAAGTTTCGTATGTTGGCTGAGTGACTTTGACTTCCAGATGTTTGACAGTTTATTGAAGGCACCAGATGGCAGTGAGATTCTAGATAATTTTACTGGTGTATTTAGTGAGTGCTACTGTCTTTTATTGGCTGAAGGATTCTGCGGTCTATATGTCAAATGGCATTGTGCAATTACCCATACATTACTTTCATATGTAATTTTTATTTATAAAACATGTATAATGTGCACACAGCAAATATTTCTCACCTCCTTTTTACTCCCTCATTTTTCAAACGTGTATTGAGTGTTAAAGACGTTGCATTCTGTATCATCCGTATGCCTACATGTGTCCTGTATATTTAGTTCGTGGATTGACGGGTTTTGCATGTCGGCTTGTAAACTTTCACCATAGCCAAAACTCCGAGAATCACAAGTTACTGTTTACCTTTTCGTTAATGAATGTTAGCACAAAATCTATTCTACCATCATCTATACCCCGTTCACTCTCAGAAGAGAAGTTATAATTAGTGTCCATCACCAAGCTGAGATTAATAATCATCTGAACGAGTCAGTCATAATTTGGAATATTTATTTTCATTCGCAGCGTGTATTTCTAGTGTGTATCAAAGTACAAAACTACTGAGCGTAATCTTGCCAAGAAATCAACATACAGCTGAAAGATGCTGGTGTTGACAGCGATGTCCTGTAAAGGATATGCAAAAAAAAACCAAAAAAACATCAAAGTACAATGTAACATCTAGCTTTTTATTTCATAGAAATTGAAAGTTGTTCATTTCGTAGAAAGTGAAATGGCATGTATGTTATTGATTTTCCACTACCATGAAGTACATATTAAATGGAGAGAGAGAGAGAGAGAGAGAGAGAGAGAGAGAGAGAGAGAGAGAGAGAGAGAGAGAGAGAGAGAGAGAGAGAGAGAGAGACAGAGAGAGAGAGAGATAGAGAGAGAGACCTGAAGGAAATTTAATGTGAACAGGAGAAAGTAACAAGAATAATTAGCAAATGAAAAATAAGCAATTGAAAGAATCTGGATAATTCAAAGCTGCTAGTCAATATATCTGATCCTGCTGCAGCTATTAATACCTTTTTTTGCGCTCGCTCGTTTTGAATTTAATCGTAGTCTATACACACTACGTCTAGTAGTGCTGGACTGAATTTTGCCTGTGGATTAGCTTTCCCTATTAACAGTGTCTCTTACCATGAGGCGAACCCACTCCGACTTCTGAGGTACTTGTAATTTACGTCCCCAAGTCAAGGACGATATGTCATCAATGTAGTCCAACTGTCCGGTGTAGAAGATAAACCCCATACCTCGGCATCAGCACACGGGATGTTTAAGAACACACGTTCTTATCCATTCGGCCATGCTGACCTACAGTTATTTATGTGTAGCTTTCCTTGCTGTCTCTGAAGTTATCGTCGTATGTTTATAACAAGTAGCAAGTTAGCTGACATTAATTATATCCGTTCTTTATCTATATCATTACTTCTATGTTAAAATACCTTGTAGTTTATTGTACATTTTCATTGTACACAGATCATATTGAATGTTCCCTGGTGCATACTTGACTTTCTTTAACTTTACCTTCAATGTGCCTGTAATCAATATGTGATCACTGAAACAGTTTGCAATTGGAACTGTTTTTGCGATTGTTAACGCATTTCGATAATACCTTTTTATAATCAATCCGGTGTCTAATACTGCTGTCAGGACTCCACATTGTCCATACTCTACTTGGATATTCCTTAAACCAGGCGTTTCCGACAATCAATTCATGCTCTTATGCCAATTCTACAAGTCTCTTTCCTCTTACGTTTCATTCTCCCAAAGCATGTTTGCCGATAGTGCACCCATCGCCTTAATTATCTTCTTTCGCATTGAAGTCACCCATTTTGATATTTATTACATTTCTTCAAAGCATTCTCCTGTTATTAGTGAGGCGGTATATATAATATTATAATATAACATTGATGAGGAAATATGAATCTTTGGGAACAAGAGGAAATACAGTGAAGAAGAAGAAGAAGAAGAAGAAGAACAAGAAGAACAAGAAGAACAAGAACAAGAAGAAGAAACAACAACAACAACAACAACAACATCAATATGACTAAGCACTTAAAGCAAACTTGTAAGTTAATCATCAGCAATGAGTTGCGTAGAGAAGAGCCGATGAGAGCTAAGAACTTTATGTGATTAAGTCGTAGAAAAAAAGGAAACAAAGAAATGTCACAGTAATGTGCAAAAATCTTAAGGAAAGGGTTATAGTTGTGATGTTTCATAATTAAAAGATTGTCACGTTCGAAAAACAAAACCCAACACTTGTAAGTTAAAATATAAATGAAGTTTACTTTATTATCGTAAATGTATGTACATAATATTTTAAAATAGATACATCAACTCATGAATACAAGAGCATACATATTACATTTCTTGTGACTAATACACATATTTTTATATTAATTAAAGACTCAATATGTTTGCATTTATGCCTGAGCCAGTTACACATTTGTTTTCCAACCAGTAGCTCGGGTGGTTGTTACTAACAACTGTTAACCACAACAGTAACTGGATCTGTTTCCAACCCAATATTTGGGGTCGATCCAGAGTGTAAATTAGATAAAGGTCATTGTAATCACGAAGCAAATATACCAACCCCTTTGGACAACAATAACCTTCAAATTGATATCCAAATTGTGGCTGGCTGGGTTACAGGATTTTTAATCTGAGCCAGGCGATGGACCCTAATATAACTTCTCTTCTGATGTTGAACTGGGTAGGAGTAATGGTAGAGTGGTGGACACATACCGCCGTAAATGTGTGCAAGGTTAGGCCTTACCATATACTAGGTCACGGCAAAATGAAAAGAAGGGACTAGTTACTATCTTCGACCCCAGACCGGACTAAACCGCAAGCATATGGCCACTAGTGAGAAGTAAACCAGGACAACACTACTGGCAGAAACCTCTATTTCATAGTGAAATGGATACAACATATTTTACTGAGCTGACAAGGGAGTAAGTAAACTGCTCCACCCTTCTCATTATTGTACAGTGTGATATATCCGAAGGCAATTCTTCATATATCAGTTTGCTGTGTGATTACCTTTTTACTTTTGTGCCGACATGAACATTGTAGAACTATACACGAACAATGTTTTTGAATTATATAATCCCTACACACAGCAAAACGACTAGAAGTCACACATTTATACACTCCAACCATAACGTAACATATGTCAACACACACACACACACACACACACACACACACACACACACACACACACACACACACACACACACACACACACACACACACACACACACACACACACACACACACACACACACACACACACACACACACACACACACACACACACACACACACACACACACACACACACACACACACACACACACACACACACACACACACACACACACACACACACACACACACACACACACACACACACACACACACACACACACACACAGATACACCCACACGCGCGCGCGCACAAAGACGATTACAAGTCACATATTTAATACACTGCAATATTATTGTGACATATTAATACTACTCATTATCACACCCTGCCTCTTCTTTATTAGCTTGTCATCTCTCCAAATCCCATTCGTCATTATCATCGTTTTCCTCTTCTTTATCTTATTTTACACTATATCATTATCTTTCTGAATGTTAATCACTATCATCATCAGCACCATAATAATTTTCATCTTCATTATCTTATGTTCTTCTGCTACCATTATTCATCTTCATAATCATCACCATCTTATATAGACATGTTAATCACTATCATCATCAGCACCATAATAATTTTCATCTTCATTATCTTATGTTCTTCTGCTACCATTATTCATCTTCATAATCATCACCATCTTATATAGACAAAAAAGCTGGGCAGATGTACAGTGAAGAAATCAGACTTTCAGCAGACTGTCTCAGTCTCAATGTTCACTCATGCTGTTTACAGAGCACTAAATGTCCCCAAGAAACAATACATACAAGGGTATTCTTTCAAGAATGACTCTGGTCAGTTGTGAAACGTCACATCTACGCCTCTGTATGAATACATGATTCCCTAGTTTCTGTTTAGTATTATGTCATGTTTATAACATATCTATAACTATATCGATTTCTAGTTCTTGACTATGACATCACAGTTTATATTCGGCTTTTCTCGCATAAGTGTGAATATTTCAGTTCCTCGTTACATATCCCTATACATACTTGTAATACGAATATCAATCAATAACATATCTGTTTACACATGAATGACTAACATCAGTCAAAATCACATTAATCATTAATATCAGTCAATATCACACGAATCACTAATTTCAGCCCAAAACGCATGTTTAAACACGGGACATATCCCTATACATACTTGTAATACGAATATCAATCAATAACATATCTGTTTACACATGAATGACTAAAATCAGTCAAAATCACATTAGTCACTAATATCAATCAATATCACACGAATCACTAATTTCAGCCCAAAACGCATGTTTAAACACGGGAATTCCTTGTTATTGCCTACATATACATTTTAAAGTGCAGTTGTAAACACTGGAATACTTTGGCATTGCCTATATATACATTTTAAAAAGTGTCATGTTCTTTGCAGGACGTTACATTCACCTGCAGACTCTATTGACTATCTGAGATGTGCTAGGCATTTTTTTTTTTGCTAGGCAGAAGTGAAACAGAAATCAAAAAGAGAATAGGAATAGCCAAAAATGCTTTCAGCAATATGAAATCAGTATTAACATCTAAAGAGATTAACAACGCATTAAACATTAGAATTGTCAAATGTTATGTATATTCAACATTACTATATGGCGTGGAAGCCTGGACATTGAATAAGCAATTAGAAAGTCCAATGGGGGCACTGAAGATGTGGATATACAGAAGACATGGAAACATTTCATGGAAACAAAAACAATCAAATACAGAGATTCTAGAAACACTGGGAATGAAAAAAAAAAAAGAGAAGAGAGTTAATGAACGAAATATAAGAAAAAGCAAGTGAAATATTTCGGCCACATTAAAAGACACATCACTCTTATAAAATGTATATTGGAGGGTAAGGCTGAAGGCAAGCGAACAAGAGGTAGACAACGATACAAGTGCGAAGATAACATCAAGAGATGGACGAACAGCAATCTAACAAAATATACAGTCAGGGCGAGAGACAGACAGTGTTGGAGATCGATTGCAGCCAACCTTCAATGTGAAGACGCCACCTGATTGATTTAGTAAGGCTCTTTTACGTTCATTAGATGACCACAGCTTTCTGAAAGAGAAATCAACACGGAGTCTAACAGACCTAGGTGTTTGAACGAACCCACTACACCGCTGTCAGAAGAAAAAGTTTAAGCTCGTTAAACCTCTCAGCCACGATGACATCTATATATCTATAAATATCGAACATGTAATTCATTGTTGTTGTAGTACCTGATAAGTACTTGAAATCATAGACACGGTATAAAGCATACCTACAAGGACTTTAAAACCTAGTTCCTGTGCATAAAGCTTGTATACAGGTGCTTGAAACCTTTATTCCTATCAATACCATATCTAAAGTACCTGCAACTCTAATTCCTAATAATTCGTCTAAAAAACTATCAAAGAAGCACTTGAAATCCCCGTTCCTTGTACGAGGCAAGTGCAATTCTAGCTGCTTTCCACAAAATATCTAGAAATACGTGACATCCTAGTTGCTGTCTATATCGTGTGTGGAAGTACTTGAACTGTTAGTTCGTGTCTATGACATGTCTGTAGATGCTGTCTCGACGAACTCTGCGAAGGAAATCTCCAACAGTAACTCGTTTTGCCGGGTTGCGCTGTAAAAGCCTCAACAACATGTCCCTGTAAGGATAGAAACAAACAACGACATTAACTAAGTTTTCACACGATAATATTCAATAACGCAATGGTATTAACTGACACACGCACAATGATAAACAAAGCAGTCATCTAAATCAAGGGAAACACACAACACAATTATTGGCGGCAGAGACAACACACCAAGTTCGAAATTTTAAAAAGGGGACCCTTTTATACTCGTTTTGGGTCTATGGTGTTTGACTCCCATTGTTATCGATTAATCGACACTCGGTGGGTGATATGTTTAGTATCACACATGTCGCCTTTACTTCCCAAGACATTTACTGGTACTCATTTTAGGCTGGGTCTTTTCTGAGAGGCCACGTCAGTTGTTAAATCCGCTCCGATGAGAATTCGAACCCTTCACCACAGGGCCCTCAAGCGAGCGTCTATTCATCACGCTAATGCGGCAGCCCAAATTCCAAATGGTCAGTTGAAAATAGCGTATTCAGCAGATACAAGCGGACAAACTAAACAACAGAAAGAAGTAGATACAAGCGGAAAAAACTAGACAACAGAAAGAAGCAGATACAGGCGGGAAAACTAAACAACAGAAAGAAGCAGATACAGGCGGACAAACTAAACAACAGTAAAAAAATAAGCGGACAAACTAAACAACAAAACGAAGCAGATACAAGCGGACAAATTATCCAACAGAAAGAAGCAGATACTAGCGGATAGACTAAACAACAGAAAGAAGCAGATACACTCGGACAAACTAAACAGAAAGAAGCAGATACAAGCGGACAAACTAAAAAACAGAGAGAATCAGATATAAGCTGACAAACCAAACAACAGAAAGAAGCAAAGACAAAAAGATAGATAGACAACATATAGAAGAAAATACACAAAAAATAGATAGACAGCAGATAGAAGCAAATACAAAAGCAGAGAGAGGCAACAGACATAAGTAAATACAAAAGGAGAGATAGACAACAGATAGAAGCAAAGGCAAAGGCAGAGATAGACAGCAGAAAGAAGTAAATACAAAAGGATAGACAGAAAACAGATAGAAGCAAATGCAAAAGGATAGACAGAAAACAGACAGAAGTAAATACAAAAGGAGAGACAGACAACAGATAGAAGCAAATACCAAAGGATAGTCAAACATCAGATAGAAGCAAATACAAAAGGAGAGATAGAAAACAGATAGAAGAAAATACAAAAAGATAGACAGACAACAGAAATAATCAGAAGACAAAGATGAATGAAAAAAGGAGGTCAGCATGGCAAAATGGATAAGAGTACTCGCTCTTCAATTTCCCGTGTGTCCATGCCAAGGTAGCGGGTTCAAACACAACACCGGTAAGGTAAACTAAAATGTTGACTTCTCGTCCTTGACTTAGACGTAAACTACAAGTACCACAGACGTCGGAGTGGGTTCGCCTGATGGTGAGGGACACTAATAATAGGAAAGCTAATCCACACACTGCCGGTCTTCCTGGCTTAGGTATTAAAGACTTTCTTCGTAATCCCGTATACTCTTGTGAGTAACGTGACGTGCTTGAGAATCGGTGGTGGTTCTCTCCGCGTCGGTAACTTACTGGGGATATGAGAAATCCCAGAAAGCAATGGCAAACTACTGAGCGTAATCTTGCCAAGAAATCAACAATAAGCTGAAAGATGCTGATGTTGACAGCGATGTCCTGTAAAGGATATGCGAACGGTGGAAAGAACGCAGGCAATGAATTACCTGGGGATACGGTTTGATCGAAGCCTTGCTTATAATGTGCACATAGACCAGGTGATAACAAAGGCCAAGCGGGGTTTGGCAGCGATGCGGGTGATGGCGGCAGCAAACTGTGAGCAGCGCCATCTATGTCTTCTGTACGAGGGGCTGGTCATGTCTGTTTTGGAGTATGCAATGGCAATCTTGACTCTCAGCCATAAGCAGATAGAAAGGATGGAAAGGATACAGAATGAAGCTATGCGCATTATTCTTGGATGTACAAGAGATACAGCATGCAGGGCGATGCGCTACCTTCTTGATTTTCCAACCATTGAAGAGAGAATACAAGTTTGCAGGGCACGCGCCTACCTCAGAATTAACGCAAACACACAACATCCACTGCATAGTGAAATTAGGAAGGTGAAGGGCAGCAGGTTAAAAAGAGGACGGTCGTGGATGGGTCAAGCCGAAGACATTCTTCAACAGGTGTGTTCACTTGAGGACTTAGAACCTGGCGAGGAGTGGGTGCAAGTGCCAACAGACTTCTACACATCCTTTTCAGTTTGCATCCAACTAGATAGAAAATGCAGACAAGAAAATCCGGCTGCTGTTGAGGCTGAAGTACAAGCGTTGATTTTCGAGAATTCGCTAGACGGTGACGCGGTCATCTACACAGATGGGTCGGTCGTCCGACATGTGAGAAGCTCATGGGCCTTTACAGCTCGGGCCGGAGGGAGAATTGTGAAGGAGGACTCTGGTGCTTTCACTGAAACCACAAGTAGCCTGACCATGGAAGTCATGGCAGTAAGTAAAGCAATAACATGGCTCGAGACACAGACATTCACCAGGGCTTGTTTCCTTAGCGACTCAATGAACATGATCAAAAGGATAGAGGAGGGGTCGATCCGAACAGAATGGTTGCTGCCTCTGAAGCGGTCTCGGCTGGCAAAGATTAGTTTCATCTTCGTGCCAGGGCATGCGGGAGTACAAGGAAATGAGCGGGCTGACAAGCTCGCAGGTGAGGCTACTGTGGAGGGCGGACGCGCCATGGACCAGGCTGACATTCTGAATGCTCTACGTGATGTGAGACTTTTGCGAGAACCAAGTGATGACTGTGAATCTACAACAATGGCCAGACTGCTAGAGCATCAAATTAAAAGAGGTGTGGCCAAACAAGAACACTACGCAGGAAGCCAAAGAAGATTGATAAACCAACACAGAACTGGCGTCGTTAGCCGCTACACGCTGCGGGATTTGCTGAGGAGGGGATCCGAGCACTTATGGACTGAATGGTTCGATGTGCAGCGAGGATGATCTGTCGACTAACTAACTAGGATATGCGAACCAAAAAACAAACAAACAAACAAACAAACAAACAAACAAAAACAAACAAAAGAACATATACTTAAATCAGTCCAGTGCACTAGATATAGTAGATTGTGTATGAACTACGCTTGAGTTCAAAGTAAGCGAAAGAAAATAAAACAGAAAGAAGCAAATACACAAGGACAAATAGACAAAAGAAATAAGCAGGTACAAAAGGACAGATAGACAAAAGAAATAAGCAGGTACAAAAGGACAGATAGACAAAAGAAATAAGTAGGTACACAAGGACAAATAGACAAAAGAAATAAGCAGGTACAAAAGGACAGATAGACAAAAGAAATAAGCAGGTACAAAAGGACAGATAGACAAAAGAAATAAGCAGGTACAAAAGGACAAATAGACAAAAGAAATAAGCAGGTACAAAAGGACAAATAGACAAAAGAAATAAGCAGGTACAAAAGGACAGACTAGACATCGGACAGAAGCTGATTCAAAAAGACACACTAGGTAACAGAAAGAAGAAGATAACAAAGAACAATAGACGACAGAAAGAAGCAGATACAATAGGGCACTAGACAATAGAGAGAAACAGATACAAGAGGACACTAAATAACAGAAAGCAACATACACAATAGGACAGTAGGCGACGTAAAGCTCCGTGGCGAAGGTGTTACGGACGCAGTTCGTAATCCCGCATACCGCGTTCGAAACACAGCTGTGTTGGTTATTTATGAAATGGTATGGGTGGCGGTCGTTCAGAAAGCAATGAATGTAAACTTGCCCAGGAATCACGAACAGCCAAAAAATGCTGGGTTTGACTGCTACGTCCGTACAGGATATACCGAATGTTTAGACGTAAAAAACAGACACATAAGAAGACTATAGGACAGAAAGATACAGATTGAAGTGGACACTCGACGACAGAAAGAAACAGATAGAAGTGGACACTAGACGACAGAAAGAAACAGCTAGAAGTGAACACTAGACGATAGAAAGAAGGCAGAGGATTCCATTCCAGGCATAAAAGATGCGAACAGAAAAACATACATTAGACATGATTAAATCACAAAAAATATGACACACTAGACAGTAATAGGAGGAAATGCGAAAGAAGCAAATAGCAGAGAAGACACTAGACTACGGGAAGAATTAAACAACAGAAAAGACACTGTATAATGAAAATAAGTTAATAACAGGGGAGACAACAGAGACATAAAAAGAAATAAATGACAGACACTGAACATTGGACAGATGTAAATAACAAAGGCGACGTTAGGCAGTATAAAGAAGTATAAAACAGAGAAGACACTAGACAACAGACAGAAATAAGTAACAGAAAATCTACTAGGCAACGGGACAAAAGTAAGTACATGCGAACCAGTAAAAAGCGGATGAAACTAAGCCAGGTTAGACAACTGCAAGATGTAGCTAACAGGAATTACAATAGACATCAAGAAACGAAGACAAATAAGATACAATACAACAGAAAAACATGAAACAATGGACATAAAAACAGAGAAAACTGTGGTCAGCTTAAATAAATAAATAATTGAAACGCTATTGGACAACCGAAAGAAAGAAATAACAGAGACGACACTAGGCAAGAAAAAGCAAATAAAATAGAATATCAAGCGAATCACGGGGTGATGAACAGACCCTGGTACTGGATAGGACATACAGAGAAAACCTGTTATTAGTCTAACTAGGAAGTCCTTTCTATGAATTATATAGAGCAAACGATAAAGATTGAGACATAAAGACACAAAAAAGCAATAATTAGCAACATAAATGAATAATGTAGGTAGGACATGGAGAAAGCTGCAGGAGATGACAACACATAGCAAAGTAGAGTCTATGCTCCACTGTGGGATAAAAGGCAGGAGGAAGAGGAGGAGAGGCAGGAGGTGCCGATGATGAAGAAGAAGAGGAGGAGAAGGAGAGAAAAAAAAAGAACAATATAACGGAGAAACACACTAACCAACAGAAAGAATGAATTAACAGTGAACACAAAAATAACATAAAGAAATAAAGAAGACAAAATTTGCTAGACAACAGAAAGTAGCAAATAACCTAGAAGACAAGATAGGATATAGGAGTAAATAATAAAGAAGGCACTAGACAACAGAGGATCTTCTCCTGTACTGTATGTTGTGTTTCGTGAATGTGTTTGTTTTCTGATGTAGGCTAGTCGCCGCAACGTCGAGTATGTGTTGTAATTCTGTTTTGTAAAGCTGCATTACTTTGTGTTATTTTATATTGTAGACAACAGAAGGAAAGAAATAAATATCAGGGAAAACACCTTTTGTTTTTGTTCGCATATCCTTTACCGGACATCGCTGTCAACATCAGCATCTTCCAGCTGATTGTTGATTTCTTGGCAAGATTACGCTGAGTAGTTTGCCATTGCTTTCTGAGCGAACGGCTCACAAACCCCGTAAGTTATCGATGCGGTGAGAACCGCTTCCGATTCTCGCGCACGTCACGTTACTCACAAGAGTATACGGGATTACGGAGAAAGTTGGGAAGACACTAGATAACGGAAAGAAGTAAATATCAGGTGAAACACTAGACTATGGAAATAAGTAAATATCAAAGAAGTTACCGGGAAACTAAAAGAAGTAAATTTCACGGAAAACATTAGGCAACGGAAAAAATTAAATACGAGTATCTGAGATAACACTAGGCAAAGGAAATAAGTAAATATCAGGGAAAACACCAGACAACCGAAAGAAGTAAATAACAGGGAAGACACTGAACAATGTAAATAAGTAAATATCAGGGAAAACACTAGACAACGGAAAGAAGTAAATATCGGAGAATACACTAGGTAACGGAAAGAAGTAACTATCGGAGAAGACACTAGACAACGGAAAGAAGTAAATATCAGGGAAGGCTCTAGGCAACGGAAAGAAGTAAATATCGGAGAAGACACTAGGCAACGGAAAGAAGTAAATATCAGGGAAAACACTAGACAACGGAAAGAAGTAAATATCAGGGAAGGCACTAGACAAGGGAAAGAAGTAAATATCAGGGAAGGCACTAGGAAACGGAAAGAAGTAAATATCGCAGAAGACACTAGGCAAAGGAAAGAAGTAAATATCAGGGAAAACACTAGACAACGGAAAGAAAGAAATATCACGGAAGGCCTAGGAAACGGAAAGAAGTAAATATCAGGGAGGACACTAGACAACGGAAAGAACTAAATATAGGAGAAGACACCGGGCAACGGAAAGAAGTAAATATAAGGGAAAACACTAAACAACATAAGTAATAATATACGAGTATCAGTTATGACAAAAGGCAAAGAAAATAAGTAAATATCACGGAAAACAGTAGACAGCGGAAATAAGAAAATATTGGGGAAAACACTAGACAGCGGAAAGAAGTAAATATCAGAGAAGGGACTAGACAACTGAAGTTAATCAATAGCCAAGTAAACATTGGACATGGGAACAGATTAATATTGCATAGGAAAGGTAAGAATGATCACGTGTCTTCAACACTACAAACAATAAAATGGGACTGAGTTGGTCAAATATCAACATACACGGTTGTGTTTATGAATGTACCTGTTCCCTGGCGTGAGTGATTCAATGAGGGCAAGAGACGCTGGAAAAGTTTAAATCAAATTAGGACAAGACTCAACAACGATGGGGCTACAGAGGTTTGAGTGAGTCAATATGCAGCTGGACACAGACTAGCAGGTTGATGTTATGTAAATTCTACAGTGGTTTGGGTGAGTCAATGTGTTGCAGGACAGAGAATAGCAGGTTCATGTTAAGTAAGTTCTACAGGGGTTAGAGTGAGCCATTGTGTAGCAGAACAGTATATCAGGTTGATGTTATATAAGTTCTACAGGGGTTAGAGTGAGCCATTGTGTAGCAGAACAGTATATCAGGTTGATGTTATATAAGTTCTACAGGGGTTGGAGTGAACCAGTGGGTTGCAAGACACAGAATAGCAGGTTGATGTTACGTAAGTTAGTAAAGGACCCTTTTACACGTCTTAGGTACATTGGACATGTTGTGTTGGACCCTACTCTTACAGATTATTCAACTCTCGGCGGGTGAAGTGGTCAGTATCACATTCCACATTTACTTCCCTTGACATTTCCTGGTACCATTGTTAGGCTGAGTTGACTTGGGAGCCCAGGTGAATTTTGAAATCCGCTCCAATGGGGATTCCAATCTGTGACCACCGGGCTGACAGGCGAGCGTCTAGCCACTACGCTGCCGTTGTTCCTGAGGTGGCTGTTGCATAACGTTAATGATACTGATCATGGCAATCACATTGATGAAGATGATGATGATTATGAAAAATGTAATGACACATACCTGATATTTGGCTGCAGATCTCGCCTCTTCTTTGTCTCAGAGTAGTAGTTGATACTCTCATCAGATCCTCGCTCAAATACCAGGCACCAGATCACAACTCCAAGACTGTAGGCGTCCATCTGTGAACAAGCAATTACAACATCTGGTTAGTGTTGTGACTGAGGACATTTTGATAATTAGTTCATATTTGTGAATGAAATCAAAGTCTCAGCTCACAGGGCATATGCATGTGTGCCCAATATCTCTCAATGGATATATTAGAGTATAAATTTACAGATACTGCCGTGGGATACTAATTGTTGCATCTTCATTTGTACTAGATAGTGGTATTATGTGATGTGATGACCAGCTTCTTTCTTCTTCAGATGTTCCACCCAGACAAATCTCTGCTACAGTTTATAAAGCTGGGTTGACCCAAACATTTGGCAGGTAGAAATAAAATTCGACACTGAAGACTCCCTGACTAGTGTATCGGTAAGGTAGAGGATTAACAACTACACCCTCACAACTTCTAAATGTTAGATACTTAAGCTAATCTACCGGCCCTAACCATTCCTAAACAATAATGGTGTCTGACAGTGTCATCCCTTCATTTTCTTGTGTAATAGCTTTCCAACATTCTATCCAGAATCGTTGTCTGACCATGCTTTCAATTTCCTACCTGTTGTAAGAAACTCGAAATTTTTCACAAATAACGTTGTTTGTCCATGCCACCCCTTTCATTTCTGTTGTAAGACATCTCCAACTTTCTCTCATGTAACATTCTCTGACCACTCCATCCCTTTCATTTCTGTTGTAAGACATCTCCAACTTTCTCTCA
Organism: Cepaea hortensis; assembly: GCA_963921405.1. Classification (NCBI taxonomy): domain Eukaryota; kingdom Metazoa; phylum Mollusca; class Gastropoda; order Stylommatophora; family Helicidae; genus Cepaea; species Cepaea hortensis. Next base: position 43,575,007 of record OY992888.1, read on the forward strand.
TGTAACATTCTCTGACCACTCCATCCCTTTCATTTCTAGTGTTAAACATCTCCAACTTCTACAGTGGGTATCTGCAGCAAATTATCGTTAACTTGAATTTTTCTTTTATTTGATCATATACGCTTTTTTATCTGCGTAAGGTCTCCGTCCGTTTATTATAATCAATTGTATAACTGAGGTATCTTTAGCCTAGCTGTCAGTTCACTAAGATACCGACTGTTGTCTGGAGGTTAATGCTCAATACTCGCAGGATGTTACCCCATCTCTGCAACTCAAGGGTGGACCCAGCATTACAAAATGCATACCACACATTTCTGAGAAAGTTTCGTGCCCTGGTGAAATACTGTCATTATCAGACCTCGTGTTGCGATCGGTCACCAACATTATTCACTTCACACAATTACCCCAACATATTTTGGTTGGTTAATTTTTTCATTTGTTTGCCTGTAGATATTTAGTCTGTCATAGTTTCCCGCTTGCTATTTCAAGTGATCGTCTTGACTCTGTCCACGGGTGCTGAGTATTGTGTAAGCATCCAGTGTTACCTGTTATTATAAAAAGTTATATGTTGCCTACTATCTCAATCTGTCACCTATGTCGGGTCTTCATCCTTGGCGGTGACCGCCAGTCTTATTATCCTTTTTCTCATATACCATTTTGTACACGCCAGTCTTATCATCCTTTTTCTCATATACCATTTTCGACATTCTAGTCTAGAAGTAATCCAGCCTTACAGAACTTAATTACGGAAAACATGGCGTTCAGTAAAGTTGCATTACTTTGTGTTGTTTTTATATTGTTTACATTTCCACAGCTTTACAGCAGTTCCACTAATTTTATCAATTTATTGTGTACATACTATTTTCTATACAGTAATCTTATCCTCTTTCTAAAATACCAGTTTCTACACTCCAGTGATACCCCGAGTCTGACTCTTATTTCCTACGATGGAGATCAGACTGGCCGAATGGATATGAGCGTTCGTCCTTAAAACACCCGCTGCGCTGATGCCGAAGTAGCGGGTTCAACCCCTACACTTGTCATTAGGACTAAAATGTTGACTTCTGAGCCTTGACTGCGGGACGTAAGTTACATGTACTTCAGAAATCGGAGTGGGTTTTCCTGATGGCGAGGGGGACTGGTTTTATAGAAAGAGGGGGAGAGACTGAGCTATATGGAATAAAACCTGTTGTATGTTTATTAAGGTAAAGGGTGTCTCATCGCAAGTACTACCGTTAAGGTGTGAAGCATTAGGTCGTCCAATTCATATAATCTAGGCCACGACATAATGAGGTGTGGTCGCCAGTACACTTCCTTGCAGATATCCCTTCTCAGACAGTCTCCATACAATTGTGAACATGATCCAGTACACATTGCACGCCCTGCTGGGGAATGGTGATGTGGAAAACAGAATCCTACAACTGTTGGGTATTTAACCTAGACCACTGTGTTTAGTAAGTCGGCACACTAATCACTATGCTAGTGTGGCTGTTCCTAGATAAATATAGTGACTTGTCACAGAATAAAACCACACGGACGTTAGAACATAAAATGGAAATTTATTTGCAAGTCACATGTATATTCAAAACATTTGAAGAAAATGCCGTAACTGCGACACCCCCCCCCCCACCACACACACACACACACACACACGCATAAAGAACCATTTTAAAGCCTCGAGACGTGTTGGCTATATCGTAGGTAATTTGTTTTTTTAATTGAAGGAAGAAAATTACAGCAAATAACTTGTACAGAGCCAGAAAGACCAGCAATGAAGTTTACAAGATCTTTGTGATTAACTACAGGCTATAAGGTGGAAAAGGGACGATGAAGTGACGGGGAGGAGGATTAGTAGTTGTACTTAGGGTAGATAACGGAAAGAAGGAGTAGAGGAAAGAAACGGAAATGAAAGAATGAACTTATTTTAGAAGGTTAAAAATTGGGCACGCAGTGCTGTCTACATTGTGGCCATGGTTTCAATAGTCGTATGCAAACTAAGATAAAAATCAGCAGCAAAAGATGGGATATGCATATAGGTGATGAAAAATTATACATAATAAAGATCAACAGGTGTACTTATTATAAAAGAAAGAAAGTTTAAGGTGTGAATAGAAGCTTGTAAAGCCTACATAGAAGGTAAGCAAAGTGTTAGCATGCGAAGTAGTTTTAGCCGTTACAGATTACACATTTAGTAAGTAGGGAAAATAAAAATGTAGACATTAAAAGGAAAGGATAAAACTTATACATTGTATAAATAGTAACACTTACTTTGTAAGGGTCAAGTTCCACGTCAGGTTTGGCTTTAATATATTCCGGAGCAAAGTATCCATGTGTGCCGCCAATATTACGTTTGGCCAGTGTTTTTTGTTCAGGTTCCAGCTCCTTCGCCAGGCCGAAGTCTCCAAGGATGGCGTTACATTCTTCATCTATGAAAATATTGTCCAGTTTCACGTCGAGGTGCACCAGGTTGTGATTGTGTAGATAGCGAAGTGCACACGCCACTTGGATAGCATATAATTCCGTCATGTCAAGGATCATGTAGCCAAGGTATTCGTCCAGCGAACCTCCAGAGTAATACTTCATAGTTATACACAAATCTGTCGGGCATGAAGTCGCATAGATACACTTTGCGATAAATGGGTGGTCCAACGATTGCATGAATTTGACCTCGAGGTTGAACATGTCCATGTTTCTTTCACGTGTCTCCTCGTTGAGCAAGGTAAACCGTTTGACTATAGATTTCTTGTCGGGCTGACCCCAGAGCGAGGCTAACACAATGTCCCCGCACATGCCCTTGTCTAGGATCGTCTCCGAACACAGGCTGGAGAAACAGAAGAAATCCACAAGGGAGTCAATCACATCAGGACTTCGGAGAACAGATTGAGCCATGCTGAAATACAACTTGCCGATATTGAAACTAGTAAATCCAAGTCTGAAATGTAGTCCACACTGGAATAGAAGAACACGACTGCTCGAAACCACTGCTGGTGAAAACTGAACGATCTGGTAGAAATTGTAACATGTGGACCGTCTTTATACTTAGAAAATCCTCCTGGAAGCTACATAGAAGCTTCCCATGAGCGTCTATTATATAATGAGCTTACCAGTGTGACGTGTAACCAGCTAACAGATGAAAGAACGCCGCCACCCACATTGGTAGGCTTGAGTCAATATTGGGCACCGGTACGTGCCAGCATCTCCCCTAGAACAATACAATCACCGGACGCTTGTGTCCAGCCGGAGCTACCACCTGAACAGAGCCTCCATGACAGGCTTGGGAGTGACACTTCGAGAACAAAATCACAAAGAAAGAAACTATAGCATACACGTGAGTCTGCGCGCGCGCGTGCATATATATATATATATATATATATATACACACACACACACACTCACACTCACACACACACATACACACAGAACACAAATCATATAGGGCAGGCAGTACTGTCTGCATTATGGCCGTTGTTTCAACAATCGTATGAAGCATGCAAAATAAGATAAAAATCCGAAGAAGAAGATGAGATAGATATACGGGTGATGAAATATTATACATAATAGTGAGCATAAAGATATATACCGTGGCGATTAATACTGGAATTTTACAACTGAAAATGGAAGTCTTTTTATATATTCTGGTAGAGATGTCAGGGCCAGAGCGGAGTGGTATTTTGTTCAGATAAAATAACTGCCAAAGCTTTCATTGGATATAATCAGAATAATAATAAGAAGAATGAGAGGATATTGCTACTTGCACTTCATAGAGACTAATATTTGTAATTCTCTGTGCTCTGTACACTTCTTGAAGACTGACACTTATACTACACTGCGCACGTTTTAATGACGAATGGGGGTATATTGCATTGTACTCTTCGCAAAGACTGATATTTATACTGCACTGTGCACTTCGAGCAAGCTTAAACATTACAGTGCTCTGCACATTTTTTTTCAGGTTAAGTCATACACTGCTCTGTGCATTTCTTGTAGACTTTCTTGAAGAAGAAGAAGAAGAAGAAGAAGAAGAAGAAGAAGAAGAAGAAGAAGAAGAAGAAGAAGAAGAAGAAGAAGAAGAAGAAGAAGAAGAAGAATTAGAAGAAGAAGAAGAAGAAGAAGAAGAAGAAGAAGAAGAAGAAGAAGAAGAAGAAGAAGAAGAAGAAGAAGAGGAATAAGAAGAAGAAGAAGAAGAAGGAGGAGGAGGAGGAGGAGGATGAGGAGAAGAAGAAGAAGAAGGAGAAGAAGAAGAAGAAGAAGAAGAAGAAGAAGAAGAAGAAGAAGAAGAAGAAGAAGAAGAAGAAGAAGAAGAAGAAGAAGAAGAAGACGAAGAAGAAGAAGAAGAATTAGAAGAAGAAGAAGAAGAAGAAGAAGAAGAAGAAGAAGAAGAAGAAGAAGAAGAAGAAGAAGAAGAAGAAGAAGAGGAATAAGAAGAAGAAGAAGAAGAAGAAGGAGGAGGAGGAGGAGGAGGAGGAGGAGGAGGAGGAGGAGGAGGAGGATGAGGAGAAGAAGAAGAAGAAGGAGAAGAAGAAGAAGAAGAAGAAGAAGAAGAAGAAGAAGAAGAAGAAGAACAACAACAACAACAACAGCAGCAGCAACAACAACAACAACAACAACAACAACAACAACAACAACAACAACAATAAAAAGGAAACAAAGAAATGTCACAGTAATGTGCAAAAATCTTAAGGAAAGGTTTATAATTGTGATGTTTCATAATTAAAAGATTGTCACGTGACGGAAAACAAAACCCAACACTTGTAAGTTAAAATATAAATGAAGTTTACTTTATTATCGTAAATGAATGTACATAATATTTTAAAATAGATACATCAACTCATGAATACAAGAGCATACATATTACAGTTTTTGTGACTAATACACATATTTTTATATTAATTAAACACTCAATATATTTGCATTTATGCCTGAGCCAGTTACACGTTTGTTTTCCAACCAGTAGCTCGGGTGGTTGTTACTAACAGGTGTTAACCAAAACAGTAACTGGATCTGTTTCCAACCCGATATTTGGGGTCGATCCAGAGTGTAAATTAGATAAAGGTTAGTGTAATCACGCAGCAAATATATCAACCCCTTTGGACAATAATAACCTTCAAATTGATATCCTAATTGTGGCTGGCTTGGTCATGGGACTTTTAATCTGAGCCAGGCGATGGACCCTAATATAACTTCTCTTCTGATGTTGAACTGGGTAGGAGTAATGGTAGAATGATGGACATATACCGCCGTAAATTTATGTAAGATTAGGCTTTACCATATACTAGGTCACGGCAGAATGAAAAGAAGGGACTAGTTACTACCTTTCTTTTGCAACAAATGTTTAGACAATTCTGAACAGTATTTGGTACTAGTATGATCAGGTTGGTTCGACCCCAGATCTGACTAAACGGCAGGCATATGGTCACTAGTGAGAAGTAAACCAGGACAACTCTACTGGTAGAAACCTCTATTTAATAGTGAAATGGATACAACATATTTTACTGAGCTGACAAGGGAGTAAGTGAACTGCTCCACCCTTCTCATAATTGTTCAGTGTGCTATATCCGAAGGCAATTACTTCATATAATAGTTTGCTGTGTGATTACCTTTTTACTTTTGTGCAGACATGAACATTGTAGAACTATACACGAACAATGTTTTTGAATTATATAATCCCTACAACAGCAAAACGACTAGAAGTCACACATTTATACACTCCAACCATAACGTAACACATGTGTCGTATATTTTGAAGGGACTGGCAATCACTAAAGTGCATGACCCATCTCTGTTAAAGGTAGCTGGGCCCCATCCTCTTCTTATATGTAAATAGATCAAGAATACGACCCTTGAAAGATTTACAGACTCGGATTTGGTTATTTGTCTAAGGGTGTTTGGTCCTCTTTTAATAGAAAAGTCATCACTAGGTTTGTCCCCTGTCTTTCCACCTGGTATTTAATGGTATAGCTCACGAACCCCCTTCTTCCATCTTAAGAAATTGTCTGAAAAGACTTTCTCAATAAGAATCAGGTGCAATATAACATGGATTTGGAACAGTTAAAGATGAAGAGTCTCCTGTTCTCTCTCTCCAACTAAGAATTTATCTTATGTGAATGTGTATCTGTTAATTAAACATTCAACAAACACAAGGGAGCATTGAGACATGTTCCACACACAAGATAGAGATTTTCCCACAGATAGTTTGGACTGACAAATTAAGTGGAAGAGATCTTCACATTTAAACAAATTTATTGACTGTGCCAGTTTCTTTTGGCCTATTTGACATTTTCTTTGTTCTTTCATCAGCGGTTAACATTTACAGAATGAAATAGAAAAAAAAAACTTTCATAGGACCAAGTATAGTCAGTCAATAAATAATAACATTCATTGTGTAGTGAGATATTTTAACTACCAAAATGTGTTATAGTTAACAATTTCTACATCCAACAATAATTCAAGAAAATCATTTTCTGAGAGGGTGAAGTTTGTGGGAGTGATAAGAAAACCTGGTGTGATGAGATGTGGATAAGCCTGGGTCCATGGTCTGATGGATCCACTTCAGGTTGGGCCAGTTTAGCTTCACTGAAGACTTCTCATTCTCTGCCTAAGGCTGGAGTCATCTGCCATCACAGGTGTTGATCATCTCATTCACTCCTCTTCCCTCCTTGTTGGTTAGGTGTGGCACCAAGACATCACTGTTTAAAATTCATACAGGTATGTATAATCCTTTACAGCATGTTCATAGTGTGAACACAACATAACAAAACAAAAATGATAAGATCAGAAGAAGTATTGTTGTGTTACTTTGGGGTGGGTCAGAGATTATTACACTGGATGCAGCTTCTGTTGTCTGGTACCTGCTGTATGCATTTCCTCAGTGGACCTGTAGTTCAGTGAGTAGTGTACAGTCAGACACAGATAAGAGTGATAATGTGATGTTCCCTGAATCATGGTAATCAAGCTGACAGGCAAGATCAACACAAGTATGAGATGCATTTGTATAAATGGCATACATTTAAACATCCACATTACTCTATTTGTTCTACATTGTGTATATAATTGTTTATCTGTACTTTCCAAGGCAACTACTTCCTATTCTAAATCATTTCCTTGTTCCTGCTGTTGTGGTGTGGAGTTGTGTGGTGTGAAGTGTATTGTGTTGAGTTAACTTCTGTTGTGTGGGGTTCCATAGCTTGTACTAATTGTCCTCACATCTACATCAGTTAATATGAGTTTAACTCATCTAGTGTGCTTTTATTGTGGTTCATGTCCAACATACAGAATTTCTGATGTGTATTTGTTACAAAATGTAATCTATACAAGGTCATGACACAATATATTAGAAAAAAATTATTACTTAAAGTATTTTTCCCTAATACTCTCCTCCTCTCTGTCTACTTATACTTCTCCTACATCTTTTACCAGTGCATATCATGTCCATTCTGTTGGCGACACAGTTGGCTATAGACCAAGGTAATTATCACCCGTTAGTCTGAGCAGATTAAGTAGGTCGGCTATCACAAATGACGTTTGTGAACATAAACCTATTTTAAGCAATGCAGTTGATGTAGTGCGTTGTCTAAATAAAATCTGACACATGAATAAACTAATTTCTATCAAATACTATTTGTTTTCAATCCGTAAAGAGAAAAGGAAGAGTATAATTCCTGTTTCATTTCTTTAGATTGCAAAATAGACAGAATTAAGTACATTTTTAAGCAAGGTAGTGTTTCGTTTGCACCAGCTGACTATCTCTGCAGAAACGTTTTCCTAGAAGTTTTTGATGAAAAGCATTTGAGTGCATTGGAAATTTCATCTTGTACATTATTCTGTGATAGATTATAGTCATATGCACATAGTGAAGTTGTTAGATGTAGTGTAGAAAGTCAGAGTTTTGCAGTTTTGAGAAATTATAAGATGTCGGTTTCGCCGGGGAAGTGGCGCCAGTATTGAAGTTGCGATCGGCAGTTTTTTCACATTTTCAGAGATTTATTTTATCAAAAATACAATTCATTGGACGCACAACACTGGATACCTTTACGTTATACATCTTGGTACCACTTAGATCTGAGAATCACGCGCTTACCTCAGACTAGATCAAACTGCCCGTTGTAAAAGTTTGAAAGTTGGACAACACATAGCTTTGGCGACTGCTCGCTCGCTCTGAAGTCATAGAAGTGCGCGGTTTTATTAAAGCGGCGCCCAAGCTGGGGGACGCTATATCCACGTGATGTGTCTCTACCAGTCACATTCTATTCTGTTGACGCTAACCCTTCTATTCTTATCCTGGCATCTGTCTGTCATTAGTATCGCTTAGTGCGTTCGATGTTCTACGGTGCTGTAATTGTTTCGATAATCTCTGGGTTGCTGTGTAACGTTGACGCGCTGAAAATGATGGATAGGTGAATATGTCACATAGCCCCACTCCAGATTGTTCTAGGGTATGGAACTAAGTTTCCAGCATTTACAGTGGTCAAGCTTTTTCTATATGATTTACTCCAATGTATTCTCTCCTGTATCTGATTGACCTGGTTCATCAGACACTGGGTGTCGACTTAGAAAGTCTGCTCCCACATTCATCTTTCCAGGGACATATTCTATCTGGAACGAGTATGGTTGTAGAAGTAGTGACCACCTCATAAGTCTTGCATTCAAATTTTTGGATGCTGCGAGAAACATAAGTGGTTGATGATCACATTGTACAGTGAAGTGTTTTCCATATAGGTATGCCTGAAACTTCTGTACACTCCATACGAGAGCTAAACATTCTCTCTCGATAACACTATAATTCTTCTCCGCTGCATTCAATTTCCTGCTGGCATAAGCTACAGGGAATAGCTCTGATGTTTCATCTCCTTTTCTCTGCAACAGCGTTGCCCCAATTCCTATGTCACTGGCGTCTGTACGCAGTACGAATGGTTGGTTGAGATCTGGCAGATGTAAAACTGGGTGATTGGTTAAGGCTTGTTTGAGTGCTGTGAAAGCTCTCTCACATTCAGCAGACCAATTGACTTTCTCTGGGTTCCCTTTTTTGGTAAGATCCGTTAAAGGTGCTGACAGAGTATTGAAGTCTTTAATGTATCGTTGATAGAATCCACCCAAAGATACGAATGATCTCACATCCTTCTTTGTCTTTGGACGAGGTGTTCTCTGGAGTTTGTCCACGTTTCCTTCCTGTGGAGTTATTAGTCCATGAGATATCTTATGACCTAAAAAGTCCAATTCTTGGAATCCTACTTGACATTTCTTTGGCCTAGCCGTTAATCCAGTTTCTCTGAGTCGTCTGAACAAAAGATGTAGTGTTTCTACATGCTTGTCAAATGTTTCAGTTGCGATCAGTATATCATCCATAAAGTGACTAATGTCTGGATGTTGTAGTGGGTCAAGTAATTTTCTCATCATACGTGTAAAAACGCTAGGAGCAATACTTAATCCGAATGGAAGTACGTTGAACTCATAGTGTCCTCCAGGCGTACTGAAAGCTAACCATGGTCTAACCTCCTCCTTTACAGGAATCTGATAATATCCCTTACTGAGATCAATCCTAGTAAAGTACTTCGCTCGGTTGAGTGCTGTGAAGAGTTTGTTCTGATCAGGCAGAGGTTCTGCTTGAAATTCAGTAATAGCATTGAGCTGTCGATAGTCGATGCACAATCTATGTTCTCCACTTGGCTTTCTCAATAATACGACGCTGGCACTGTAAGGTGATTCAGATGGTGAAATTATTCCTGCGGTGAGTAGCTGTTGTATTTCTTCCTCTAAAGTCTTTTGCTTTGCATAAGGAACTGGGTAAGTCTTGACTCGCACAGGCACTGTGTCATTTAACTTCATGTCAAATTCCTCCAAATCAGTTCTTCCTGGCTTATCTGTAAGTACGTCTGCATACATAACCATAAGTTCCCGAATCTGCTCCTGCTGATCCTTTGTTAAGTTGGGATTAATTTCCACATCCTTAAAGGTTTCTTTGGCTTGCAGTGGGTACTCGACTCCCATTGTTGATCCTTCTTCGACTTCAGTAGCCACACTCATGGCCATCAGATGTGCAGGTTCGGTGGTTGAGGGTCTTTCATTATATTTCTTCAGAAGGTTTATGTGAAATACTTTCATCTTGCCTTTGACAGAAATCTTGTAGTTGGTACGTGAGATTTTCTCCGTCACTACATAAGGTCCTCTCCATCCTATTTGCAGCTTATTCTGACTGGTTGGAAGCAGCAACATCACCTTCTCTCCCACCTCTAACTCTCTATCTTTTGCCTTGCGATTGAAGTAGCTAGCAATTCTTCGTCTGGCTTTACGTAGATTGACATTCGCTTGTTTCCAACTGTGTTGTAAACGATTCTTCAACTCGGCAACATACGTAGATGCAGTCACGACTGTATCGTCTGTATGATCATCAGTCCATGTTCGTAGCAATGCCTCCAATGGCCCCTTGATTGGTCGTCCAAACAACAATGTTGCTGGAGCAAAACCTGTTGAGTGATGGGGTACCTCCCTATAAGCGAATAGTGCTGCGGGTAAATACAAGTCCCAATCCTCCGTATTCTCCTGGGCAATTTTGCGCAGAATACTAATCAAGGTCCCGTTCCACCGCTCCACAAGTCCGTTGGATTGCGGGTAATATGGTGAACTAAAGATATGGCGTGAATGAAAAAGTCTAAATGTCTCCTCCATAAGTTTACTACGAAACTGTGAACCGTTGTCCGTCAAGATTCTTTGGGGGAATCCTAGACGTGTGAATATTCCTAATAATGCTTCAGCAACGTGTTTGGAGTCACAGCTTGGCATAGGAACCGCTTCGGCCCACATGGTCGTTGTGTCCACAAGCGTTAATATGAATCGATTTCGCCTCTTCGTTGCGGAGAGGGGTCCGATTATGTCTACAGCTACCTTCTCGAACGGTATTCCTGTTATGGGCAGATCACCCAACATTGCCGGTGGTGTCCGGTGTTTTGGTGATACTTTCTGACACTGTGGGCATGATTTTACAAACCGTTGTATGTCTGCGTTCATCCCTGGCCAAAAGTAGTGAGTTGCAATGCGCTGTGTAGTGGCGTTGATACCCATATGCCCACTAAAGGGTAGACTGTGGCCCATTTCAAGAATCTGAGCCCTGTGTGGAGTTGGTACAACAAGTTGGTTGAACTCTTGTCCAGCTCTCCCTGCTTTCCTGTATAGAAGTGCTGACTTCATAAACAGCTCACCTTTACGTGGAGGTAAATGTGATTTAGGCAGTTTCCTGAAGCAGGGTTCCAAGGTGCTATCGGCTTCTTGTGCCCTCTTCAGTTCCTCCTTTCGAGGGATTGGCGTAGTTGTTTCCGGAGTCTTTTTCGTCTGGGATCGAGTTGTCATCGTCGACATCGCCACAGGTTGAACAGGTTCTCCTAGAATTATAAATCTACAGCCAAGAATTACGGGATATATAGGATCTTCTAAGACTGCAGCCTTGATTGTCCCAGTGACATAACGAGATGCTATGCTCACCTTTGCCACCGGAAGAGACATAGTCGCAGAGCTCTTCAGGGGTCCCTGTAATTCGACGATCTCCTCTGTCACCTGTTCCGGGTGAACTAAGGATGATGATACAACACAGTCGTACGATAACCCGGTATCATAGAGACAGGTCGTCTTGAATCCATTCAGCAATATGGACTCGACAACCGGAAGATGAGATGCGGTGTCTTTATGAGGTGTCTGGTTGGACGTTTCATCAGTGTTCACTCCTTTCTCTCTTCGGCTGGCCAAACAAGCAGCTGTGTGTGGAGGTGGCTTCTTCCTACAATTCTTCAATGTGTGTCCTTTAATTTTACAATTAGTGCAGAATAATTTTTCCTCCTTCGCTGTTGTTTGGGCTGTGTTCTGAGGGATGTTTTTGGTTTTCCCATTTTTCTTGGTGCCTAAGTTGCCATCACCTTCCTTTGCTTTTGAAGTTTTATCCTGAGGGGGAATGTTGGCCGAACGTCCCTTACCTCCGATTTCCTTCTGAGATTTCTCAAATCTCTCGGCTAGGATGATGATGCTTTCTAGTCGGTCAGCTCCGTTCTGGGTTAAGAATGCTTTCATTTCATTCGACATCTTTCCTTTTAGCTGATCTATGATGATCATCTCTCGGAGCCCTTCGAAACTCTCATCAAACCTACCCAGACTTGCCCATCGTTGAACATAAGATTTCAGCCTTTCAACTAATTGCGCATAACTTTCGCCCGGTTCTTTCCTTGCGGTTTTGAATCGAACTTTGTAAGAGTCCCCGTCCACTTCGAATCGGCTCAAGAGTGCCTTTTTGAGTGTTTCGTAATCCTGTTGTTCTTCTCGAGTGAGTCTAGAGAACACGTCATACGAGGTAGACCTTAAAGCCTGCGATAGTTTCGTCGCCCATTTTTCCTGTTCTAGACCACAACTGACGCACATAAGTTCGAAACGTGATAAAAAAGCCTCGACATTGTCCGTCTGTTCATTAAATGGTTCTAGTGGAAATGACATCGCTCCGGAATTTTGGTACGAGACGTTGGAATGTTGTTCTGTCACTGGAAAACCTAGTGAGTTTGAGGGGGTGGGGGGAATCCCTCCCTCTAGTCTTCGGATCTCCAGATCAGTCTCCATTCTTTTCAACTCCAGTTGATGTTGACGTTCTCGTTCCCTATCCCTTATTTCATCTTCATGTTTCCTTTGTTCTAACTCATAAGCTTGTAGGCGTTGTTTCTCCTTTTCAGCGATTTCAGCTTGAAGTTTCTGTTGTTCTAATTCATATGATTGTAGGCGTTGCTTCTCCTTTTCAGCGATTTCAGCCTGCAACTTACTCTCCTTCTCAGCTATTTCAGCTTGAAGTTTCTGTTGTTCTAATTCATATGATTGTAGGCGTTGCTTCTCCTTTTCAGCAATTTCAGCCTGCAACTTCCTCTCCTTCTCAGCTATTTCAGCCTGCAGTTTCTCCCTCCTGTCAAATTCATCTGATACAAATTTAGCCAGCTCAGGGCCGTCTAAATTGCATAGCTTGCCTATTTCAACTGTCTGGGCACGGAACTTAGCAGCCTCGGCCATGCTCTATTTTTGTCTACCCTATCTTTTTGTAAAAAAAAATAATACTGTGCAGTTTGCTCAGGTCTGGGTAAGCCTGTCACTTCCCGGATCTGAAATTATACAGCATAACATGCACAATATTAACAAGCAAAAACTAACTAATGTCCGCTGACCCAAGTAAAATAGTTCTTATACACCACGAGAATCTGACCTAAGAAATAATTGCAACTTAAATTCTTGTCTTTCTGTCAATGCTCCTCAAGCTAAAGACAGAAGCAAAGAAGTACCCAGAATGATTGCACTCTTCCCAAAAGAACCTGAAATTTTGATAGAGATTTCCCTATGGAGAAAAATTTTCCCCAGTCGGTGATGAAATTCTCTAAGTCCAAATTCCTCTATAGAAAGACATCTTCTCGAAAGAGAAATGTTGTAGATGGTAAATTCTCACTCTATTTCCTCTGGAACACCTTTTTCTGAAATATAGACCTATTTGAAAGAGGCCCTCCTTTTTTCAGAAGAAATGATCAGTCACTTGCCATATTCTATCTATAATTGTCATTCATATCATATGGAGGTCAATCAGTACCCCACATGATGTTCATTTATCATATGTGAAGTGACAAAGTTAAAAATCTTAATTTGTTTAACAACCTCTATAATTGTCAATCATATCATATGGAAGTCAATCAGTACCACACATGATGTCTATTCAACATATGTAAACATGACAAAGTTGGAAATCTAAATCTGTGTAACAATTTCTATAATTGTTCAAAACAAGTACAATGTCACCAATTCACACATGAATACTGTTCACATCTAGTGTCACTGATCTACTATAGTTTAGAATCCCTCGTCAGATATCTATCTATTCCCAGGGTTTATCATCCAGGATAATAGTTATCCAAACTGTCTGCTGGGTTTCAAAGTCCGGGACGGGCATCCAATATATGTCGTATATTTTGAAGGGACTGGCAATCACTAAAGTGCATGACCCATCTCTGTTAAAGGTAGCTGGGCCCCATCCTCTTCTTATATGTAAATAGATCAAGAATACGACCCTTGAAAGATTTACAGACTCGGATTTGGTTATTTGTCTAAGGGTGTGTGGTCCTCTTTTAATAGAAAAGTCATCACTAGGTTTGTCCCCTGTCTTTCCACCTGGTATTTAATGGTATAGCTCACGAACCCCCTTCTTCCATCTTAAGAAATTGTCTGAAAAGACTTTCTCAATAAGAATCAGGTGCAATATAACATGGATTTGGAACAGTTAAAGATGAAGAGTCTCCTGTTCTCTCTCTCCAACTAAGAATTTATCTTATGTGAATGTGTATCTGTTAATTAAACATTCAACAAACACAAGGGAGCATTGAGACATGTTCCACACACAAGATAGAGATTTTCCCACAGATAGTTTGGACTGACAAATTAAGTGGAAGAGATCTTCACATTTAAACAAATTTATTGACTGTGCCAGTTTCTTTTGGCCTATTTGACATTTTCTTTGTTCTTTCATCAGCTGTTAACATTTACAGAATGAAATAGAAAAAAAAAACTTTCATAGGACCAAGTATAGTCAGTCAATAAATAATAACATTCATTGTGTAGTGAGATATTTTAACTACCAAAATGTGTTATAGTTAACAATTTCTACATCCAACAATAATTCAAGAAAATCATTTTCTGAGAGGGTGAAGTTTGTGGGAGTGATAAGAAAACCTGGTGTGATGAGATGTGGATAAGCCTGGGTCCATGGTCTGATGGATCCACTTCAGGTTGGGCCAGTTTAGCTTCACTGAAGACTTCTCATTCTCTGCCTAAGGCTGGAGTCATCTGCCATCACAGGTGTTGATCATCTCATTCACTCCTCTTCCCTCCTTGTTGGTTAGGTGTGGCACCAAGACATCACTGTTTAAAATTCATACAGGTATGTATAATCCTTTACAGCATGTTCATAGTGTGAACACAACATAACAAAACAAAAATGATAAGATCAGAAGAAGTATTGTTGTGTTACTTTGGGGTGGGTCAGAGATTATTACACTGGATGCAGCTTCTGTTGTCTGGTACCTGCTGTATGCATTTCCTCAGTGGACCTGTAGTTCAGTGAGTAGTGTACAGTCAGACACAGATAAGAGTGATAATGTGATGTTCCCTGAATCATGGTAATCAAGCTGACAGGCAAGATCAACACAAGTATGAGATGCATTTGTATAAATGGCATACATTTAAACATCCACATTACTCTATTTGTTCTACATTGTGTATATAATTGTTTATCTGTACTTTCCAAGGCAACTACTTCCTATTCTAAATCATTTCCTTGTTCCTGCTGTTGTGGTGTGGAGTTGTGTGGTGTGAAGTGTATTGTGTTGAGTTAACTTCTGTTGTGTGGGGTTCCATAGCTTGTACTAATTGTCCTCACATCTACATCAGTTAATATGAGTTTAACTCATCTAGTGTGCTTTTATTGTGGTTCATGTCCAACATACAGAATTTCTGATGTGTATTTGTTACAAAATGTAATCTATACAAGGTCATGACACAATATATTAGAAAAAAATTATTACTTAAAGTATTTTTCCCTAATACTCTCCTCCTCTCTGTCTACTTATACTTCTCCTACATCTTTTACCAGTGCATATCATGTCCATTCTGTTGGCGACACAGTTGGCTATAGACCAAGGTAATTATCACCCGTTAGTCTGAGCAGATTAAGTAGGTCGGCTATCACAAATGACGTTTGTGAACATAAACCTATTTTAAGCAATGCAGTTGATGTAGTGCGTTGTCTAAATAAAATCTGACACATGAATAAACTAATTTCTATCAAATACTATTTGTTTTCAATCCGTAAAGAGAAAAGGAAGAGTATAATTCCTGTTTCATTTCTTTAGATTGCAAAATAGACAGAATTAAGTACATTTTTAAGCAAGGTAGTGTTTCGTTTGCACCAGCTGACTATCTCTGCAGAAACGTTTTCCTAGAAGTTTTTGATGAAAAGCATTTGAGTGCATTGGAAATTTCATCTTGTACATTATTCTGTGATAGATTATAGTCATATGCACATAGTGAAGTTGTTAGATGTAGTGTAGAAAGTCAGAGTTTTGCAGTTTTGAGAAATTATAAGATGTCGGTTTCGCCGGGGAAGTGGCGCCAGTATTGAAGTTGCGATCGGCAGTTTTTTCACATTTTCAGAGATTTATTTTATCAAAAATACAATTCATTGGACGCACAACACTGGATACCTTTACGTTATACATCTTGGTACCACTTAGATCTGAGAATCACGCGCTTACCTCAGACTAGATCAAACTGCCCGTTGTAAAAGTTTGAAAGTTGGACAACACATAGCTTTGGCGACTGCTCGCTCGCTCTGAAGTCATAGAAGTGCGCGGTTTTATTAAAGCGGCGCCCAAGCTGGGGGACGCTATATCCACGTGATGTGTCTCTACCAGTCACATTCTATTCTGTTGACGCTAACCCTTCTATTCTTATCCTGGCATCTGTCTGTCATTAGTATCGCTTAGTGCGTTCGATGTTCTACGGTGCTGTAATTGTTTCGATAATCTCTGGGTTGCTGTGTAACGTTGACGCGCTGAAAATGATGGATAGGTGAATATGTCACAACATGTTAACACACACACACACACACACACACACACACACACACACACACACACAGAGATACACACACACGCGCGTGCGCCACAAAGACGATTCATTCTCATTCATTGGCACCTTTCCGTCTTGACAGACAATAGTTTGGTACATTGTGCTACAAAAAGGCTTAATAACTGTCATATGGCAATAACTACGATCCATGGCGGTGGCGAGTGTGGCTGGTAAGGCCAATTCTTGCTGCAAATGTTTGCCCACAGTAGGTGCATGTGAAAACATGGTCATTTCCACCATTTTGCACCAACTTACGTCTCTCACGCTCTGTGTGTGCTTTATCTGCAATCATTTTCTCCTTTGTCTTTATTCCATTTCTGATAGTTGCCCTCCATGCTACACTTTCAGCGGCGACATGCTCCCATTGTGCATTATCAATGCCTGTATCAATCATGTCCCGCTTGCACACATCTTTGTATCGTAGTAGAGGCCGACCCTGAGATCTCCTACCCATCTGTAATTCACCAAAAAAGATGTCCTTTGGTATTCTACCATCATCCATCCTCCTAACGTGTCCTATCCATCTAAGTCTACGAAGACTGAGCATGGAATACACCGTCACACAACCTGATCTTTCCAGTACTTCAGTATTTGTGATTTTGTCTTGCCACTTAATACCAAGTATTCTTCGCAGACACCGCATATGAAAGCTGTTTAAACGTTTCTCTTGGCGTGAGTAAGTTGTCCAGGTTTCACTGCCATAAAGAAGAGTACTAAGGACACAGGCTTGGTAGACGAGTACTTTTGTTTTGGCAGTAAGCTTCCTGTTCTCCAAGACTCTTTTTGCTAACATGTTCATTGTTGTTGCCAATCCTGATGTTGATTTCCTGATCGAGGGATAATTTGCTATTTACCTCTGATCCTAGATATGTAAAATGGTCTACTATCTCCAGTTCGGCGTCGTCAATAAAGATTGATGGTACACCATGTGCACCTTGTGACATAATCTGTATCTTCTTTTTGTTAATTGTTAAACCAAATTCAGAACAAGCATTGGAGAATGCAGATAGTAGATGTTGTAATTCTTCCTCAGAGTGGGTCGTAATCGCAGCATCATCCGCAAAAAGCAACTCTCTGATTAGTACCCTGCTAATTTTGGTCTTGGCCTTCAATCTCTGAGCATTATAGAGGCCACCATCTGAGCGTGAGTGAATGTATATACCGTCATCCTGATCACGAAAGGCATATTTCAGTAGAAGTGAAAAGTATATCCCAAAGAGGGTGGGGGATAGTACACAACCTTGCTTAACTCCACTCTTGATTTCAAACTCTTCTGAAGTTGAGCCATCAAACTTGATTATACCCTTCATGCCTGTGTGGAACGATTCCACAATGGACAGAAGAGTTGGTGGACAGCCAATCATCTTTAGTGCTTTGAACAGACCCTCACGACTGACCAAATCGAATGCCTGTGTGAGGTCGATGAAGGCAATAAACAGTGGCTGATTTTGTTCCCGGCATTTTTCTTGCATCTGTCGCAATGAGAATATCATATCAATGGTAGACCGGTTCTTTATCTTATTTTACACTATATCATTATCTTTCTCAATGTTAATCACTATCATCATCAGCACCATAATAATTTTCATCTTCATTATCTTATGTTCTTCCGCTACCATTATTCATCTTCATAATCATCACCATCTTATATAGACAAAAAAACTGGGCAGATTTACAGTGAAGACATCAGACTTTCAGCAGACTGTCTCAGCCTCAATGTTCACTCCTGCTGTATATAGAGCACTAAACAAATGTCCCCAAGAAACAATACATACAAGGGTATTCTTTCAAGAATGACTCTGGTCAGTTGTGAAACGTCACATCTTCGCCCCTGTATGAATACATGATTCACTAGTTTCTGTTTAGTATTATGTCATGTTTATAACATATCTATAACTATATCGATTTCTAGTTCTTGACTATGACATCACAGTTTATATTCGGCTTTTCTCGCATACGTGTGAATATTTCAGTTCCTCCTTACATATCCCTTTACATACTTGAAATACGAATATCAGTCAATAACATATCTGTTTACACATGAATGACTAAAATCAGCCAACATAACATTAATCACTAATATCAATCAATATCACACGAATCACTAATTTCAGACCAAAACGCATTTTTAAACACGGGAATTCCTTGTTATTGACTACATATACATTTTAAAGTGTATTTGTAAACACTGGAATTCCTTGGCATTGGCTATATATATACATTTTAAAAAGTGTCATGTTCTTTGCAGGACGTTACAGTCAGCTGTAGCCTCTATTGACTATCTGAGATGTGCTAGGCATGTTTGTTTTTTGTTTTTGCTAGGCAGAAGTGAAACAGAAATCAAAAAGAGAATAGGAATGGCCAAAAATGCTTTCAGCAATATGAAATCAGTATTAACATCTAAAGAGATTAACAACGCATTAAAAATTATAATTGTCAAATGTTATGTATATTCAACACTACTATATGGCGCAGAAGCCTGGGCAATGAATAAGCAATTAAAAAGTCGAATCGGGGCCCTGAAGATGTGGATATACAGAAGATAATGTCATATGTCATGGAAACAAAAACAATCAAATACAGAGGTTCTAGAAACACTGGGAATGAAAAAAAAAAGAGAGTTGATGAACGAAATATAAGAAAAAGCAAGTGAAATATTTCGCCCACATTAAAAGACACAACACTCTTATAAAATGCATATTGGAGGGTAAGGCTGAAGGCAAGCGAACAAGAGGTAGACAACAATACAAGAGATGGACGAACAGCAATCTAACAAAATATACAGTCAGGGCGAGAGACAGATAGTGTTGGAGATCGATTGCAGCCAACCTTCAATGTGAAGACGGCACCTGATTGATTGATTAAGGCACTTTTACGTTCATTAGTTGACCACAGCTTTCTGAAAGAGAAATCAACACGGAGTCAAACAGACCTACGTGTTGAACGAACCCACTACGCCGCTGTCAGAAGAAAAAGTTTAAGCTCGTTAAACCTCTCAGCCACGATGACATCTATATATCTATAAATATCGAACATGTAATTCATTGTTGTTGTAGTACCTGATAAGTACTTGAAATCATAGACACGGTATAAAGCATACCTACAAGTACTTTAAAACCTAGTTCCTGTGCATAAAGCTTGTATAAAGGTGCTTGAAACCTTTATTCCTATCAATACCATATCTAAAGTACCTGCAACTCTAATTCCTAATAATTCGTCTAAAAACCATCAAAGAAGAACTTGAAATCCCCGTTCTTTGTACGAGGTAAATGCAATCCTAGCTGCTTTCTACAAAATGTCTAGAAATACGTGACATCATAGTTGCTGTCTATATCGTGTGTGGAAGTACTTGAACTGTTAGTTCTTGTCTATGACATGTCTGTAGATGCTGTGTCGACGAACTCTGCGAAGGAAATCTCCAACAGTAACTCGTTTTGCCGGGTTGCGCTGTAAAAGCCTCAACAACATGTCCCTGTAAGGATAGAAACAAACAACGAAATTAACTAAGTTTTCACATGATAATATTCAATAATGCAATGGTATTAACTGATACATACACACAATGATAAACAAAGCAGTCATCTAAATCAAAGGACACACACAACACAATTATTGGCGGCAGAGACAAACACACAAAGTTCGAAATTTTAAAAAATGGGACCCTTTTATATTCGTTTTGGGTCTATGGTGTTTGTCTCCCATTGTTATAGATTAATCGACACTAGTTGGGTGATATGTTTAGTATCACACATGTCGCCTTTACTTCCCAAGACATTTACTGGTACCAATTTTAGGCTGGGTCTATCTGAGAGGCCACGTCAGTTGTTAAAATCCGCTCCGATGAGAATTCGAACTCTTCACCACAGGGCCCTCAAGCGAGCGTCTATTCATCACGCTACCGCGGAAGCCCAAATTCCAAAAGGTCAGTTGAAAATAGCATATTCAGCAGATACAAGCGGACAAACTAAACAACAGAAAGAAGCAGATACAGGCGGACAAACTAAACAACAGAAAGAAGCAGATACAAGCGGACAAACTAAAGAACAGAGAGAAGCAGATATAAGCGGACAAACTCAACAACAGAAAGAAGCACAAACAAAAGGATAGATAGACAGCAGATAGAGGCAAATATAAAAGCAGAGATAGGCAACAGATAGAAGTAAATACAAAAGGAGAGATAGACAACAGAGAGAAGCAAAAACAAAAGGAGAGACAGAAAACAGATAGAAGCAAAGACAAAAGGATAGACAGAGAACAGAAATAATCAGAAGACAAAGATGAATGAAAAAAGGAGGTCAGCATGGCAAAATGGATAAGAGTACTCGCTCTTCAATTTCCCGTGTGTCCATGCCGAGGTAGCGGGTTCAAACACAACACCGGTAAGGTAAACTAAAATGTTGACTTCTCGTCCTTGACTTAGACGTAAATTACAAGTACCTCAGACGTCGGAGTGGGTTCGCCTGATGGTGAGGGACACTAATAATAGGAAAGCTAATCCACACACTGCCGGTCTCCCTGGCTTAGGTATTAAAGACTTTCTTCGTAATACCGTATACTCTTGTGAGTAACGTGACGTGCTTGAGAATCGGTGGCGGTTCTCTCCGCGTCGATAACTTACGGGGGATATGAGAAAGCGCAGAAAGCAATGGCAAACTACTGAGCGTAATCTTGCCAAGAAATCAACAATAAGCTGAAAGATGCTGATGTTGACAGCGATGTCCTGTAAAGGATACACGAACCAAAAAAAAAAACAAACAAAAAAACAAACAAACAAACAAACAAACACAAAAAAACAAAAAAACATATACTTAAATCAGTCCAGTGCACTAGATATAGTAGATTGTGTATGAACTACGCTTGAGTTCAAAGTAAGTGAAAGAAAATAAAACAGAAAGAAGCAAATACACAAGGACAAATAGACAAAAGAAATAAGCAGGTACAAAAGGACAGATAGACAAACGAAATAAGCAGGTACAAAAGGACAAATAGACAAAAGAAATAAGCAGGTACAAAAGGACAGACTAGACATCGGACAGAAGCTGATTCAAAAAGACACACTAGACAACAGAAAGAAGAAGATAACAAAGAACAATAGACGACAGAAAGAAGCAGATACAATAGGGCACTAGACAATAGAGAGAAACAGATACATGAGGACACTAAATAACAGAAAGCAACATACACAATAGGACAGTAGGCGACGTAAAGCTCCGTAGCGAAGGTGTTACGGACGCAGTTCGTAATCCCGCATACCGCGTTCGAAACACAGCTGTGTTGGTTATTTATGAAATGGTATGGGTGCCGGTCGTTCAGAAAGCAATGAATGTAAACTTGCCCAGGAATCACGAACAGCCAAAAAAATGCTGGGTTTGACTGCTACGTCCGTACAGGATATACAGCATTTTTAGACGTAAAAAACAGACACATAAGAAGACTATAGGACAGAAAGATACAGATTGAAGTGGACACTCGACGACAGAAAGAAACAGATAGAAGTGGACACTAGACGACAGAAAGAAACAGCTAGAAGTGAACACTAGACGATAGAAAGAAGGCAGAGGATTTCATTCCAGGCATAAAAGATGCGACCAGAAAAGCATACATTAGACATGATTAAATCACAAAAAATATGACACACTAGACAGTAATAGGAGGAAATGCGAAAGAAGCAAATAGCAAAGAAGACACTAGACTACGGGAAGAATTAAACGACAGAAAAGACACTGTATAATGAAAATAAGTTAATAACAGGGGAGACAACAGAATGACAGACACTGAACATTGGACAGATGTAAATAACAAAGGCGACGTTAGGCAGTATAAAGAAGTATAAAACAGAGAAGACACTAGACAACAGACAGAAATAAGTAACAGAAAATCTACTAGGCAACGGGACAAAAGTAAGTACATGCGAACCAGTAAACAGCGGATGAAACTAAGCCAGGTTAGACAACTGCAAGATGTAGCTAACAGGAATTACAATAGACATCAAGAAACGAAGACAAATAAGATACAATACAACAGAAAAACATGAAACAATGGACATAAAAACAGAGAAAACTGTGGTCAGCTTAAATAAATAAATAATTGAAACGTTATTGGACCACCGAAAGAAAGAAATAACAGAGACGACACTAGGCAAGAAAAAGCAGTAAATAAAATAGAATACCAAGCGAATCACGGGGTGATGAACAGACCCTGGCACTGGATAGGACATACAGAGAAAACCTGTTATTAGTCTAACTAGGAAGTCCTTTCTATGAATTATATAGAGCAAACGATAAAGATTGAGACATAAAGACACACAAAAGCAATAATTAGCAACATAAATGAATAATGTAGGTAGGACATGGAGAAAGCTGCAGAAGATGACAACACATAGCAAAGTAGAGTCTATGCTCCACTGTGGGATAAAAGGCAGGAGGAAGAGGAGGAGAGGCAGGAGGTGCCGATGATGAAGAAGAAGAGGAGGAGAAGGAGAGAAAAAAAAAGAACAATATAACGGAGAAACACACTAACCAACAGAACGAATGAATTAACAGTGAACACAAAAATAACATAAAGAAATAAAGAAGACAAAAGTTGCTAGACAACAGAAAGTAGCAAATAACATAGAAGACAAGATAGGATATAGGAGTAAATAATAAAGAAGGCACTAGACAACAGAGGATCTTCTCCTGTACTGTATGTTGTGTTTCGCGAATGTGTTTGTTTTCTGATGTAGGCTAGTCGCCGCAACGTCCAGTATGTGTCGTAATTCTATTTTGTAAAGCTGCATTACTTTGTGTTATTTTATATTGTAGACAACAGAAGGAAAGAAATAAATATCAGGGAAAACACCTTTTGCTTTTGTTCGCATATCCTTTACCGGACATCGCTGTCAACATCAGCATCTTCCAGCTGATTGTTGATTTCTTGGCAAGATTACGCTGAGTAGTTTGCCATTGCTTTCTGAGCGAACGGCTCACAAACCCCGTAAGTTATTGATGCGGCGAGAACCGCTTCCGATTCTCGCGCACGTCACGTGACTCACAAGAGTATACGGGATTACGGAGAAAGTTGGGAAGACACTAGATAACGGAAAGAAGTAAATATCAGGTGAAACACTAGACTATGGAAATAAGTAAATATCAAAGAAGATACCGGGAAACTAAAAGAAGTAAATTTCACGGAAAACATTAGGCAACGGAAAAAATTAAATACGAGTATCTGAGATGACACTAGGCAAAGGAAATAAGTAAATATCAGGGAAAACACCAGACAACCGAAAGAAGTAAATAACAGGGAAGACACTGGGCAATGTAAATAAGTAAATATCAGGGAAAACACTAGACAACGGAAAGAAGTAAATATCGGAGAAGACACTAGGCAACGGAAAGAAGTAACTATCGGAGAAGACACTAGACAACGGAAAGAAGTAAATATCAGGGAAGGCACTAGGCAACGGAAAGAAGTAAATATCGGAGAAGACACTAGGCAACGGAAAGAAGTAAATATCAGGGAAAACACTAGACAACGGAAAGAAGTAAATATCAGGGAAGGCACTAGACAAGGGAAAGAAGTAAATATCTGGGAAGGCATTAGGAAACTGAAAGAAGTAAATATCGCAGAAGACACTAGGCAAAGGAAAGAAGTAAATATCAGGGAAAACACTAGACAACGGAAAAAAAGAAATATCACGGAAGGCCCTAGGAAACGGAAAGAAGTAAATATCAGGGAGGACACTAGACAACGGAAAGAACTAAATATAGGAGAATACACCGGGCAACGGAAAGAAGTAAATATAAGGGAAAACACTAAACAACAGAAATAATAATATACGAGTATCAGCTATGACAAAAGGCAAAGAAAATAAGTAAATATCACGGAAAACAGTAGACAGCGGAAATAAGAAAATATTGGGGAAAACACTAGACAGCGGAAAGAAGTAAATATCAGAGAAGGGACTAGACAACTGAAGTTAATCAATAACCAAGTAAACATTGGACATGGGAACAGATTAATATTGCATAGGAAAGGTAAGAATGATCACGTGTCTTCAACACTACAAACAATAAAATGGGACTGAGTTGGTCAAATATCAACATACACGGTTGTGTTTATGAATGTACCTGTTCCCTGGCGTGAGTGATTCAATGAGGGCAAGAGACGCTGGAAAAGTTTAAATCAAATTAGGACAAGACTCAACAACGATGGGGCTACAGAGGTTTGAGTGAGTCAATATGCAGCTGGACACAGACTAGCAGGTTGATGTTATGTAAATTCTACAGTGGTTTGGGTGAGTCAATGTGTTGCAGGACAGAGAATAGCAGGTTCATGTTAAGTAAGTTCTACAGTGGTTGGAGTGAACCAGTGGGTTTCAAGACACAGAATAGCAGGTTGATGTTACGTAAGTCAGTAAAGGACCCTTTTACACGCCTTAGGTACACTGGACATGTTGTGTTGGACCCTACTCTTACAGATTATTCAATTCTCGGTGGGTGAAGTGGTCAGTATCACATTCCACATTTACTTCCCTTGACATTTCCTGGTACCATTGTTAGGCTGAGTTGACTTGGGAACCCAGGTCAATTTTTGAAATCCGCTCCAATGGGGATTCCAATCTGTGACCACCGGGCTGACAGGCGAGCGTCTAGCCACTACGCTGCCGTTGTTCCTGAGGTGGCTGTTGCATAACGTTAATGATACTGATCTTGGCAATCACATTGATGAAGATGATGATGATTATGAAAAATGTAATGACACATACCTGATATTTGGCTGCAGATCTTGCCTCTTCTTTGTCTCAAAGTAGTAGTTGATACTCTCATCAGAACCTCGCTCAAATACCAGGCACCAGATCACAACTCCAAGACTATAGGCGTCCATCTGTGAACAAGCAATTACAACATCTGGTTAGTGTTGTGACTGAGGACATTTTGATAATTAGTTCATATTTGTGAATGAAGTCAAAGTCTCAGCTCACAGGGCATATGCATGTGTGCCCAATATCTCTCAAGGGATATATTAGAGTATAAATTTACAGATTCTGCCGTGGGATACTAATTGTTGCATCTTCATTTGTACTAGATTGTGGTATTATGTGATGTGATGACCAGCTTCTTTCTTCTTCAGATGTTCCACCCAGACAAATCTCTGCTACAGTTTATAAAGCTGGGTTGACCCAAACATTTGGCAGGTAGAAATAAAATTCGACACTGAAGACTCCCTGGCCAGTGTATCGGTAAGGTAGAGGATTAACAACTACACCCTCACAACTTCTAAATATTAGATACTTAAGCTAATCTACCGGCCCTAACCATTCCTAAACATAATGGTGTCTGACAGTGTCATCCCTTCATTTTCTTGTGTAATAGCTTTCCAACATTCTATCCAGAATCGTTGTATGACCATGCTTTCAATTTCCTACCTGTTGTAAGAATCTGGAAATTTTTTCTCAAATAACGTTGTTTGTCCATGCCATCCCTTTCATTTCTGTTGTAAGACATCTCCAACTTTCTCTCATGTAACATTCTCTGACCACTCCATTCCTTTCATTTCTAGTGTTAAACATCTCCAACTTCTACAGCGGGTATCTGCAGCAAATTATCGTTAACTTGAATTTTTCTTTTATTTGATCATATACGCTTTTTTTTATCTGCGTAAGGTCTCCGTCCGTTTATTATAATCAATTGTATAACTGAAGTATCTTTAGCCTAGCTGTCAGTTCACTAAGATACCGACTGTTGTCTGGAGGTTAATGCTCAATACTCGCAGGATGTTACCCCATCTCTGCAACTCAAGGGTGGACCCAGCATTACAAAATGCATACCACAAATTTCTGAGAAAGTTTCGTGCCCTGGTGA
The DNA here is from genome assembly GCA_963921405.1 of Cepaea hortensis. NCBI lineage: Eukaryota > Metazoa > Mollusca > Gastropoda > Stylommatophora > Helicidae > Cepaea > Cepaea hortensis. Next base: position 43,601,532 of record OY992888.1, read on the forward strand.
AATACTGTCATTATCAGACCTCGTGTTGCGATCGGTCACCAACATTATTCACTTCACACAATTACCCCAACATATTTTGGTTGGTTAATTTTTTCATTTGTTTGCCTGTAGATATTTAGTCTGTCATAGTTTCCCGCTTGCTATTTCTAGTGATCGTCTCGACTCTGTCCACGGGTGCTGAGTATTGTGTAAGCATCCAGTGTTACCTGTTATTATAAAAAGTTATATGTTGCCTACTATCTCAATCTGTCACCTATGTCGGGTCTTCATCCTTGGCGGTGACCGCCAGTCTTATTATCCTTTTTCTCATATACCATTTTGTACACGCCAGTCTTATCATCCTTTTTCTCATATACCTTTTTCGACATTCTAGTCTAGAAGTAATCCAGCCTTACAGAACTTAATTACGGAAAACATGGCGTTCAGTAAAGTTGCATTACTTTGTGTTGTTTTTATATTGTTTACATTTCCACAGCTTTACAGCAGTTCCACTAATTTTATCAATTTATTGTGTACATACTATTTTCTATACAGTAATCTTATCCTCTTTCTAAAATACCAGTTTCTACACTCCAGTGATACCCCGAGTCTGACTCTTATTTCCTACGATGGAGATCAGACTGGCCGAATGGATATGAGCGTTCGTCCTTAAAACACCCGCTGCGCTGATGCCGAAGTAGCGGGTTCAACCCCTACACTTGTCATTAGGACTAAAATGTTGACTTCTGAGCCTTGACTGCGGGACGTAAGTTACATGTACTTCAGAAATCGGAGTGGGTTTTCCTGATGGCGAGGGGGACTGGTTTTATAGAAAGAGGGGGAGAGACTGAGCTATATGGGATAAAACCTGTTGTATGTTTATTAAGGTAAAGGGTGTCTCATCGCAAGTACTACCGTTAAGGTGTGAAGCATTAGGTCGTCCAATTCATATAATCTAGGCCACGACATAATGAGGTGTGGTCGCCAGTACACTTCCTTGCAGATATCCCTTCTCAGACAGTCTCCATACAATTGTGAACATGATCCAGTACACATTGCACGCCCTGCTGGGGAATGGTGATGTGGAAAACAGAATCCTACAACTGTTGGGTATTTAACCTAGACCACTGTGTTTAGTAAGTCGGCACACTAATCACTATGCTAGTGTGGCTGTTCCTAGATAAATATAGTGACTTGTCACAGAATAAAACCACACGGACGTTAGAACATAAAATGGAAATTTATTTGCAAGTCACATGTATATTCAAAACATTTGAAGAAAATGCCGTAACTGCGACACCCCCCCCCCCCCCCACCACACACACACACACACACACGCATAAAGAACCATTTTAAAGCCTCGAGACGTGTTGGCTATATCGTAGGTAATTTGTTTTTTTATTGAAGGAAGAAAATTACAGCAAATAGATTGTACAGAGCCAGAAAGACCAGCAATGAAGTTTACAAGATCTTTGTGATTAACTACAGGCTATAAGGTGGAAAAGGGACGATGATAATATCAACATCTAACATCAACAAATAAAGATCAACAGGTGTACTTATTATAAAAGAAAGAAAGTTTAAGGTGTGAATAGAAGCTTGTAAAGCCTACATAGAAGGTAAGCAAAGTGTTAGCATGCGAAGTAGTTTTAGCCGTTACAGATTACACATTTAGTAAGTAGGGAAAATAAAAATGTAGACATTAAAAGGAAAGGATAAAACTTATACATTGTATAAATAGTAACACTTACTTTGTAAGGGTCAAGTTCCACGTCAGGTTTGGCTTTAATATATTCCGGAGCAAAGTATCCATGTGTGCCGCCAATATTACGTTTGGCCAGTGTTTTTTGTTCAGGTTCCAGCTCCTTCGCCAGGCCGAAGTCTCCAAGGATGGCGTTACATTCTTCATCTATGAAAATATTGTCCAGTTTCACGTCGAGGTGCACCAGGTTGTGATTGTGTAGATAGCGAAGTGCACACGCCACTTGGATAGCATATAATTCCGTCATGTCAAGGATCATGTAGCCAAGATATTCGTCCAGCGAGCCTCCAGAGTAATACTTCATAGTTATACACAAATCTGTCGGGCATGAAGTCGCATAGATACACTTTGCGATAAATGGGTGGTCCAACGATTGCATGAATTTGACCTCGAGGTTGAACATGTCCATGTTTCTTTCACGTGTCTCCTCGTTGAGCAAGGTAAACCGTTTGACTATAGATTTCTTGTCGGGCTGACCCCAGAGCGAGGCTAACACAATGTCCCCGCACATGCCCTCGTCTAGGATCGTCTCCGAACACAGGCTGGAGAAACAGAAGAAATCCACAAGGGAGTCAATCACATCAGGACTTCGGAGAACAGATTGAGCCATGCTGAAATACTACTTGCCGATATTGAAACTAGTAAATCCAAGTCTGAAATGTAGTCCACACTGGAATAGAAGAACACGACTGCTCGAAACCACTGCTGGTGAAAACTGAACGATCTGGTAGAAATTGTAACATGTGGACCGTCTTTGTACTTAGAAAATCCTCCTGGAAGCTACATAGAAGCTTCCCATGAGCGTCTATTATATAATGAGCTTACCAGTGTGACGTGTAACCAGCTAACAGATGAAAGAACGCCGCCACCCTCATTGGTAGGCTTAAGTCAATATTGGGCACCGGTACGTGCCAGCATCTCCCCTAGAACAATACAATCACCGGACGCTTGTGTCCAGCCGGAGCTACCACCTGAACAGAGCCTTCATGACAGGCTTGGGAGTGCCAAGGACGTTCAAGGGTGACACTTCGAGAACAAAATCACAAAGAAAGAAACTATAGAATACACGCGAGTCTGCGCGCGCGCGCATATATATATATATATATATATATATATATATACACACACACACACACACACACACACACACACACACACACACACACACATACACACAGAACACAAATCATCTAGGGCAGGCAGTACTGTCTGCATTATGGCCGTTGTTTAAACAATCGTATGAAGCATGCAAAATAAGATAAAAATCCGAAGAAGAAGATGAGATAGATATACGGGTGATGAAATATTATACATAATAGTGGGCATAAAGATATATACCGTGGCGATTATTACTGGAATTTTACAACTGAAAATGGAAGTCTTTTTATATATTCTGGTAGAGATGTCGGAGGCCAGAGCGGAGTGGTATTTTGTTCAGATAAAATAACTGCCAAAGCTTTAATTGGATATAATCAGAATAATAATAAGAAGAATGAGAGGATATTGCTACTTGCACTTCATAGAGACTAACATTTGTAATTCTCTGTGCTCTGTACACTTCTTGAAGACCGACACTTATACTACACTGTGCACGTTTTAAAGACGAATGGGGGTATATTGCATTGTACTCTTCGCAAAGACTGATATTTATACTGCACTGTGCACTTCGAGCAAGCTTAAACATTACAGTGCTCTGCAAATTTTTTTTCAGGTTAAGTCATACACTGCTCTGTGCATTTCTTGTAGACTTAAAAATAAACAATGTTATGAGCGGCTTGTTTATTTCGCAACTTAAATTCCCGCTTCTTGCGTTCGTTGTCTAGGACGGCTGCTTGGTGCAGCTAACAGTGTCTTCCCACTTTTGAAATTGTAACCTAAAAGACGTGTTTACACCCGTCGATGCGTTTTGGTTATATGGTGCTAGTCTCATATTTTAATAGACGAAGCGAAACACAATGAGTAATGTGGGCATCCTGCTATCTTAACTTAACAGAACATTTCCTATCGCCCATATTAGATGGGAAAATCATCCTGGGATCCCAGATGAACACAATCGCCCATATTAGATTGTGTTCATCTGGGATCCCAGGATGATTTTCTAAGAATTCTTATGTGACTTCGAACACATACCGTCTGTACCGACAGACAAGCGTTCTAACCCCTGCGCTACAGTGATATTTATAATGAAATCTGACTTGCAATATTCCAACAAATCGATGTAATCACTTCCTTTGTTTAAATTCATTGTCAGCATTCACAGTTTTCGTTATGTCATCGAAATATAAAGACAATTTCGGGAATCTTAAATTATTTTCGTATTGGTTACAGAAAATGTTCCGGGGTGCAAATGTGGCTTCCATTGCACAGATCTAGTCGCTGGATGATGATGATGATGATGATGATGATGATGTATATCATATATATCCAAGATATATGTTTTAGCTCCGATTGTGTCAAGTCTCCAAGCCAGCCAGGTATTTATGTTTCTATGGTTCCCTTTCCGGCTCCGTGGCGAAGGTGTTACGGACAAAGTTCATATTCCCGCATACCGCATTCGAAACACGGCCGTGTTTTTTTTTAATGAAATGGTATGCGTTCAGACAGCAATGGCAAACTACTGAACGTAAACTTGCCCAGGAATCACGAAGAGCAAAACATGCTGGGGATGACTGCTACGTCCGTAAAAGATATGCAGCTAATTAGTTAGTTAGTTAGTCGCAGTTCCAACTTCACAGCAACGGATCGTCCCCATTATGCTCCTTCCTGTGCCAGTGAATATCACACAAAACGCTCCCCACTGCCCAATGTGAAAAGTGGAAAAGACAGGAGTCTCGACAAACAACAGCCTGCACAGATACACTGTGCATAATGCCGCCACCAGAATGTCAACACACCAGTCCCCCACGAAATACCCTCTTCATCTCTGATGGAATCGGCAGTCATTTTTCTGTCTGAATGTTTCCTAGATGTTCACCAACACAGTCCACGAAAATACAGTTCATCGCTGATGGCAATAGCAGTCAACCAGAAGCCCAGCAGCCACGCATTTCTGCATAAGGCAAAATCCGGTCAACTCTGGGACATAGCCACCTGCCATCGCTCCGAACATGCAGTCACGTTCCAAAAGACCTCAGGCAGATTCAAAAGCATTTCACACGAAACTCACAGCTACAGTGTTGCGCCACGCACTCACTCAGTAGCAGGGCGACGGACCCATCAAGCCTCCTTACTCGCCTCTTACGACATGCGTGGTAGGCTACAGTGTTGCTATTCTTTGCTTCCCTTATGGCAACACACTTTGTTTATGCTCTTTTCCCATATGGTTCCCTAAATATCACCACGTTTTCCAGTTTATTTCTCGTCATAACATGCACAGAAAAACGTGACTGCTTATAGATGCCAAATCAAAACCTGGCTATGTGTGCTAATTAAACTTCAAAAGTGGACAGAGCAGTGTGGCTATCATTGTTGTTTTGTATGGGTGTGGTATGTTTGATATGTATATAAAGCTGCCAATAATGAAACGTTTGATCTCTGTTCATGTTTCAGACGTGAGGGCGAGTGTTGAGGTGTGTGTCTGTATGTGTTGGATGGGGGTGGGGATGGAGGTTGTCTAGGACTGTACACATATATGAAAGAAATTGTGTTGCGTATCCCTTACGGGACGTTGCAGTCAACACCAGCATTTTCAGCTGCTGTTGATGTACTAGGCAAGTAGTTACGTTCAGTAGTTTGCCATTGCTTTCTGAACGACCGGCCCCTATACCTTTTTCGAAAAAACCAGCACCGCCGTGTTTCGAACCCGGGTATACGGGCTCACAAACCGCGTTCGCAAGCCCCTAGCCACAGAGTCCGGTTACACATATATAGTATCCGTTAAATAATAATGCTTCTACCAATGATGTTTTGTATCTGTACCGATGTAACATATATGTTATCTGTGTCTCTAGATTCTACCCCATGTAAATGTGTGTGTTTGATTTCGTTAACACGGGAAGACTTTTCATGACAATTGTATATGATTGTTTGGTGTTCCGTAAAATGGAAAGCCGCGATGTTTTTTCCATTTACCTAATCCCATTATGGTAGATATTAGGAGGTTTAATTATGCCCCATTCGTTCTGTCGGAAAACGAACCATTTTCTACAATGATGTGTATAGATTTGTTTTCAGTTGCCGTAATGCAAATGGAATAGTCCACATAACTCACACCTTCTGCTCACCCTTCCCTGGTATGAACGTTTCCCTGACATTGTTGTCCTGCCATAACTTTTCTAGAATTGGTTATAGAGCGACAACGTACAGTACTGGATATCGCGGACATCCCTGTCTCACCAACCTTGTCATTCTGAAAGAATTGGCGAGGTTATGATTTCAAGGACCCAACTTTCTCGTCTTAGATATAGAATTTGAATAAACATTCGAAAATAGATTCACGTGTTGCAGTGGGTGAGATCGTAGTGAAAGCATGGGTGGGATATTATTATTATGTCGAATCTCTTTTCTTGATCTCAAGAGATAATTGAGGAGTGGCAAGTTTCAGATGTGTCTAGATCAGTGGTTCTCAACCGGTGGGGAATTCCCCCCCCCCCCAGGGGGGAATTTTAGGGTTTCCAGGGGGGGGGGGTGAAGACCATTTCAAGATCGCATTAATATAAGAACCGATTACTTGATATTGTTTTTCCCTTCATACTTTACAGTTAAGTACCTCTCATCCTTCTAAAATTCATTTTATAAAGTCAGTAGACCCACAAATCATGTTTTATGTGGATGTCTAGACTTGTTTTAGTATGTGCTATTAAATTTACCTTACATTTTTAGGTATACTGTATAGGGGTGGGGGGATTTTTAGATAGGAAATATGAAAGGGGGGAATGACGTTCTGAAAATACGGTGAAGGGGGGGGGGGAACGGGCCAAATTTTTGATAGGAAGGGGGGGGGATGACGTTCTAAAAATATGGTGAAGGGGGGAACTGGCCAAAAAAGGTTGAGAACCACTGGTCTAGATGATATTCTCCCTTATGGAATGTGCGTGTTTATGGATGATCTAGTGTTGTACACTGTATTGCTGGTCTTTTGGATGAGAGTTGCTAGTATCGGTTTCAGATTATTTGTTCAGTGTCATTGCTAAAATAATGTAGTCTGTGTTTAAACGTGAAATTAGTTAAGCTCTTTCAAAGTGTCTTTTCGGTGTTGTCTTTCGGAATGAGAGTGATGTAAAATATGATGAAACTGGGTGAGAGTTCTTGTTTGTGGAAAGGAAGGATTTTGTTCGTGTAAAATAACCCCACAAAGAAATTAAAAAGTAAAGAAAAATATTAACGCTATAAAATTACTGGACTCTGTATTAATTTAGTGAGTTAGTTAGTCTTTCCTCTTGAGGCTAAGTCGGAGCATTGGTTTTGAAATCTGTCCACTGGATGTTTAGAATTCTTCTAAGACATTTGTTTTCAAAATTGTCTAATTTTTTATCTAAAGCTACAATTGATTTCCATCTCTCACATCCTATACGTTAGCACTGGAATCACACAAGAGTTGACGATTTTAAGTTTCGTATGTTGGTTGAGTGACTTTGACTTCCAGATGTTTGACAGTTTATTGAAGGCACCAGATGGCAGTGAGATTCTAGATAATTTTACTGGTGTATTTAGTGAGTGCTACTGTCTTTTATTGGCTGAAGGATTCTGCGGTCTATATGTCAAATGGCATTGTGCAATTACCCATACATTACTTTCATATGTAATTTATATTTATAAAACATGTATAATGTGCACACAGCAAATATTTCTCACCTCCTTTTTACTCCCTCATTTTTCAAACTTGTATTGAGTGTTAAAGACGTTGCATTCTGTATCATCCGTATGCCTACATGTGTCCTGTATATTTAGTTCGTGGATTGACGGGTTTTGCATGTCGGCTTGTAAACTTTCACCATAGCCAAAACTCCGAGAATCACAAGTTACTGTTTACCTTTTCGTTAATGAATGTTTGCACAAAATCTATTCTACCATCATCTATACCCCGTTCACTCTCAGAAGAGAAGTTATAATTAGTGTCCATCACCAAGCTGAGATTAATAATCATCTGAACGAGTCAGTCATAATTTGGAATATTTATTTTCATTCGCAGCGTGTATTTCTAGTGTGTATCAAAGTACAAAACTACTGAGCGTAATCTTGCCAAGAAATCAACATACAGCTGAAAGATGCTGGTGTTGACAGCGATGTCCTGTAAAGGATATGCAAAAAAAAAAAAAAAAACATCAAAGTACAATGTAACATCTAGCTTTTTATTTCATAGAAATTGAAAGTTGTTCATTTCGTAGAAAGTGAAATGGCATGTATGTTATTGATTTTCCACTACCATGAAGTACATATTAAATGGAGAGAGAGAGAGAGAGAGAGAGAGAGAGAGAGAGAGAGAGAGAGAGAGAGAGAGAGAGAGATAGAGAGAGAGACCTGAAGGAAATTTAATGTGAACAGGAGAAAGTAACAAGAATAATTAGCAAATGAAAAATAAGCAATTGAAAGAATCTGGATAATTCAAAGCTGCTAGTCAATATATCTGATCCTGCTGCAGCTATTAATACCTTTTTTTGCGCTCGCTCGTTTTGAATTTAATCGTAGTCTATACATACTACGTCTAGTAGTGCTGGACTGAATTTTGCCTGTGGATTAGCTTTCCCTATTAACAGTGTCTCTTACCATGAGGCGAACCCACTCCGACTTCTGAGGTACTTGTAATTTACGTCCCCAAGTCAAGGACGATATGTCATCAATGTAGTCCAACTGTTCGGTGTAGAAGATAAACCCCATACCTCGGCATCAGCACACGGGATGTTTAAGAACACACGTTCTTATCCATTCGGCCATGCTGACCTACAGTTATTTATGTGTAGCTTTCCTTGCTGTCTCTGAAGTTATCGTCGTATGTTTATAACAAGTAGCAAGTTAGCTGACATTAATTATATCCGTTCTTTATCTATATCATTACTTCTATGTTAAAATACCTTGTAATTTATTGTACATTTTCATTGTACACAGATCATATTGAATGTTCCCTGGTGCATACTTGACTTTCTTTAACTTTACCTTCAATGTGCCTGTAATCAATATGTGATCACTGAAACAGTTTGCAATTGGAACTGTTTTTGCGATTGTTAACGCATTTCGATAATACCTTTTTCTAATCAATCCGGTGTCTAATACTGCTGTCAGGACTCCACATTGTCCATACTCTACTTGGATATTCCTTAAACCAGGCGTTTCCGACAATCAATTCATGCTCTTATGCCAATTCTACAAGTCTCTTTCCTCTTACGTTTCATTCTCCCAAAGCATGTTTGCCGATAGTGCACCCATCGCCTTAATTATCTTCTTTCGCATTGAAGTCACCCATTTTGATATTTATTACATTTCTTCAAAGCATTCTCCTGTTATTAGTGAGGCGGTATATATAATATTATAATATAACATTGATGAGGAAATATGAATCTTTGGGAACAAGAGGAAATACAGTGAAGAAGAAGAAGAAGAAGAAGAAGAAGAAGAAGAAGAAGAACAAGAAGAACAAGAAGAACAAGAACAAGAAGAACAAGAAGAAGAAACAACAACAACAACAACAACAACAACATCAATATGACTAAGCACTTAAAGAAAACTTGTAAGTTAATCATCAGCAATGAGTTGCGTAGAGAAGAGCCGATGAGAGCTAAGAACTTTATGTGATTAAGTCGTAGAAAAAAAGCAAACAAAGAAATGTCACAGTAATGTGCAAAAATCTTAAGGAAAGGGTTATAGTTGTGATGTTTCATAATTAAAAGATTGTCACGTTCGAAAAACAAAACCCAACACTTGTAAGTTAAAATATAAATGAAGTTTACTTTATTATCGTAAATGTATGTACATAATATTTTAAAATAGATACATCAACTCATGAATACAAGAGCATACATATTACATTTCTTGTGACTAATACACATATTTTTATATTAATTAAAGACTCAATATGTTTGCATTTATGCCTGAGCCAGTTACACATTTGTTTTCCAACCAGTAGCTCGGGTGGTTGTTACTAACAGCTGTTAACCACAACAGTAACTGGATCTGTTTCCAACCCAATATTTGGGGTCGATCCAGAGTGTAAATTAGATAAAGGTCATTGTAATCAAAAAGCAAATATACCAACCCCTTTGGACAACAATAACCTTCAAATTGATATCCAAATTGTGGCTGGCTGGGTCACAGGATTTTTAATCTGAGCCAGGCGATGGACCCTAATATAACTTCTCTTCTGATGTTGAACTGGGTAGGAGTAATGGTAGAGTGGTGGACACATACCGCCGTAAATGTGTGCAAGGTTAGGCCTTACCATATACTAGGTCACGGCAAAATGAAAAGAAGGGACTAGTTACTATCTTTCTTTTGCAAAAAATGTTCAGAAAATTCTGAACAGTATTTGGTACTAGTATGATCAGGTTGGTTCGACCCCAGACCGGACTAAACCGCAAGCATATGGCCACTAGTGAGAAGTAAACCAGGACAACACTACTGGCAGAAACCTCTATTTCATAGTGAAATGGATACAACATATTTTACTGAGATGACAAGGGAGTAAGTAAACTGCTCCACCCTTCTCATTATTGTACAGTGTGATATATCCGAAGGCAATTCTTCATATATCAGTTTGCTGTGTGATTACCTTTTTACTTTTGTGCAGACATGAACATTGTAGAACTATACACGAACAATGTTTTTGAATTATATAATCCCTACACACAGCAAAACGACTAGAAGTCACACATTTATACACTCCAACCATAACGTAACATATGTCAACACACACACACACACACACACACACACACACACACACACACACACACACACACACACACACACACACAGATACACCCACACGCGCGCGCGCACAAAGACGATTACAAGTCACATATTTAATACACTGCAATATTATTGTGACATATTAATACTACTCATTATCACACCCTGCCTCTTCTTTATTAGCTTGTCATCTCTCCAAATCCCATTCGTCATTATCATCGTCTTCCTCTTCTTTATCTTATTTTACACTATATCATTATCTTTCTGAATGTTAATCACTATCATCATCAGCACCATAATAATTTTCATCTTCATTATCTTATGTTCTTCCGCTACCATTATTCATCTTCATAATCATCACCATCTTATATAGACAAAAAAGCTGGGCAGATTTACAGTGAAGAAATCAGACTTTCAGCAGACTGTCTCAGTCTCAATGTTCACTCATGCTGTTTACAGAGCACTAAATGTCCCCAAGAAACAATACATACAAGGGTATTCTTTCAAGAATGACTCTGGCCAGTTGTGAAACGTCACATCTACGCCTCTGTATGAATACATGATTCCCTAGTTTCTGTTTAGTATTATGTCATGTTTATAACATATCTATAACTATATCGATTTCTAGTTCTTGACTATGACATCACAGTTTATATTCGGCTTTTCTCGCATAAGTGTGAATATTTCAGTTCCTCGTTACATATCCCTATACATACTTGAAATACTAATATCAATCAATAACATATCTGTTTACACATGAATGACTAAAATCAGTCAAAATCACATTAATCATTAATATCAGTCAATATCACACGAATCACTAATTTCAACCCAAAACGCATGTTTAAACACGGGACATATCCCTATACATACTTGTAATACGAATATCAATCAATAACATATCTGTTTACACATGAATGACTAAAATCAGTCAAAATCACATTAGTCACTAATATCAATCAATATCACACGAATCACTAATTTCAGCCCAAAACGCATGTTTAAACACGGGAATTCCTTGTTATTGCCTACATATACATTTTAAAGTGCAGTTGTAAACACTGGAATACTTTGGCATTGCCTATATATACATTTTAAAAAGTGTCATGTTCTTTGCAGGACGTTACATTCACCTGCAGACTCTATTGACTATCTGAGATGTGCTAGGCATTTTTTTTTTTTTGCTAGGCAGAAGTGAAACAGAAATCAAAAAGAGAATAGGAATAGCCAAAAATGCTTTCAGCAATATGAAATCAGTATTAACATCTAAAGAGATTAACAACGCATTAAACATTAGAATTGTCAAATGTTATGTATATTCAACATTACTATATGGCGTGGAAGCCTGGACATTGAATAAGCAATTAGAAAGTCCAATGGGGGCACTGAAGATGTGGATATACAGAAGACATGGAAACATTTCATGGAAACAAAAACAATCAAATACAGAGATTCTAGAAACACTGGGAATGAAAAAAAAAAAGAGAAGAGAGTTAATGAACGAAATATAAGAAAAAGCAAGTGAAATATTTCGGCCACATTAAAAGACACATCACTCTTATAAAATGTATATTGGAGGGTAAGGCTGAAGGCAAGCGAACAAGAGGTAGACAACGATACAAGTGCGAAGATAACATCAAGAGATGGACGAACAGCAATCTAACAAAATATACAGTCAGGGCGAGAGACAGACAGTGTTGGAGATCGATTGCAGCCAACCTTCAATGTGAAGACGGCACCTGATTGATTTAGTAAGGCTCTTTTACGTTCATTAGATGACCACAGCTTTCTGAAAGAGAAATCAACACGGAGTCTAACAGACCTAGGTGTTTGAACGAACCCACTACACCGCTGTCAGAAGAAAAAGTTTAAGCTCGTTAAATCTCTCAGTCACGATGACATCTATATATCTATAAATATCGAACATGTAATTCATTGTTGTTGTAGTACCTGATAAGTACTTGAAATCATAGACACGGTATAAAGCATACCTACAAGGACTTTAAAACCTAGTTCCTGTGCATAAAGCTTGTATACAGGTGCTTGAAACCTTTATTCCTATCAATACCATATCTAAAGTACCTGCAACTCTAATTCCTAATAATTCGTCTAAAAAACTATCAAAGAAGCACTTGAAATCCCCGTTCCTTGTACGAGGCAAGTGCAATTCTAGCTGCTTTCCACAAAATATCTAGAAATACGTGACATCCTAGTTGCTGTCTATATCGTGTGTGGAAGTTCTTGAACTGTTAGTTCGTGTCTATGACATGTCTGTAGATGCTGTCTCGACGAACTCTGCGAAGGAAATCTCCAACAGTAACTCGTTTTGCCGGGTTGCGCTGTAAAAGCCTCAACAACATGTCCCTGTAAGGATAGAAACAAACAACGACATTAACTAAGTTTTCACACGATAATATTCAATAACGCAATGGTATTAACTGACACACGCACAATGATAAACAAAGCAGTCATCTAAATCAAGGGAAACACACAACACAATTATATGCGGCAGAGACAACACACCAAGTTCGAAATTTTAAAAAGGGGACCCTTTTATACTCGTTTTGGGTCTATGGTGTTTGACTCCCATTGTTATCGATTAATCGACACTCGGTGGGTGATATGTTTAGTATCACACATGTCGCCTTTACTTCCCAAGACATTTACTGGTACTCATTTTAGGCTGGGTCTTTTCTGAGAGGCCACGTCAGTTGTTAAATCCGCTCCGATGAGAATTCGAACCCTTCACCACAGGGCCCTCAAGCGAGCGTCTATTCATCACGCTAATGCGGCAGCCCAAATTCCAAATGGTCAGTTGAAAATAGCGTATTCAGCAGATACAAGCGGACAAACTAAACAACAGAAAGAAGTAGATACAAGCGGAAAAAACTAGACAACAGAAAGAAGCAGATACAGGCGGGAAAACTAAACAACACAAAGAAGCAGATACAGGCGGACAAACTAAACAACAGTAAAAAAATAAGCGGACAAACTAAACAACAAAACGAAGCAGATACAAGCGGACAAATTATCCAACAGAAAGAAGCAGATACTAGCGGATAGACTAAACAGCAGAAAGAAGCAGATACACTCGGACAAACTAAACAGAAAGAAGCAGATACAAGCGGACAAACTAAAAAATAGAGAGAATCAGATATAAGCTGACAAACCAAACAACAGAAAGAAGCAAAGACAAAAAGATAGATAGACAACATATAGAAGCAAATACACAAAAAATAGATAGACAGCAGATAGAAGCAAATACAAAAGCAGAGAGAGGCAACAGACATAAGTAAATGCAAAAGGAGAGATAGACAACAGATAGAAGCAAAGGCAAAGGCAGAGATAGACAGCAGAAAGAAGTAAATACAAAAGGATAGACAGAAAACAGATAGAAGCAAATGCAAAAGGATAGACAGAAAACAGACAGAAGTAAATACAAAAGGAGAGACAGAAAACAGATAGAAGCAAATACCAAAGGATAGTCAAACATCAGATAGAAGCAAATACAAAAGGAGAGATAGAAAACAGATAGAAGCAAATACAAAAAGATAGACAGACAACAGAAATAATCAGAAGACAAAGATGAATGAAAAAAGGAGGTCAGCATGGCAAAATGGATAAGAGTACTCGCTCTTCAATTTCCCGTGTGTCCATGCCGAGGTAGCGGGTTCAAACACAACACCGGTAAGGTAAACTAAAATGTTGACTTCTCGTCCTTGACTTAGACGTAAACTACAAGTACCACAGACGTCGGAGTGGGTTCGCCTGATGGTGAGGGACACTAATAATAGGAAAGCTAATCCACACACTGCCGGTCTCCCTGGCTTAGGTATTAAAGACTTTCTTCGTAATCCCGTATACTCTTGTGAGTAACGTGACGTGCTTGAGAAACGGTGGCGGTTCTCTCCGCGTCGGTAACTTACTGGGGATATGAGAAATCCCAGAAAGCAATGGCAAACTACTGAGCGTAATCTTGCCAAGAAATCAACAATAAGCTGAAAGATGCTGATGTTGACAGCGATGTCCTGTAAAGGATATGCGAAGCAAAAAACAAACAAACAAACAAACAAACAAACAAAAACAAACAAAAGAACTTAAATCAGTCCAGTGCACTAGATATAGTAGATTGTGTATGAACTACGCTTGAGTTCAAAGTAAGCGAAAGAAAATAAAACAGAAAGAAGCAAATACACAAGGACAAATAGACAAAAGAAATAAGCAGGTACAAAAGGACAGATAGACAAAAGAAATAAGCAGGTACAAAAGGACAGATAGACAAAAGAAATAAGTAGGTACACAAGGACAAATAGACAAAAGAAATAAGCAGGTATAAAAGGACAGATAGACAAAAGAAATAAGCAGGTACAAAAGGACAGATAGACAAAAGAAATAAGCAGGTACAAAAGGACAAATAGACAAAAGAAATAAGCAGGTACAAAAGGACAGACTAGACATCGGACAGAAGCTGATTCAAAAAGACACACTAGGTAACAGAAAGAAGAAGATAACAAAGAACAATAGACGACAGAAAGAAGCAGATACAATAGGGCACTAGACAATAGAGAGAAACAGATACACGAGGACACTAAATAACAGAAAGCAACATACACAATAGGACAGTAGGCGACGTAAAGCTCCGTGGCGAAGGTGTTACGGACGCAGTTCGTAATCCCGCATACCGCGTTCGAAACACAGCTGTGTTGGTTATTTATGAAATGGTATGGGTGGCGGTCGTTCAGAAAGCAATGAATGTAAACTTGCCCAGGAATCACGAACAGCCAAAAAATGCTGGGTTTGACTGCTACGTCCGTACCGGATATACCGAATTTTTAGACGTAAAAAACAGACACATAAGAAGACTATAGGACAGAAAGATACAGATTGAAGTGGACACTCGACGACAGAAAGAAACAGATAGAAGTGGACACTAGACGACAGAAAGAAACAGCTAGAGGTGAACACTAGACGATAGAAAGAAGGCAGAGGATTCCATTCCAGGCATAAAAGATGCGAACAGAAAAACATACATTAGACATGATTAAATCACAAAAAATATGACACACTAGACAGTAATAGGAGGAAATGCGAAAGAAGCAAATAGCAGAGAAGACACTAGACTACGGGAAGAATTAAACAACAGAAAAGACACTGTATAATGAAAATAAGTTAATAACAGGGGAGACAACAGAGACATAAAAAGAAATAAATGACAGACACTGAACATTGGACAGATGTAAATAACAAAGGCGACGTTAGGCAGTATAAAGAAGTATAAAACAGAGAAGACACTAGACAACAGACAGAAATAAGTAACAGAAAATCTACTAGGCAACGGGACAAAAGTAAGTACATGCGAACCAGTAAAAAGCGGATGAAACTAAGCCAGGTTAGACAACTGCAAGATGTAGCTAACAGGAATTACAATAGACATCAAGAAACGAAGACAAATAAGATACAATACAACAGAAAAACATGAAACAATGGACATAAAAACAGAGAAAACTGTGGTCAGCTTAAATAAATAAATAATTGAAACGCTATTGGACAACCGAAAGAAAGAAATAACAGAGACGACACTAGGCAAGAAAAAGCAGTAAATAAAATAGAATATCAAGCGAATCACGGGGTGATGAACAGACCCTGGCACTGGATAGGACATACAGAGAAAACCTGTTATTAGTCTAACTAGGAAGTCCTTTCTATGAATTATATAGAGCAAACGATAAAGATTGAGACATAAAGACACACAAAAGCAATAATTAGCAACATAAATGAATAATGTAGGTAGGACATGGAGAAAGCTGCAGGAGATGACAACACATAGCAAAGTAGAGTCTATGCTCCACTGTGGGATAAAAGGCAGGAGGAAGAGGAGGAGAGGCAGCAGGTGCCGATGATGAAGAAGAAGAGGAGGAGAAGGAGAAAAAAAAAAAGAACAATATAACGGAGAAACACACTAACCAACAGAAAGAATGAATTAACAGTGAACACAAAAATAACATAAAGAAATAAAGAAGACAAAAGTTGCTAGACAACAGAAAGTAGCAAATAACCTAGAAGACAAGATAGGATATAGGAGTAAATAATAAAGAAGGCACTAGACAACAGAGGATCTTCTCCTGTACTGTATGTTGTGTTTCGTGAATGTGTTTGTTTTCTGATGTAGGCTAGTCGCCGCAACGTCGAGTATGTGTTGTAATTCTGTTTTGTAAAGCTGCATTACTTTGTGTTATTTTATATTGTAGACAACAGAAGGAAAGAAATAAATATCAGGGAAAACACCTTTTGTTTTTGTTCGCATATCCTTTACCGGACATCGCTGTCAACATCAGCATCTTCCAGCTGATTGTTGATTTCTTGGCAAGATTACGCTGAGTAGTTTGCCATTGCTTTCTGAGCGAACGGCTCACAAACCCCGTAAGTTATCGATGCGGTGAGAACCGCTTCCGATTCTCGCGCACGTCACGTTACTCACAAGAGTATACGGGATTACGGAGAAAGTTGGGAAGACACTAGATAACGGAAAGAAGTAAATATCAGGTGAAACACTAGACTATGGAAATAAGTAAATATCAAAGAAGTTACCGGGAAACTAAAAGAAGTAAATTTCACGGAAAACATTAGGCAACGGAAAAAATTAAATACGAGTATCTGAGATAACACTAGGCAAAGGAAATAAGTAAATATCAGGGAAAACACCAGACAACCGAAAGAAGTAAATAACAGGGAAGACACTGGACAATGTAAATAAGTAAATATCAGGGAAAACACTAGACAACGGAAAGAAGTAAATATCGGAGAATACACTAGGTAACGGAAAGAAGTAACTATCGGAGAAGACACTAGACAACGGAAAGAAGTAAATATCAGGGAAGGCTCTAGGCAACGGAAAGAAGTAAATATCGGAGAAGACACTAGGCAACGGAAAGAAGTAAATATCAGGGAAAACACTAGACAACGGAAAGAAGTAAATATCAGGGAAGGCACTAGACAAGGGAAAGAAGTAAATATCAGGGAAGGCACTAGGAAACGGAAAGAAGTAAATATCGCAGAAGACACTAGGCAAAGGAAAGAAGTAAATATCAGGGAAAACACTAGACAACGGAAAGAAAGAAATATCACGGAAGGCCTAGGAAACGGAAAGAAGTAAATATCAGGGAGGACACTAGACAACGGAAAGAACTAAATATAGGAGAAGACACCGGGCAACGGAAAGAAGTAAATATAAGGGAAAACACTAAACAACATAAGTAATAATATACGAGTATCAGTTATGACAAAAGGCAAAGAAAATAAGTAAATATCACGGAAAACAGTAGACAGCGGAAATAAGAAAATATTGGGGAAAACACTAGACAGCGGAAAGAAGTAAATATCAGAGAAGGGACTAGACAACTGAAGTTAATCAATAGCCAAGTAAACATTGGACATGGGAACAGATTAATATTGCATAGGAAAGGTAAGAATGATCACGTGTCTTCAACACTACAAACAATAAAATGGGACTGAGTTGGTCAAATATCAACATACACGGTTGTGTTTATGAATGTACCTGTTCCCTGGCGTGAGTGATTCAATGAGGGCAAGAGACGCTGGAAAAGTTTAAATCAAATTAGGACAAGACTCAACAACGATGGGGCTACAGAGGTTTGAGTGAGTCAATATGCAGCTGGACACAGACTAGCAGGTTGATGTTATGTAAATTCTACAGTGGTTTGGGTGAGTCAATGTGTTGCAGGACAGAGAATAGCAGGTTCATGTTAAGTAAGTTCTACAGGGGTTAGAGTGAGCCATTGTGTAGCAGAACAGTATATCAGGTTGATTTTATATAAGTTCTACAGGGGTTAGAGTGAGCCATTGTGTAGCAGAACAGTATATCAGGTTGATGTTATATAAGTTCTACAGGGGTTGGAGTGAACCAGTGGGTTGCAAGACACAGAATAGTAGGTTGATGTTACGTAAGTTAGTAAAGGACCCTTTTACACGTCTTAGGTACATTGGACATGTTGTGTTGGACCCTACTCTTACAGATTATTCAACTCTCGGCGGGTGAAGTGGTCAGTATCACATTCCACATTTACTTCCCTTGACATTTCCTGGTACCATTGTTAGGCTGAGTTGACTTGGGAGCCCAGGTGAATTTTGAAATCCGCTCCAATGGGGATTCCAATCTGTGACCACCGGGCTGACAGGCGAGCGTCTAGCCACTACGCTGCCGTTGTTCCTGAGGTGGCTGTTGCATAACGTTAATGATACTGATCATGGCAATCACATTGATGAAGATGATGATGATTATGAAAAATGTAATGACACATACCTGATATTTGGCTGCAGATCTTGCCTCTTCTTTGTCTCAGAGTAGTAGTTGATACTCTCATCAGATCCTCGCTCAAATACCAGGCACCAGATCACAACTCCAAGACTGTAGGCGTCCATCTGTGAACAAGCAATTACAACATCTGGTTAGTGTTGTGACTGAGGACATTTTGATAATTAGTTCATATTTGTGAATGAAATCAAAGTATCAGCTCACAGGGCATATGCATGTGTGCCAAATATCTCTCAAGGGATATATTAGAGTATAAATTTACAGATACTGCCGTGGGATACTAATTGTTGCATCTTCATTTGTACTAGATAGTGGTATTATGTGATGTGATGACCAGCTTCTTTCTTCTTCAGATGTTCCACCCAGACAAATCTCTGCTACAGTTTATAAAGCTGGGTTGACCCAAACATTTGGCAGGTAGAAATAAAATTCGACACTGAAGACTCCCTGACTAGTGTATCGGTAAGGTAGAGGATTAACAACTACACCCTCACAACTTCTAAATGTTAGATACTTAAGCTAATCTACCGGCCCTAACCATTCCTAAACAATAATGGTGTCTGACAGTGTCATCCCTTCATTTTCTTGTGTAATAGCTTTCCAACATTCTATCCAGAATCGTTGTCTGACCATGCTTTCAATTTCCTACCTGTTGTAAGAATCTGGAAATTTTTCACAAATAACGTTGTTTGTCCATGCCATCCCTTTCATTTCTGTTGTAAGACATCTCCAACTTTCTCTCATGTAACATTCTCTGACCACTCCATCCCTTTCATTTCTAGTGTTAAACATCTCCAACTTCTACAGTCAGCAGCAAATTATCGTTAACTTGAATTTTTCTTTTATTTGATCATATACGCTTTTTTATCTGCGTAAGGTCTCCGTCCGTTTATTATAATCAATTGTATAACTGAGGTATCTTTAGCCTAGCTGTCAGTTCACTAAGATACCGACTGTTGTCTGGAGGTTAATGCTCAATACTCGCAGGATGTTACCCCATCTCTGCAACTCAAGGGTGGACCCAGTATTACAAAATGCATACCACACATTTCTGAGAAAGTTTCGTGCCCTGGTGAAATACTGTCATTATCAGACCTCGTGTTGCGATCGGTCACCAACATTATTCACTTCACACAATTACCCCAACATATTTTGGTTGGTTAATTTTTTCATTTGTTTGCCTGTAGATATTTAGTCTGTCATAGTTTCCCGCTTGCTATTTCAAGTGATCGTCTTGACTCTGTCCACGGGTGCTGAGTATTGTGTAAGCATCCAGTGTTACCTGTTATTATAAAAAGTTATATGTTGCCTACTATCTCAATCTGTCACCTATGTCGGGTCTTCATCCTTGGCGGTGACCGCCAGTCTTATTATCCTTTTTCTCATATACCATTTTGTACACGCCAGTCTTATCATCCTTTTTCTCATATACCTTTTTCGACATTCTAGTCTAGAAGTAATCCAGCCATACAGAACTTAATTACGGAAAACATGGCGTTCAGTAAAGTTGCATTACTTTGTGTTGTTTTTATATTGTTTACATTTCCACAGCTTTACAGCAGTTCCACTAATTTTATCAATTTATTGCGTACATACTATTTTCTATACAGTAATCTTATCCTCTTTCTAAAATACCAGTTTCTACACTCCAGTGATACCCCGAGTCTGACTCTTATTTCCTACGATGGAGATCAGACTGGCCGAATGGATATGAGCGTTCGTCCTTAAAACACCCGCTGCGCTGATGCCGAAGTAGCGGGTTCAACCCCTACACTTGTCATTAGGACTAAAATGTTGACTTCTGAGCCTTGACTGCGGGACGTAAGTTACATGTACTTCAGAAATCGGAGTGGGTTTTCCTGATGGCGAGGGGGACTGGTTTTATAGAAAGAGGGGGAGAGACTGAGCTATATGGGATAAAACCTGTTGTATGTTTATTAAGGTAAAGGGTGTCTCATCGCAAGTACTACCGTTAAGGTGTGAAGCATTAGGTCGTCCAATTCATATAATCTAGGCCACGACATAATGAGGTGTGGTCGCCAGTACACTTCCTTGCAGATATCCCTTCTCAGACAGTCTCCATACAATTGTGAACATGATCCAGTACACATTGCACGCCCTGCTGGGGAATGGTGATGTGGAAAACAGAATCCTACAACTGTTGGGTATTTAACCTAGACCACTGTGTTTAGTAAGTCGGCACACTAATCACTATGCTAGTGTGGCTGTTCCTAGATAAATATAGTGACTTGTCACAGAATAAAACCACACGGACGTTAGAACATAAAATGGAAATTTATTTGCAAGTCACATGTATATTCAAAACATTTGAAGAAAATGCCGTAACTGCGACACCCCCCCCCCCCCCCACCACACACACACACACACACACGCATAAAGAACCATTTTAAAGCCTCGAGACGTGTTGGCTATATCGTAGGTAATTTGTTTTTTTATTGAAGGAAGAAAATTACAGCAAATAACTTGTACAGAGCCAGAAAGACCAGCAATGAAGTTTACAAGATCTTTGTGATTAACTACAGGCTATAAGGTGGAAAAGGGACGATGAAGTGACGGGGAGGAGGATTAGTAGTTGTACTTAGGGTAGATAACGGAAAGAAGGAGTAGAGGAAAGAAACGGAAATGAAAGAATGAACTTATTTTAGAAGGTTAAAAATTGGGCACGCAGTGCTGTCTACATTGTGGCCATGGTTTCAATAGTCGTATGCAAACTAAGATAAAAATCAGCAGCAAAAGATGGGATATGCATATAGGTGATGAAAAATTATACATAATAAAGATCAACAGGTGTACTTATTATAAAAGAAAGAAAGTTTAAGGTGTGAATAGAAGCTTGTAAAGCCTACATAGAAGGTAAGCAAAGTGTTAGCATGCGAAGTAGTTTTAGCCGTTACAGATTACACATTTAGTAAGTAGGGAAAATAAAAATGTAGACATTAAAAGGAAAGGATAAAACTTATACATTGTATAAATAGTAACACTTACTTTGTAAGGGTCAAGTTCCACGTCAGGTTTGGCTTTAATATATTCCGGAGCAAAGTATCCATGTGTGCCGCCAATATTACGTTTGGCCAGTGTTTTTTGTTCAGGTTCCAGCTCCTTCGCCAGGCCGAAGTCTCCAAGGATGGCGTTACATTCTTCATCTATGAAAATATTGTCCAGTTTCACGTCGAGGTGCACCAGGTTGTGATTGTGTAGATAGCGAAGTGCACACGCCACTTGGATAGCATATAATTCCGTCATGTCAAGGATCATGTAGCCAAGATATTCGCCCAGCGAGCCTCCAGAGTAATACTTCATAGTTATACACAAATCTGTCGGGCATGAAGTCGCATAGATACACTTTGCGATAAATGGGTGGTCCAACGATTGCATGAATTTGACCTCGAGGTTGAACATGTCCATGTTTCTTTCACGTGTCTCCTCGTTGAGCAAGGTAAACCGTTTGACTATAGATTTCTTGTCGGGCTGACCCCAGAGCGAGGCTAACACAATGTCCCCGCACATGCCCTCGTCTAGGATCGTCTCCGAACACAGGCTGGAGAAACAGAAGAAATCCACAAGGGAGTCAATCACATCAGGACTTCGGAGAACAGATTGAGTCATGCTGAAATACAACTTGCCGATATTGAAACTAGTAAATCCAAGCCTGAAATGTAGTCCACACTGGAATAGAAGAACACGACTGCTCGAAACCACTGCTGGTGAAACCTGAAAGATCTGGTAGAAATTGTAACATGTGGACCGTCTTTGTACTTAGAAAATCCTCCTGGAAGCTACATAGAAGCTTCCCATGAGCGTCTATTATATAATGAGCTTACCAGTGTGACGTGTAACCAGCTAACAGATGAAAGAACGCCGCCACCCACATTGGTAGGCTTAAGTCAATATTGGGCACCGGTACGTGCCAGCATCTCCCCTAGAACAATACAATCACCGGACGCTTGTGTCCAGCCGGAGCTACCACCTGAACAGAGCCTTCATGACAGGCTTGGGAGTGCCAAGGACGTTCAAGGGTGACACTTCGAGAACAAAATCACAAAGAAAGAAACTATAGAATACACGTGAGTCTGCGCGCGCGCGCATATCTATATATATATATATATATATATATATATATATATATATATATATATATATATATATATATATATACACACACACACACACATACACACAGAACACAAATCATCTAGGGCAGGCAGTACTGTCTGCATTATGGCCGTTGTTTAAACAATCGTATGAAGCATGCAAAATAAGATAAAAATCTGAAGAAGAAGATGAGATAGATATACGGGTGATGAAATATTATACATAAAGATATATACCGTGGCGATTATTACTGGAATTTTACAACTGAAAATGGAAGTCTTTTTATATATTCTGGTAGAGATGTCGGAGGCCAGAGCGGAGTGGTATTTTGTTCAGATAAAATAACTGCCAAAGCTTTAATTGGATATAATCAGAATAATAATAAGAAGAATGAGAGGATATTGCTACTTGCACTTCATAGAGACTAACATTTGTAATTCTCTGTGCTCTGTACACTTCTTGAAGACCGACACTTATAATCCACTGTGCACGTTTTAAAGACGAATGGGGGTATATTGCATTGTACTCTTCGCAAAGACTGATATTTATACTGCACTGTGCACTTCGAGCAAGCTTAAACATTACAGTGCTCTGCAAATTTTTTTTCAGGTTAAGTCATACACTGCTCTGTGCATTTCTTGTAGACTTAAAAATAAACAATGTTATGAGCGGCTTGTTTATTTCGCAACTTAAATTCCCGCTTCTTGCGTTCGTTGTCTAGGACGGCTGCTTGGTGCAGCTAACAGTGTCTTCCCACTTTTGAAATTGTAACCTAAAAGACGTGTTTACACCCGTCGATGCGTTTTGGTTATATGGTGCTAGTCTCATATTTTAATAGACGAAGCGAAACACAATGAGTAATGTGGGCATCCTGCTATCTTAACTTAACAGAACATTTCCTATCGCCCATATTAGATGGGAAAATCATCCTGGGATCCCAGATGAACACAATCGCCCATATTAGATTGTGTTCATCTGGGATCCCAGGATGATTTTCTAAGAATTCTTATGTGACTTCGAACACATACCGTCTGTACCGACAGACAAGCGTTCTAACCCCTGCTCTACAGTGATATTTATAATGAAATCTGACTTGCAATATTCCAACAAATCGATGTAATCACTTCCTTTGTTTAAATTCATTGTCAGCATTCACAGTTTTCGTTATGTCATCGAAATATAAAGACAATTTCGGGAATCTTAAATTATTTTCGTATTGGTTACAGAAAATGTTCCGGGGTGCAAATGTGGCTTCCATTGCACAGATCTAGTCGCTGGATGATGATGATGATGATGATGATGATGATGATGATGATGATGATGATGATGATGATGTATATCATATTTATCCAAGATATATGTTTTAGCTCCGATTGTGTCAAGTCTCCAAGCCAGCCAGGTATTTATGTTTCTATGGTTCCCTTTCCGGCTCCGTGGCGAAGGTGTTACGGACAAAGTTCATATTCCCGCATACCGCATTCGAAACACGGCCGTGTTTTGTTTTAATGAAATGGTATGCGTTCAGACAGCAATGGCAAACTACTGAACGTAAACTTGCCCAGGAATCACGAAGAGCAAAACATGCTGGGGATGACTGCTACGTCCGTAAAAGATATGCAGCTAGTTAGTTAGTTAGTTAGTCGCAGTTCCAACTTCACAGCAACGGATCGTCCCCATTATGCTCCGTTCCTGTGCCAGTGAATATCACACAAAACGCTCCCCACTGCCCAATGTGAAAAGTGGAAAAGACAGGAGTCTCGACAAACAACAGCCTGCACAGATACACTGTGCATAATGCCGCCACCAGAATGTCAACACACCAGTCCCCCACGAAATACCCTCTTCATCTCTGATGGAATCGGCAGTCATTTTTCTGTCTGAATGTTTCCTAGATGTTCACCAACACAGTCCACGAAAATACAGTTCATCGCTGATGGCAATAGCAGTCAACCAGAAGCCCAGCAGCCACGCATTTCTGCATAAGGCAAAATCCGGTCAACTCTGGGACATAGCCACCTGCCATCGCTCCGAACATGCAGTCACGCTCCAAAAGACCTCAGGCAGATTCAAAAGCATTTCACACGAAACTCACAGCTACAGTGTCGCGCCACGCACTCACTCAGTAGCAGGGCGACGGACCCATCAAGCCTCCTTAGTCGCCTCTTACGACATGCGCGGTAGGCTACAGTGTTGCTATTCTTTGCTTCCCTTATGGCAACACACTTTGTTTATGCTCTTTTCCCATATGGTTCCCTAAATATCACCACGTTTTCCAGTTTATTTCTCGTCATAACATGCACAGAAAAACGTGACTGCTTATAGATGCCAAATCAAAACCTGGCTATGTGTGCTAATTAAACTTCAAAAGTGGACAGAGCAGTGTGGCTATCATTGTTGTTTTGTATGGGTGTGGTATGTTTGATATGTATATAAAGCTGCCAATAATGAAACGTTTGATCTCTGTTCATGTTTCAGACGTGAGGGCGAGTGTTGAGGTGTGTGTCTGTATGTGTTGGATGGGGGTGGGGATGGAGGTTGTCTAGGACTGTACACATATATGAAAGAAATTGTGTTGCGTATCCCTTACGGGACGTTGCAGTCAACACCAGCATTTTCAGCTGCTGTTGATGTACTAGGCAAGTAGTTACGTTCAGTAGTTTGCCATTGCTTTCTGAACGACCGGCCCCTATACCTTTTTCGAAAAAACCAGCACCGCCGTGTTTCGAACCCGGGTATACGGGCTCACAAACCGCGTTCGCAAGCCCTTAGCCACAGAGTCCGGTTACACATATATAGTATCCGTTAAATAATAATGCTTCTACCAATGATGTTTTGTATCTGTACCGATGTAACATATATGTTATCTGTGTCTCTAGATTCTACCCCATGTAAATGTGTGTGTTTGATTTCGTTAACACGGGAAGACTTTTCATGACAATTGTATATGATTGTTTGGTGTTCCGTAAAATGGAAAGCCGCGATGTTTTTCCATTTACCTAATCCCATTATGGTAGATATTAGGAGGTTTAATTATGCCCCATTCGTTCTGTCGGAAAACGAACCATTTTCTACAATGATGTGTATAGATTTGTTTTCAGTTGCCGTAATGCAAATGGAATAGTCCACATAACTCACACCTTCTGCTCACCCTTCCCTGGTATGAACGTTTCCCTGACATTGTTGTCCTGCCATAACTTTTCTAGAATTGGTTATAGAGCGACAACGTACAGTACTGGATATAGCGGACATCCCTTTCTCACCAACCTTGTCATTCTGAAAGAATTGGCGAGGTTATGATTTCAAGGACCCAACTTTCTCGTCTTAGATATAGAATTTGAATAAACATTCGAAAATAGATTCACGTGTTGCAGTGGGTGAGATCGTAGTGAAAGCATGGGTGGGATATTATTATTATGTCGAATCTCTTTTCTTGATCTCAAGAGATAATTGAGGAGTGGCAAGTTTCAGATGTGTCTAGATCAGTGGTTCTCAACCGGTGGGGAATTCCCCCCCAGGGGGGAATTTTAGGGTTTCCAGGGGGGAGGGGATGAAGACCATTTCAAGATCGCATTAATATAAGAACCGATTACTTGATATTGTTTTTCCCTTCATACTTTACAGTTAAGTACCTCTCATCCTTCTAAAATTCATTTTATAAAGTCAGTAGACCCACAAATCATGTTTTATGTGGATGTCTAGACTTGTTTTAGTATGTGCTATTAAATTTACCTTACATTTTTAGGTATACTGTATAGGGGTGGGGGGATTTTTAGATAGGAAATATGAAAGGGGGGAATGACGTTCTGAAAATACGGTGAAGGGGGGGGGGGGGGAACGGGCCAAATTTTTGATAGGAAGGGGGGGGGGATGACGTTCTAAAAATATGGTGAAGGGGGGAACGGGCCAAAAAAGGTTGAGAACCACTGGTCTAGATGATATTCTCCCTTATGGAATGTGCGTGTTTATGGATGATCTAGTGTTGTACACTGTATTGCTGGTCTTTTGGATGAGAGTTGCTAGTATCGGTTTCAGATTATTTGTTCAGTGTCATTGCTAAAATAATGTAGTCTGTGTTTAAACGTGAAATTAGTTTAGCTCTTTCAAAGTGTCTTTTCGGTGTTGTCTTTCGGAATGAGAGTGATGTAAAATATGATGAAACTGGGTGAGAGTTCTTGTTTGTGGAAAGGAAGGATTTTGTTCGTGTAAAATAACCCCACAAAGAAATTAAAAAGTAAAGAAAAATATTAACGCTATAAAATTACTGGACTCTGTATTAATTTAGTGAGTTAGTTAGTCTTTCCTCTTGAGGCTAAGTCGGAGCATTGGTTTTGAAATCTGTCCACTGGATGTTTAGAATTCTTCTAAGACATTTGTTTTCAAAATTGTCTAATTTTTTATCTAAAGCTACAATTGATTTCCATCTCTCACATCCTATACGTTAGCACTGGAATCACACAAGAGTTGACGATTTTAAGTTTCGTATGTTGGTTGAGTGACTTTGACTTCCAGATGTTTGACAGTTTATTGAAGGCACCAGATGGCAGTGAGATTCTAGATAATTTTACTGGTGTATTTAGTGAGTGCTACTGTCTTTTATTGGCTGAAGGATTCTGCGGTCTATATGTCAAATGGCATTGTGCAATTACCCATACATTACTTTCATATGTAATTTATATTTATAAAACATGTATAATGTGCACACAGCAAATATTTCTCACCTCCTTTTTACTCCCTCATTTTTCAAACTTGTATTGAGTGTTAAAGACGTTGCATTCTGTATCATCCGTATGCCTACATGTGTCCTGTATATTTAGTTCGTGGATTGACGGGTTTTGCATGTCGGCTTGTAAACTTTCACCATAGCCAAAACTCCGAGAATCACAAGTTACTGTTTACCTTTTCGTTAATGAATGTTTGCACAAAATCTATTCTACCATCATCTATACCCCGTTCACTCTCAGAAGAGAAGTTATAATTAGTGTCCATCACCAAGCTGAGATTAATAATCATCTGAACGAGTCAGTCATAATTTGGAATATTTATTTTCATTCGCAGCGTGTATTTCTAGTGTGTATCAAAGTACAAAACTACTGAGCGTAATCTTGCCAAGAAATCAACATACAGCTGAAAGATGCTGGTGTTGACAGCGATGTCCTGTAAAGGATATGCAAAAAAAAAAAAAAAAACATCAAAGTACAATGTAACATCTAGCTTTTTATTTCATAGAAATTGAAAGTTGTTCATTTCGTAGAAAGTGAAATGGCATGTATGTTATTGATTTTCCACTACCATGAAGTACATATTAAATGGAGAGAGAGAGAGAGAGAGAGAGAGAGAGAGAGAGAGAGAGAGAGAGAGAGAGAGAGAGAGAGAGAGAGAGAGATAGAGAGAGAGACCTGAAGGAAATTTAATGTGAACAGGAGAAAGTAACAAGAATAATTAGCAAATGAAAAATAAGCAATTGAAAGAATCTGGATAATTCAAAGCTGCTAGTCAATATATCTGATCCTGCTGCAGCTATTAATACCTTTTTTTGCGCTCGCTCGTTTTGAATTTAATCGTAGTCTATACATACTACGTCTAGTAGTGCTGGACTGAATTTTGCCTGTGGATTAGCTTTCCCTATTAACAGTGTCTCTTACCATGAGGCGAACCCACTCCGACTTCTGAGGTACTTGTAATTTACGTCCCCAAGTCAAGGACGATATGTCATCAATGTAGTCCAACTGTTCGGTGTAGAAGATAAACCCCATACCTCGGCATCAGCACACGGGATGTTTAAGAACACACGTTCTTATCCATTCGGCCATGCTGACCTACAGTTATTTATGTGTAGCTTTCCTTGCTGTCTCTGAAGTTATCGTCGTATGTTTATAACAAGTAGCAAGTTAGCTGACATTAATTATATCCGTTCTTTATCTATATCATTACTTCTATGTTAAAATACCTTGTAATTTATTGTACATTTTCATTGTACACAGATCATATTGAATGTTCCCTGGTGCATACTTGACTTTCTTTAACTTTACCTTCAATGTGCCTGTAATCAATATGTGATCACTGAAACAGTTTGCAATTGGAACTGTTTTTGCGATTGTTAACGCATTTCGATAATACCTTTTTCTAATCAATCCGGTGTCTAATACTGCTGTCAGGACTCCACATTGTCCATACTCTACTTGGATATTCCTTAAACCAGGCGTTTCCGACAATCAATTCATGCTCTTATGCCAATTCTACAAGTCTCTTTCCTCTTACGTTTCATTCTCCCAAAGCATGTTTGCCGATAGTGCACCCATCGCCTTAATTATCTTCTTTCGCATTGAAGTCACCCATTTTGATATTTATTACATTTCTTCAAAGCATTCTCCTGTTATTAGTGAGGCGGTATATATAATATTATAATATAACATTGATGAGGAAATATGAATCTTTGGGAACAAGAGGAAATACAGTGAAGAAGAAGAAGAAGAAGAAGAAGAACAAGAAGAACAAGAAGAACAAGAACAAGAAGAACAAGAAGAAGAAACAACAACAACAACAACAACAACATCAATATGACTAAGCACTTAAAGCAAACTTGTAAGTTAATCATCAGCAATGAGTTGCGTAGAGAAGAGCCGATGAGAGCTAAGAACTTTATGTGATTAAGTCGTAGAAAAAAAGCAAACAAAGAAATGTCACAGTAATGTGCAAAAATCTTAAGGAAAGGGTTATAGTTGTGATGTTTCATAATTAAAAGATTGTCACGTTCGAAAAACAAAACCCAACACTTGTAAGTTAAAATATAAATGAAGTTTACTTTATTATCGTAAATGTATGTACATAATATTTTAAAATAGATACATCAACTCATGAATACAAGAGCATACATATTACATTTCTTGTGACTAATACACATATTTTTATATTAATTAAAGACTCAATATGTTTGCATT
>OY992888.1:43631696-43738881 GCA_963921405.1 Cepaea hortensis
CCTCCTTCTCCTCCCTCCTCCTTTCTCCCTCTTCCTCCCTCTTCCTTCTCCCTCCGCCTCCTCCCTCCTCCCACTCTCTCCTCCTTCCTCCCTCCTCCCTTTCCCTCCTCCTCCCTCTCCTCCTCCTCCTGCGTTCTCCTCCTCCCTCCTTCTCCCTCCTCCTCCCTCTTCCTCCTCCCTCCTCCTTCTCCTCCCTCCTCCTTCTCCCTCTTCCTCCTCCCTCTTCCTCCCTCTTCCTGCTCCCTCCGCCTCCTCCCTCCTCCTACTCTCTCCTCCTCCTCCCTCCTCCTCCCTCTCCCCTCCTCCTCCCTCTCTTCCTCCTCCTCCCTCCTCCTCCTGCGTTCTCCTTCTCCCTCTTCCTCCTCCCTCCTCCTCCCCCTCCTCCTCCACCCTACTCCTCCCTCCTCTTCCTAATCCCTCCTCCTCCCTCATATTCCTCCCTATTCCTCCTGTCTCCTGTCTCCTCCTCCCTCCTCCTCCCTCCTCTTCCCTCCTCCACCTCCCTCTTCCTCCTCCCTCCTCCATTTACCCAAGACAGACAGACAGACAGATAGTCGGGAACGGGATCTTATATGACTACTTATATGATTTAAATGAGATGCTCTCCACCATGGGCTGGGCCGGGTCAGACAGACAGACAGACAGATAGATAGACAGACAGACAGACAGTCGGGAACGGGAACTTATATGACTACTTATATGAGGAGTTGGGCGATGCCGGGCCGGGTCAGACAGACAGACAGATAGATAGTCGGGAACGGGAACTTATATGACTACTTATATGAATTAAATGAGATGCTCCCCATCAGGATCTGGGCGAAGCCGGGCCGGGTCAGACAGACAGACAGACAGATAGACAGTCAGACAGACAGATAGTCGGTAACGGGAACGAGAACTTATATGACTACTTATATGAATTAAATGAGATGCTCCCCACCAGGGTCTGGGCGAAGCCGGGCCGGGTCAGCTAGTATATATATAAACCATCTCCAAAAGTTTCACTACAAACTGGTCTCCAAGTTAACACAGTTCAGAAGACATAAAATTAAACAACCACATTCTTGAAAAAATCAACAGCTTCAAATACCTAGGAAGCAAAATGACATATACAGGGGACTCAACACCAGAAATGTCATTTAGAATCACAATGTCATCTAGTGCCTTCAATAAACTGTCAAACATCTGGAAATCAAAGACACTCAGCAAACACGCGAAACTTAAAATCTTCAACTCATATGTGATTCCAGTTCTAACGTATGGATGTGAAAGTTGGAAGTCAACGGTAGCTTTAGATTTTTTTTTAAAAATAGACAATTTTGAAAACAAATGTCTTAGAAGAATTATTAACCTCCAATGGACAGATTTTAGAACCAATACGCAAATAAGACAAGAGACTAAGCAAGATATTGTATCCAATTTTATAAGAAAACGCCGTTGGAACTACATCGGCCGTGTACTCAGAATGGTCAAGACAAGTCTCCACTACCAAGCCCTCATATCGACACCGTTAGGGAACAGAAAACGGGGAAGACCAAGAGAGACCCTGCGTAGAATCATCATCAGAGAGGGCTCATTCAACGGCCATACAAACATCCAAGATCTACAACAGGTGGAAGCTAACCGCCAGTCATGGAGAGCCATGACTTCTGCCGAATGCACCGCTTTGGGCTCAAGAGGAAAGACTAAGTAACTAACTAACGTAGTGATGTCTACATTGTGGTCGTTGTTTCAACAATCTATGAAACATGCAGAATAAGGCAAAATGTTCCAACAATCGTATGAAAAATGCAAAATTTTAAAAAAAAAGAAGATGGGATAGGTGTACTGGTAATGATAATTTATACATAATAATGAACGTAAAGACATATACCCAGGCGATTATTATTGTGATTTTCCCACCCCTTGGCTCAGGCATTAAATTTCACGGCTATAATGTTTCTATAATTAAATGTCTACAACTGCCCCGGAGCCGCAGTCGCATATAAGATATCGCTCTTTCTTTGTGGCCCGGAGGCCATGCGTTCGAATCCATTATGAGGTGGGGATTGTAAACATACTGACCTGGGTTCCCTGGTTGATCCAACCTGAATGGATACCAGGCGGCCGGAGTGATAATGATCATATCACCCATCGGATGTCAATTGTTATGTAACAATATGAAGCTAGCATCATATAATGATCATATCACCCATCGGATGTCAATTGTTATGTAACAATATGAAGCTAGCATCATATAATGATCATATCACCCATCGGATGTCAATTGTTATAACAATATGAATCTAGCATCATATAATGATCATATCACCCATCGGATGTCAATTGTTATGTAACAATATGAAGCTAGGATCATATAATGATCATATCACCCATCGGATGTCAATTGTTATGTAACAATATGAAGCTAGCATCATATAATGATCATATCACCCATCGGATGTCAATTGTTATGTAACAATATGAAGCTAGGATCATATAATGATCATATCACCCATCGGATGTCAATTGTTATGTAACAATATGAAGCTAGCATCATATAATGATCATATCACCCATCGGATGTCAATTGTTATGTAACAATATGAAGCTAGGATCATATAATGATCATATCACCCATCGGATGTCAATTGTTATGTAACAATATGAAGCTAGCATCATATAATGATCATATCACCCATCGGATGTCAATTGTTATGTAACAATATGAAGCTAGGATCATATAATGATCATATCACCCATCGGATGTCAATTGTTATGTAACAATATGAAGCTAGCATCATATAATGATCATATCACCCATCGGATGTCAATTGTTATGTAACAATATGAAGCTAGCATCATATAATGATCATATCACCCATCGGATGTCAATTGTTATGTAACAATATGAAGCTAGGATCATATAATGATCATATCACCCATCGGATGTCAATTGTTATGTAACAATATGAAGCTAGCATCATATAATGATCATATCACCCATCGGATGTCAATTGTTATGTAACAATATGAAGCTAGGATCATATAATGATCATATCACCCATCGGATGTCAATTGTTATGTAACAATATGAAGCTAGCATCATATAATGATCATATCACCCATCGGATGTCAATTGTTATGTAACAATATGAAGCTAGCATCATATAATGATCATATCACCCATCGGATGTCAATTGTTATGTAACAATATGAAGCTAGCATCATATAATGATCATATCACCCATCGGATGTCAATTGTTATGTAACAATATGAAGCTAGCATCATATAATGATCATATCACCCATCAGATGTCAATTGTTATAACAATATGAATCTAGCATCATATAATGATCATATCACCCATCGGATGTCAATTGTTATGCAACAATATGAAGCTAGCATCATATAATGATCATATCACCCATCGGATGTCAATTGTTATGTAACAATATGAAGCTAGCATCATATAATGATCATATCACCCATCGGATGTCAATTGTTATATAACAATATGAAGCTAGCATCATATAATGATCATATCACCCATCGGATGTCAATTTTTATGTAACAATATGAAGCTAGCATCATATAATGATCATATCAC
Source organism: Cepaea hortensis (assembly GCA_963921405.1). Classification (NCBI taxonomy): domain Eukaryota; kingdom Metazoa; phylum Mollusca; class Gastropoda; order Stylommatophora; family Helicidae; genus Cepaea; species Cepaea hortensis. Next base: position 43,635,284 of record OY992888.1, read on the forward strand.
CCATCGGATGTCAATTGTTATGTAACAATATGAAGCTAGCATCATATAATGATCATATCACCCATCGGATGTCAATTGTTATGTAACAATATGAAGCTAGAATCATATAATGATCATATTACCCATCGGATGTCAATTGTTATGTAACAATATGAAGCTAGCATCATATAATGATCATATCACCCATCGGATGTCAATTGTTATGTAACAATATGAAGCTAGCATCATATAATGAGCATATCACCCATCGGATGTCAATTGTTATGTTACAATATGAAGCTAGCATCATATAATGAGCATATCACCCATCGGATGTCAATTGTTATGTTACAATATGAAGCTAGCATCATATAATGAGCATATCACCCATCGGATGTCAATTGTTATGTAACAATATGAAGCTAGCATCATATAATGAGCATATCACCCATCGGATGTCAATTGTTATGTTACAATATGAAGCTAGCATCATATAATGAGCATATCACCCATCGGATGTCAATTGTTATGTAACAATATGAAGCTAGCATCATATAATGAGCATATCACCCATCGGATGTCAATTGTTATGTTACAATATGAAGCTAGCATCATATAATGAGCATATCACCGATGGAATATCAATTGTTTACAATATGGGGCTAGCATCATATATAGATAATTATCATATCACCCTATTAGAAAAACTACTGGCGGAAATGAAGGAGATCCAGCAAAACATCAAGCAAGAAGTGGAACACATGACACTGATAAAGAAGGAGAACGAAGAAATCCTACAAACCATTAAATCATAGCGGGAACTACAGAAAGCTGAAATAGAACTTTACCGAAACAAAACAACAGAAGCCGTACAAGAAATTACAGAGAAACCGCAAGATGAAAACCAAGAGACCTAGCCTGAATCGTAAGCGAAAGCCAGCAGCCCAACGACGACCCCCGAAACATTCAAAGGGAAGCCAATATCCCACCAGACATCCGAAGAAAACCGAGATGATCACCCTGACGACGGCAGAGAGGACGCCCCGATACCGCCAATATTTACCGATGAAGAAATCCCAAAGATAAAGAGGACATACGAACTCAAGTGCAAGAAATACAGAAGGCGCATGGAGGAAAAAGCAAAGAAGCACAAGAAACACAAGGGGAAACCAATGCCCTGCCGTATCGCTGAAGAACGAGATTAATACGAGGATGACGAACACCCATGGCTATACTATATAGATGACGGATAGATCGTCTCATGGCAGACCACAGAGGAAGCAATCGAAAGACAGCAAGAACTCAAACGTGAAAGTCAAGAAAGGCGCAAGGAGGAATACCACATTGAAAAGCTTCTACAGGCAATACATAGAAAAGGAGGCAAAAATACCAAATAAAAAGTCATTATAAGGTCAGCACCCAGACGAGCCAGGAAACAGCACCATCAAAGAAAACAACAAGAGGAGACGGGCACAAAAGACAGCCGCCACCCCCGCCACCCCCCCCCCCCCCAGCTGACGTCACAGACACAAAAGCCGATATAACCAGTCAGGAGCAGGACCAACTCGTAGGAGCGCACAAGACAAGAATTCGGGTGAATGAACCCACAAAAACCACGGCTCTCAAAAATAACCACCGCTGAGGAAGCAGGTTAGACGAGACCGAATTTGGAATTATTTTTTTTTTTTCGAAAATTGGAATCTCAATATTAGTTGAGTTATATTAAGTATACGGACTTGTCGTAAACTCAAGTCTATCCACTCCAGAGTCTATGGAACCCATTTGTAAAAAAAAAAAAAAAAGAGTTCTGTAGAATTAAATACAGTTGGTCCACTGTGTGAGTGTTATTCTGGATCAGGAATGTTGATAATTGACTTCTTTCCAATCCCAGATACAAGCTAAAATTCCCCTGATTTCCTCAAGGTGATACAGGTTTACCTCTCTCTGTGTGTGTGCGTGTGTGTGTGTGTGTGTGTGTGTGTGGGTGGGTGGGTGTGTGTGGGTAAGTGTGTGTGTGTGTGTGTGCGTGCGTGCGTGCATGCGTGCGTGTGTGTGTGTGTGTGGTTGGTTGGATGACAGACACTCTTGCCTGTCAGTTCATTCAAACAAATAGGCTTCATCATCACTCCAGTCAGGAGCTCCTATCAAGAGGCATGTCTGGATCTGGATGGATCTAACCCTTACTTGAAATTCCAGCATCAAGCATATATCTACTGATATCATAAATGCAACTATATGATAATTAGAAATGGAAGAAGGTAAAAAAAAAAAAAAAAAACAAAGAAAAAAGGAAACAAAATAAAGGGAATTTCGACCCCAGGGAAAAATAAACAGGGGGGGGGGGGGTCTTAGTGTCCCCCAACAGTTATCAACCCCATAGCAGGTTCCTCTCCATCGAATCCTCCACTACAGGGCTCTCAACGTTTAGACTACCAGATATGCAGTGTCATCTTAGCCCCTGCCTGTATCCATGGTCTCCAGGTTGAGTAATACCTTGATCGATTTGGAATTTGATAACCATGTTCACCATTTCCCTTTGTACATAATTATTTTCCCTAGTTGTCCCTCCATTTAAAAGAAAAGCCTCACACATTAAGTGTCTTAATTCCTTCACTACATGCAATTATTATTTACTTGTAAACAATATAAGTACATTATGGCATCATCTCCTGTATAACATTCAGGTGGGTTCTTCCCAATCAAATCTGTGAGGATGAGCATCTTCCTTCCTCTTCAGCATGTAGGTATGTGCCTTTACCTTATTCATCTATAAGATTCATCATCATCATACATCAAACACAATTCAGGAAAAAAAAACATAATAGTAACATGAGTGATATGGAATACAAAGTGGCGTCATGCGATGAAGCTCACTAAATTACCATTTAGTGCATGGGCATCACTATCATCTTCTCCTCTGATAGACATGGCAGTATGCATTAAAATGCCTACAAATCAGGTGATTGATTGATTGCTTGTATTCATTCTCGGTATGTCACTTCTCCTCACCCAATCCACAATATGTCATCATAAATCATAAAATTATTATGGTAATAATAACTGTAAATTGTAAAAATAGTAAAATAACTGGAACTATTAGTGTTGGAGCTCTTCGCTGGCTGCTGAGGATGGGGACGGAGCGCTTATGGGAATATCCCGAATGCTGTGATGTCGGTTCCTAAATCAATCAATCAATCAAATCATAAAATACTTGCATGGATGAAGAATAGGCATAATTATGTGACTCGCAATCAATAAGTTAAAAGATAAATTCATATATCTAACGCCGATGAAGTCACAATTGAATCACCACATGAATGCTTCTATAAAACACACAAGATTTAAGAGGCCAAGAGCTGTTGATTGTGAGGAATACAGAACTATTAGCTTAATGAGCCGCATAACAAAGATACTACTCAAGGTCATACAAGAAAGAATTCAACCTAAAATAGACGAGGAAGAAGCTGAAAGAACAATATGGGTTCCGCAAAAACAGCGGCACCAGAGAAGCAATTATCTGTTTGAGGATGCTAATTGAAAAATATTAAAAATATATAGAAGTTCAGAAAAGTATATATGTTTGTTTTATAGACTACAAGAAAGCTTTTGATAGAGTACAACATGAACGACTAATTACGTGCCTTCAAGATTTAGGAGTAGAAAGGACATCAGACTTATTAGTAACTTTTATAGGGAACAAGTGGCGTCTATTAGATGCGGAAATAACTATTCGTCGCCTATAGAGATAAAAAGAGGAGTACGGCAGGGCTGTGTGCTGTCCCCAAGCCTCTTCAATCTATACACAGAAATAATAATTAAACAAGTTGAACTGCCTGTATTAACATCAATGGAAGAATCATAAACAATATTAGGCATGCTGACGATACCGTGTTACTAGTAGAAAGCGAGCAAGAGTTACAAGACCTGATGGAACAAGTAAACATGCATAGTGCAGAATGTGGCTTAGATATTAACATACAAAGAACAAAAACTATGATAATTAGCAGTGGAAAGGAAAGGCCATCAATGAAAATCACAGTTAACGGAGAGATACTAGAACAAGTAACAAGTTTCTCCTATCTTTGATTTAAAATAACAGATGATGGCAAAAGTGAAATAGAAATCAAAAAGAGAATAGGAATGGCCAAAAATGCTTTCAACAGCATGAAATCAGTATTAACATCTAGAGAGATTAACAGCGATTAAAACTGAGAATTGTCAAATGCTACGTATGTTCAACGCTACTGTATGGCGCGAAGCTGGACAAGCAACTTGAAAGTCACATAGATGCCCTGTAGATGTGGATATACAGACGAATATGTCGTATTTAATGGAAACAAAAATCAAATGCAGAGGTTGTAGAAAAACTATGAATGAAGAGAATGTTGATGAAAGAAATAAAGAGGAGACAAGGGAACTATTTCGGCCACGTTAAAAGACACAATACTGTTATAAAACAAAAAAACATACTGGAGGGCAAGGTTGAACGAAAGAACGAACATTCTTTATTTTCAAAGGGTAACAAATTGGGCACGTAGGCCCGTTTTACATGCGACCCTTTCAATCACTCATCTTTCATTCATCAATTGTGAATGTTACACTCACATCGAAAAAACATTGAATTCTGCCCTTCTATCACTCTATGTCATACATTATTTCATTCACACATCATTCAAGGCTAACTAAGAGCAGCAACAATATAAAAGGTATGCATTATATAGGCATAGGGAAAATGCAAAAGTCAATTCTCAATAATATTAAAGAATGGTGTAACACTTGTTATTAGCTATGTGGAATATACTGGCCTGCCAAAAGGGGACTGGCTGTTATACTAGGGTTTTATTCTTCTTCTTCTTCTTCTTCTTCTTCTTCTTCTTCTTCTTCTTCTTCTTCTTCTTCTTCTTCTTCTTCTTCTTCTTCTTCTTCTTCTTATTATTATTATTATTATTATTATTATTATTATTTCTATTATTAAGGGAGAAGGTAATCAGTACTGAGACAGTGTTCGAATAATTTGCGATTATATGTATAGGGATTGGTAATGTCTTTGATTTCTTGTGGAAGATTGTTCCACAGCTGAGCTGCAGAGTACGTTAAGCTTGTTTTGTATAAGTCTATCCTAGGCTTCGGAATGTTCAATATATTTAATCGTTTACTGTGTCTAGCATTATATTTAAACAATGGCCAAAGGTAATTTGGTTCATTCAGATGTAGGATTTTGTGAATTAGTTTGGCCTTAATAAAAAGCAGGCGTTTTTGGAGTGTTAGTAACTGGAGGTGTTTATGCAGGCTAGGATTGTCAATGAAATGTTTGCTATAAATTAAACTCATTGCCCGTTTCTGGAGTGAATAAAGTCGCTTGGTGGTTGAATTGGAACAACCGTCAGTATGTGAGATGTATATAATATTTTCCTTGTGTCCTCATCAAGGAAATTTTTTATTTTGGCTAGTTGGAAGACATTTTTCGCTGTTTGTTTAGTGAGCGCTTGAACATGGGAATTAAAGGTTGGGTGTCTATCAATGATGAGGCCTAATATTTTGTGCTCAATTAGACTTTCTACTGGCATGGTATCGATGTGAAGTTGAAGTGATCTGTGTGAATTTAGAGTGTGAAGTCTTTGTCTGGTTGTTAATAACATAGATTTTATTTTAGTAAAGTTAATTTGCATACGGTTCGCATAGCTTAACCTAACTACATTAATTAATTCTTGTTGCAAAGACAACTCCAGGAAATTACAGCTTTCAGAGTTTGTATACACTGTACAGTCGTCTGCAAATAGGTCGCAGAACGACGAGAGATGCAAAGGCAGATCGTTAATATATATGGCAAATAATAGAGAGCCAAGAATAGAGCCTTGAGGTACTCCAGTATTAAAGGTGGTGTTTTCAGACAGGGATTTATTGCGTGATACTACTTGCCTTCTGTTTGATAGAAAAGATGTTATTAGAGTCACTACATTAGGGCCAATTTTCATTGTCCCTATTTTTAAAAAATTAAAATGACATAATGTATCATATCACAAGCTGAAAAACATCTGAAGGCTTCAGAAATGTGGTTTCTGAGGAAAATGCAAAGAATACCATGGACAGAAGATAAACCAATGACCAAGTACTACAGGAGTCAAATGACAATTCATTGGAGAAATTAGACATAGACAGTCAACATTTTTTGGACATGTTATGAGAAGAAATGGATTGGAGAACTTAGTGACAACTGGCAAGATCGAAGGGAACATACCAAGAGGAAGACTGAGAGGAAAATATCTGGATGGCTTGGCCACATGGCATGGAGGAGACAGAAACACTGAGCTGATCCACGACACTGGTGATCGATTGAAATGGCGAGTCATGACCGCCCACGCTTTTCGGCATGGCACATGATTGATTGATTGATTGATCATATCAAATGCTTTCCTGAAATCGATAAACACAGCTCCACATAGACTGTTGTTGTTTATATTATGGTGCTAATTTTCTGTCTTGTTTGTAAAGGCCGTATGGCAAGAATATTTTGGTCGAAATCCTGATTGACTGTCATCTATAAGCTTGTTGCGATCTACATAGTGTAATCTTACTTTCTGGGTGTGTTTTTCTAGTGGTTTAGATAGTGGCTATAGTTTGGAAATTGGTCTATAATTGTTCGGGAGACCATTGTCCAATAAACCAGATTTAAGAATAGAATACACTTTAGCGATTTTGAGAGCTGATGGAAAGTGGCCTTTGGTGATTCACTGATTATATACGTAGGTTAGTGATACACAGATCATTGGCGCAGCACAACGGAGAATCCGATTGCTGATTCCATCTAACCCAGATGAGTTTATGTTTTTAGGTTACTGAGGTAAGTTAATACTTCAGTGATTGTCATTAGCGGTATGTCGGAAAGAATATTCCGGGGGGCATTTATTATCGCAAAACGATGACAGTAAAGATAAGTTGCAAGGAGCATTTGGTATTGAAGCTTTCAACTGGTCTGTGTCAGTTTGAAAAAAGAATTACTGAATTGGTCACATGAAATATGACTCGATGGTAATGAATTTGAGAAGTTATGCTTGTTTCTAAAAGTATTAATTGCCTTCCACATATTCGTACTATTTGTGTTATATATTACTAAGTTCTTAAAGTAATTTGTCTTTTCTCTTCGTATGGTATATTGAACTTTGTTTCTAAGAGTACGGTATGTGCTTAGAACCCGCTTTTTGTGTGCTTTATCTCTGTCTCTCATAGTTTCAAGTACTTCCTGTGTGATCCAACGTGGTTTGACGTGATGTTTTACTCGAACTTCCTTGATTGGCACATGTCTATCGACACATCAGTAAAGGTCTTCTTCCAAAATTCCAGAGTATCATCTGGGTAATGAAATTGATAAACATTGTCTAGAGGTGAACTGAGCATGTCCTGTAAAGATGTGTTTTGGTTAAAATTTTTGTAACCTATATATTTTACAATTATATGTACATGTTTAGAAGTTTTAATTCCTTTTTTAGACCACGTGCATTATAGTGGGTAGTGATCGCTCATTTCACAATTGGGTACAGTGTATTCTATGATGTTGCCTGAGCAAGTTACATAAATGAGATCTATAATTGAAGATGATTTTGTTAATGGGTGCCCTATATGTACTGTAACCTTTGTAACGTTTGCATTAGTTCCCAGTTTACGCATACTGACTGTTAGGCTATCTACCACTGCACCTGGAAGCGGAATTGTTGTAGCTATATCGGTGTGTGATGAGGACATACGGTCACTGTATATGCCTTTCATCAAGGAGTCGGCAATTATCATGTGAGTGCAGTCGGTTGGTGGTCTCTGTATGTACTGATTTCTGGCACGTCTTGCACGTTTTCTCTGCCATTGATAATTATCTGGCTGTGGATTGTCTTCTTGCAGGTTACCAGATGTTTCATGAACACGCGGGTTGTCTGTCAGCAATGTCTCGTCGTACTGGCTGTTTGTTACCAATTGCTCTTTAAGTACTTCAAATCTATTGCTGACTTTTACTTCGATGGGATATGTTGAGTGTTGTTGAATGACATTGTCTATTTGTTGATGTGTTTCTGTTTGTTGTATGACCCCTGTACTAGTACACCTGGGTTACCGCAGGGATCTGCCTTATCCCCAGTGCTCTTTAATGTCTACACCAGCAAAATCGCAGCTATCGAGACACCAGGTGTGGGTAGAATCTTGACATTTGCAGATGATGTGCTGGTGTACAGACAGGGCAGAGACAGAACCAGTTTGGCGAAAGACTTACAGGTGGCGGTAAACAGGGTGGCGGAGTCAATCAGGGACGCAGGGGCCATTACAAACCCAGACAAGGCATCGGTTGTGTGGTACTTCTTGGATAACCGGATCGTCAAGGCAGACGTCCCAGTTATTATGCTATTTGGATGTCCTCTTAGTCGAGAGAGTAAATTGAAGTACTTGGGTATCACCTTTGACAGGTGTTTGTCTTTTAAGGATCACGTGGAGGCTTTGGTGGTGAAGGCTGGTAGGTGACTTAATATATTGAGGGTTATGGCAGCAACCGTGGTGGATCAGAGGATGCTGTACGGGTTCTATCCGCAGTTAATAATTTCTGGCATTGCGTATGGTTTGGAGCTGCTGACAGTATCAAAGAGCCAGCTTGAAAGGTTGGAGCGCATACAGAATGCTGCCCTGCGGTTAATCCTGGGGTGCACAAAGGACACACCAATTATATGCATGAGGCATATCCTGGCGCTACCAACAATGACGGATAGGCATAGGGTCGTTCAGGCCAAATGGTACCTGAGAGTTGCCGCAGACAGGGATCACCCGCTGCATGCATCAATGGATATGGTTATGGGTCATAGACTAAGACGAGGCAGGTCCTCGATGGCACATGCAGAACTTTCTATAAGTCAGGTGTGTGATCTAGAGACCATCAATCTTGAAAGAGAGTGGGTGGAAGTTCCGGAAGACATGACGGACTGGCACAATGTAATAATAACACTGGGTCGTGAGTGCAGAGAATGGGCAGCGGGCCGCACTGAGTTTGAAGTGCAACAGCTGATACAGAGCAACACACATCAAGGTGACATAGTCATCTACACCGATGGGTCAGTGGTGAGAAACAGACGAAGTAGCTGAGGCTTTATTGCAAAGGCTAATGGGCGAGTCTTGAAAAAGGAGAGTCTGGCATATGAGACTACGACCTCTATCATGAGAATGGAGGTGGGGGAAATAACAGCGAAATTCCGGTGGCTAGAGGAGACTACTGCAACACACGTTGTATTCACTACGGATTCAAAGAGTATGCTTAGCAAGGTGGAGAAAGGAATGTTTCGTGTGGAATGGCTTTCGTCGCTACAGAGGTCACAGATAGTGATAATTGTATGGATATTTTGCCCTGGCCATGCGGGTGTACGAGGGAATGAACAGGCTGATAGGCTAGCAGGGAAGGCACCTCTTGGTGGAATTTTGCCTATGGACAAGGGGAGGGGTGGTCGTGAGCTTGTGGGACCAGGTGGAGAAGGTGGAGGAACAGATTGAGAACCCATATGTGGAAAGAATGAGATTGCGGGAGATCGGCAGGGGTTCTGGAAGAATCTCAAAACTGAGAGGGAAGACCAGGAGAACTTTTAATCAGATAGCTATGGGAACTATTAGTAGTATGACTCTTCGCTGGCTGTTGAACGAGGGGACGTATGGGAATGTCCTTAGTGCAGTGATGTCGGTTCTTAACTCAACTCAACTGTTTGTTGTATAGTAGGCGCTCCTAGGGATGGTTGTTTTCTTTCTAAAGTATCAGTTTGTGCAGACTGATCAATAGTGGACGTGCGTTGTACAGTATCAATGGTGTGTTTCGGTTTAATATTTTCATCTCTCAGGAGAGTGACCTCCGAATGGAGGTTGATATAGTCACTCATAATCCTGGCAATCTGGTCTGTGTTGTCAGAGGTGGCGTCTAGCAGTACTTTTAAATCTGACTCTAACCTTTCAATGTGCTGCTGACAACCGCTCGAGTGTTGATTTTTAGCTGGGATTTCATTTAGTACCGATGGTGCAACCTCTATTTGATTTGAATTGGATTCATTTGGTTGTATGGTTGGAGATCCATTGCAGCCAGCCATCATTGCGGAGACGGCACCTGATTGATTGATTGATTGATTGACTGATTGATTGATTGATTGATTGATTGATTGATTGATTTTGCCTATCTGTCCTTCTGTACCTGTTTATTTCTTTTGTCTATTAGTCCTTATTTTTGGTCTCTTACTTTAAACTCAAGTGTAGTCCATACACATGCTACCAAATCTATTGCACTGGATTGATTATTAAGTGTGGATTAGCTTTCCTATTATTAGTGTCCCTCGCCATCAGGGGAGCACACTCCGACATGTGAGGTACTTGTAATTTGCGTCCAAGTCAAGGACGAGAAGTCAGTATTTTTGTTTAGCTTACCGGTGTGCGGTTTGAATCCCCTACTTCGCCACGAGAACACAGTAAATGTGAGAGCGAGTACTCTTATCCATTTTCCCATGCTGACCTCCCTTTTCATTCTTCTCTTTCGTCTGCTTATTTCTGCTGTCTATCTATCCATTTGTATTTGCTTCTATCTGTTGTCTATCTCACCTTTTGTTTTTGCTTCTTTCTGTTGTCGATTTCTCCTTTTGTCTTGTCTTCTTTCTGTTGTTTAGTTTGCCCGTTTTTGTCTACTTCTTTCTGTTGTTTAGTGGTCCTCTTGTATCCAACTCTTTATGTTGTTTAGTTTGTCCGCATGTATCTGCTTCTCTCTGCTGTTTAGTTTGTCCGCTTGTATCGCTCTTTCTGTTATTTAGTTTATCCACTTGTATCTGCTTCACTCTGTTGTTTAGTTTATCCGCTTGTATCTGCTTTATTGTTTTTAGTTATTTTCATTCCACCTATGTCTTTTGTTGTTGGGCATATTCTTATTGTGGAGCATCGGTAGCACAGTGGCCAGCCCGCTTACCTACAGGTCATGCGTTCAGATCACCATCGAGTCGAACTTTCTTTTAATTGACCAATGCTCTCAGGTCACCTCACACTTAATGAGTACCAGAAAATGTCATGGGAAGTGAAGGCTACCCTTGTGGTATTGACCACAGCACAGATCTGGTGGTATTGACCACAGCACAGATCTGGTGGTATTTACCACAGCACAGATCTGGTGGTATTGACCACAGCACAGATCTGGTGGTATTTACCACAACACAGATCTGGTGGTATTGACCACAGCACAGATCTGGTGGTATTGACCACAGCAAAGATCTGGTGGTATTGACCACAGCACAGATCTAGTGGTATTGACCACAGCACAGGTCTGGTGGTATTTACCACAGCACAGATCTAGTGGTATTGACCACAGCACAGATCTAGTGCCGACTGATCTGTACGAATATGGGACTATTGTCATTTAGGCAACAGTAGTGGCTAGACGCTCGCTGGCCGCTCCGGTGGTCATGGGTTTGAATCGACAAAGGGATCAATTATTAAGACCGACCTAGCCTCTCAAGTCGACCCAGCCTAAATTGGGTAAAATAAAAGGTTTTAGGAAATAAAGGTGGCCGGCTAGATACTGACAACAGCAACCAGCAAGAGCTGATCAGTCTATAAGTGTATCGGTTTAGCACCATTTGTCCAACGCGCCTAAGGCGTGCAAATGTGTCCTTTACGTTTCTATTATATTCTCTTGCATTCTATTATATCTGTTGTTTATTATATTCTCTTTCATTCTCACATGTTTTTTTGTCTAGTATATTCTCTGTCATACAATTCTCTGTTTAGTCTAGCGTGTCATATTCTAGACCAGTGGTTCTCAACGGGTGGGTAACCCCCCCCCCCCTCCCCTTCCCCCCCCCCCCCCCACCCGAGAGGGGATTTTTAGGGCTTCCAGGGGGAATTAAGGTTATTTCAAGATCGCGTTAATACAAGAACCGATTACTTGGTATTGTTTTTCCCTTCATACTTTATGGGTTCCTTTTCCAAGCCAGGACACAGAATTCAGATGAGTACATTTAATTTTAATTAATTTAATAGTTTAATATTGTCATAGTGTGTTTCATGTAGGTTTGTGTTGGTTTGTATTTGTTTGTCTTGTGCTGACGAAGGCTTTGGCCGCAACATCCAATTTGTCTCTTGTAGTCGTGTTTTAGTAAAGCTCACAATCTACTTCTCGTTTTTTTTTGGGTGATTCATTCATACTTTATGGTTCTGTACGTCTCACCCTTCTGAAATTCATTTTATAATGTAAGAAGACCCGCAAATCACGTTTTATGTAGACGTCTAGACTTGGTTTAGTATGTGCTATAAAGTTTAGCTTCTATTATTACGTATACTGTGTAGAGGTGGGGGGGGGGGGATTTTTAGTGTGGAAATACAAAAGGGGGCGGGGAGGTGACGTTCTGAAAATATGGTGAAGGGGGCCACGGGCCAAAAAAGGTTGATAACCACTGTTTTAGACATTTCTTCCTGGGAAGGAAAGACGGCGGGGAAGGAAACTTGTCACTCCATGCCGTTATGTCCAGACCTAGAATATGTGAAGGCGTAACACCCCACAACTCAATGGCAGTATCTGCTGTTTGACTACTTGTACGGAGGAGACAGTACTAAAGTGTAACCTCTCAGAGTGTATGTTCTCGTCTAGAAAGCTGCTGTCGCCATTTACAATTGACAATTTGGAATTTGGGGAGCAGCGTTAGCGTAATGTCTAGAGGCTCGCATGAGGGCCCTGTGGTGATGTGATCGAATTCTCATCGGAGCGGATTTTAACAATTGACCTGGGCTCTCAGACAGACCCAGACTGAAATTGGTACCAGTAATTGTCTTGGGAAGTAAAGGCGACAGGTATGATACTAAACATATCACCCACCGAGTGTCGGTTAATCTATAAACATGTGGGTCACACATCATATGCCCAAAACGAGTATAAAAGGGTCTCTTTCTTAATTTCGAACTGTGTGTGTTTGTCTGCCGCCAATAATTGTGGTCTTTGTGTCCTTTCATTTCTATGATTGTTTTGTTTATAATTGTGTGTGTGTGTGTGTGTGTGTGTGTGTGCGTGTGTGTGTGCGTGTGTGTGTGTGTGTGTGTTCGTTCTTTGGCTCTGTCCTCACAGGGACAAGTTGTTGAGGCTTTTACAGCGCAACCTGGCAAAACGAGTTATTGTTCGAGACTTCCTTTGCATAGTTCGTCGAGACAGCATCTACAGACATGTCATAGACTAGAACTAGCAGTTCAAGTACTTCCACACACGATATAGACAGCAACTATTATTTCACATACTTCTAGACATTATGTAGATAGCAGCTAGAATTGCAAGTACCTCTAGACGTGTTATAGACAGGAACGGGGATTTCAAGTGCTTCTTTCAGGGATTTTTAGACGATTTTTGTTTTTGTAATTAGAATTGCAGTTACTTTATACATTGTATTGATAAGAAAAGGGTTTCAAGCATCTGCACACACGCTTTATGCAAAATAAATTAATTTTAAAGTACTTGCAGGACTGGTCTGCCGACTGGTTGCGGTTTTCAAGTTATTGTGTCTATGATTTCAAGTACTTATAGACAGCAACAAAGAATTACGAGTTCAATATGTATAGATATATAGAGGTCGTCGTGACTGAGAGGTTTAACTATCTTAAATATTCTCTTCTGACGGCGGCGTAGTGGGTTCGTTCAAAACGTAGGTCTATTTGACTCCGTGTTGATTTCTCCTTCAGAAAGCTGTGGTCAACTAATGAACGTAAAAGCGCCTCAATCAATCAATCAGGTGCTGTCTTCACAATGAAGGTTGGCTGCAATGGATCTCCAACATTGTCTGTCTCTCGCCCCGACTGTACATTTTGTCAGATTGCTGTTCGTCCATCTCTTGATGTTATCATCCCACTTATATCGCTGTCTCCTCTTGCTTGCTTGCCTTCAACCTTACCTTTCGGTATGAATTTTATAAAGTGTTATGTCTATTAGTAGTTCCAAAATCCGACTACATGTATATGCTCGGTGTTGGAGCATTGCCCAGAAATGACCTATGTATTACAAACTCCTTTTTTAAAACAAAAGAGCTGCATAAGGTCACATGGAAACATCCAAGATCCGGCCATTGGCATCAGCTGGACTTCATCATCACACGGAGACAACATCTGAACCATACATCATTAACTCGAAGTTACCACAGTGCTGACTGTGATACGGATCATTCTTTGGTTGTTGCAAGAGTCAGACTGAGACCAAAGAGAATCTACACAGCTAAACGTACATCTAGCCCCAGGATTAATATTATTAACACTCACGATCCTGAAAAGTGCTTTGAGTTTCAACAGCAACTTGAAGACGCTTTCACCGATATATCAGAAAATTGTACAGTAAGTGAAAAATGGGGTAAACTTAAGGAAACTCTTTATAAAACTGCGGTATGGGTTTACAGCACTTTGGATCACAAGAGGCAGGACTGGTTTGCGGCAAAAAAGCCAGACACTGCAGCCCTTGACTGATAAAAAGAATACAACTCTCTTAAGAAACAAGGAAAGAACAACGCGTAACACTCTCAGTGAGCTGAAGCAAGCTTGGAAGGATGTGCAGAAGGCTGCCAGGCAGTGTGCAAATGAATATTGGATCAAGTTATGTGAGTCCATTCAAATCGCAAGTGATAAGGGAAACATCAGAATGTATGAAGGGATAAAGAAAGCCTGTGATCCATTGATCAAAAGAAGTGCACCACTGAAAAAATTGACTGGAGAAATCATCACTGATAAGAAACAGCAGACGGATAGATGGTGTCGTATATTTTGAAGGGACTGGCAATCACTAAAGTGCATGACCCATCTCTGTTAAAGGTAGCTGGGCCCCATCCTCTTCTTATATGTAAATAGATCAAGAATACGACCCTTGAAAGATTTACAGACTCGGATTTGGTTATTTGTCTAAGGGTGTGTGGTCCTCTTTTAATAGAAAAGTCATCACTAGGTTTGTCCCCTGTCTTTCCACCTGGTATTTAATGGTATAGCTCACGAACCCCCTTCTTCCATCTTAAGAAATTGTCTGAAAAGACTTTCTCAATAAGAATCAGGTGCAATATAACATGGATTTGGAACAGTTAAAGATGAAGAGTCTCCTGTTCTCTCTCTCCAACTAAGAATTTATCTTATGTGAATGTGTATCTGTTAATTAAACATTCAACAAACACAAGGGAGCATTGAGACATGTTCCACACACAAGATAGAGATTTTCCCACAGATAGTTTGGACTGACAAATTAAGTGGAAGAGATCTTCACATTTAAACAAATTTATTGACTGTGCCAGTTTCTTTTGGCCTATTTGACATTTTCTTTGTTCTTTCATCAGCTGTTAACATTTACAGAATGAAATAGAAAAAAAAAACTTTCATAGGACCAAGTATAGTCAGTCAATAAATAATAACATTCATTGTGTAGTGAGATATTTTAACTACCAAAATGTGTTATAGTTAACAATTTCTACATCCAACAATAATTCAAGAAAATCATTTTCTGAGAGGGTGAAGTTTGTGGGAGTGATAAGAAAACCTGGTGTGATGAGATGTGGATAAGCCTGGGTCCATGGTCTGATGGATCCACTTCAGGTTGGGCCAGTTTAGCTTCACTGAAGACTTCTCATTCTCTGCCTAAGGCTGGAGTCATCTGCCATCACAGGTGTTGATCATCTCATTCACTCCTCTTCCCTCCTTGTTGGTTAGGTGTGGCACCAAGACATCACTGTTTAAAATTCATACAGGTATGTATAATCCTTTACAGCATGTTCATAGTGTGAACACAACATAACAAAACAAAAATGATAAGATCAGAAGAAGTATTGTTGTGTTACTTTGGGGTGGGTCAGAGATTATTACACTGGATGCAGCTTCTGTTGTCTGGTACCTGCTGTATGCATTTCCTCAGTGGACCTGTAGTTCAGTGAGTAGTGTACAGTCAGACACAGATAAGAGTGATAATGTGATGTTCCCTGAATCATGGTAATCAAGCTGACAGGCAAGATCAACACAAGTATGAGATGCATTTGTATAAATGGCATACATTTAAACATCCACATTACTCTATTTGTTCTACATTGTGTATATAATTGTTTATCTGTACTTTCCAAGGCAACTACTTCCTATTCTAAATCATTTCCTTGTTCCTGCTGTTGTGGTGTGGAGTTGTGTGGTGTGAAGTGTATTGTGTTGAGTTAACTTCTGTTGTGTGGGGTTCCATAGCTTGTACTAATTGTCCTCACATCTACATCAGTTAATATGAGTTTAACTCATCTAGTGTGCTTTTATTGTGGTTCATGTCCAACATACAGAATTTCTGATGTGTATTTGTTACAAAATGTAATCTATACAAGGTCATGACACAATATATTAGAAAAAAATTATTACTTAAAGTATTTTTCCCTAATACTCTCCTCCTCTCTGTCTACTTATACTTCTCCTACATCTTTTACCAGTGCATATCATGTCCATTCTGTTGGCGACACAGTTGGCTATAGACCAAGGTAATTATCACCCGTTAGTCTGAGCAGATTAAGTAGGTCGGCTATCACAAATGACGTTTGTGAACATAAACCTATTTTAAGCAATGCAGTTGATGTAGTGCGTTGTCTAAATAAAATCTGACACATGAATAAACTAATTTCTATCAAATACTATTTGTTTTCAATCCGTAAAGAGAAAAGGAAGAGTATAATTCCTGTTTCATTTCTTTAGATTGCAAAATAGACAGAATTAAGTACATTTTTAAGCAAGGTAGTGTTTCGTTTGCACCAGCTGACTATCTCTGCAGAAACGTTTTCCTAGAAGTTTTTGATGAAAAGCATTTGAGTGCATTGGAAATTTCATCTTGTACATTATTCTGTGATAGATTATAGTCATATGCACATAGTGAAGTTGTTAGATGTAGTGTAGAAAGTCAGAGTTTTGCAGTTTTGAGAAATTATAAGATGTCGGTTTCGCCGGGGAAGTGGCGCCAGTATTGAAGTTGCGATCGGCAGTTTTTCACATTTTCAGAGATTTATTTTATCAAAAATACAATTCATTGGACGCACAACACTGGATACCTTTACGTTATACATCTTGGTACCACTTAGATCTGAGAATCACGCGCTTACCTCAGACTAGATCAAACTGCCCGTTGTAAAAGTTTGAAAGTTGGACAACACATAGCTTTGGCGACTGCTCGCTCGCTCTGAAGTCATAGAAGTGCGCGGTTTTATTAAAGCGGCGCCCAAGCTGGGGGACGCTATATCCACGTGATGTGTCTCTACCAGTCACATTCTATTCTGTTGACGCTAACCCTTCTATTCTTATCCTGGCATCTGTCTGTCATTAGTATCGCTTAGTGCGTTCGATGTTCTACGGTGCTGTAATTGTTTCGATAATCTCTGGGTTGCTGTGTAACGTTGACGCGCTGAAAATGATGGATAGGTGAATATGTCACATAGCCCCACTCCAGATTGTTCTAGGGTATGGAACTAAGTTTCCAGCATTTACAGTGGTCAAGCTTTTTCTATATGATTTACTCCAATGTATTCTCTCCTGTATCTGATTGACCTGGTTCATCAGACACTGGGTGTCGACTTAGAAAGTCTGCTCCCACATTCATCTTTCCAGGGACATATTCTATCTGGAACGAGTATGGTTGTAGAAGTAGTGACCACCTCATAAGTCTTGCATTCAAATTTTTGGATGCTGCGAGAAACATAAGTGGTTGATGATCACATTGTACAGTGAAGTGTTTTCCATATAGGTATGCCTGAAACTTCTGTACACTCCATACGAGAGCTAAACATTCTCTCTCGATAACACTATAATTCTTCTCCGCTGCATTCAATTTCCTGCTGGCATAAGCTACAGGGAATAGCTCTGATGTTTCATCTCCTTTTCTCTGCAACAGCGTTGCCCCAATTCCTATGTCACTGGCGTCTGTACGCAGTACGAATGGTTGGTTGAGATCTGGCAGATGTAAAACTGGGTGATTGGTTAAGGCTTGTTTGAGTGCTGTGAAAGCTCTCTCACATTCAGCAGACCAATTGACTTTCTCTGGGTTCCCTTTTTTGGTAAGATCCGTTAAAGGTGCTGACAGAGTATTGAAGTCTTTAATGTATCGTTGATAGAATCCACCCAAAGATACGAATGATCTCACATCCTTCTTTGTCTTTGGACGAGGTGCTCTCTGGAGTTTGTCCACGTTTCCTTCCTGTGGAGTTATTAGTCCATGAGATATCTTATGACCTAAAAAGTCCAATTCTTGGAATCCTACTTGACATTTCTTTGGCCTAGCCGTTAATCCAGTTTCTCTGAGTCGTCTGAACAAAAGATGTAGTGTTTCTACATGCTTGTCAAATGTTTCAGTTGCGATCAGTATATCATCCATAAAGTGACTAATGTCTGGATGTTGTAGTGGGTCAAGTAATTTTCTCATCATACGTGTAAAAACGCTAGGAGCATTACTTAATCCGAATGGAAGTA
The DNA here is from genome assembly GCA_963921405.1 of Cepaea hortensis. NCBI lineage: Eukaryota > Metazoa > Mollusca > Gastropoda > Stylommatophora > Helicidae > Cepaea > Cepaea hortensis. The sequence continues at coordinate 43,653,728 of OY992888.1, forward strand.
CGTTGAACTCATAGTGTCCTCCAGGCGTACTGAAAGCTAACCATGGTCTAACCTCCTCCTTTACAGGAATCTGATAATATCCCTTACTGAGATCAATCCTAGTAAAGTACTTCGCTCGGTTGAGTGCTGTGAAGAGTTTGTTCTGATCAGGCAGAGGTTCTGCTTGAAATTCAGTAATAGCATTGAGCTGTCGATAGTCGATGCACAATCTATGTTCTCCACTTGGCTTTCTCAATAATACGACGCTGGCACTGTAAGGTGATTCAGATGGTGAAATTATTCCTGCGGTGAGTAGCTGTTGTATTTCTTCCTCTAAAGTCTTTTGCTTTGCATAAGGAACTGGGTAAGTCTTGACTCGCACAGGCACTGTGTCATTTAACTTCATGTCAAATTCCTCCAAATCAGTTCTTCCTGGCTTATCTGTAAGTACGTCTGCATACATAACCATAAGTTCCCGAATCTGCTCCTGCTGATCCTTTGTTAAGTTGGGATTAATTTCCACATCCTTAAAGGTTTCTTTGGCTTGCAGTGGGTACTCGACTCCCATTGTTGATCCTTCTTCGACTTCAGTAGCCACACTCATGGCCATCAGATGTGCAGGTTCGGTGGTTGAGGGTCTTTCATTATATTTCTTCAGAAGGTTTATGTGAAATACTTTCATCTTGCCTTTGACAGAAATCTTGTAGTTGGTACGTGAGATTTTCTCCGTCACTACATAAGGTCCTCTCCATCCTATTTGCAGCTTATTCTGACTGGTTGGAAGCAGCAACATCACCTTCTCTCCCACCTCTAACTCTCTATCTTTTGCCTTGCGATTGAAGTAGCTAGCAATTCTTCGTCTGGCTTTACGTAGATTGACATTCGCTTGTTTCCAACTGTGTTGTAAACGATTCTTCAACTCGGCAACATACGTAGATGCAGTCACGACTGTATCGTCTGTATGATCATCAGTCCATGTTCGTAGCAATGCCTCCAATGGCCCCTTGATTGGTCGTCCAAACAACAATGTTGCTGGAGCAAAACCTGTTGAGTGATGGGGTACCTCCCTATAAGCGAATAGTGCTGCGGGTAAATACAAGTTCCAATCCTCCGTATTCTCCTGGGCAATTTTGCGCAGAATACTAATCAAGGTCCCGTTCCACCGCTCCACAAGTCCGTTGGATTGCGGGTAATATGGTGAACTAAAGATATGGCGTGAATGAAAAAGTCTAAATGTCTCCTCCATAGGTTTACTACGAAACTGTGAACCGTTGTCCGTCAAGATTCTTTGGGGGAATCCTAGACGTGTGAATATTCCTAATAATGCTTCAGCAACGTGTTTGGAGTCACAGCTTGGCATAGGAACCGCTTCGGCCCACATGGTCGTTGTGTCCACAAGCGTTAATATGAATCGATTTCGCCTCTTCGTTGCGGAGAGGGGTCCGATTATGTCTACAGCTACCTTCTCGAACGGTATTCCTGTTATGGGCAGATCACCCAACATTGCCGGTGGTGTCCGGTGTTTTGGTGATACTTTCTGACACTGTGGGCATGATTTTACAAACCGTTGTATGTCTGCGTTCATCCCTGGCCAAAAGTAGTGAGTTGCAATGCGCTGTGTAGTGGCGTTGATACCCATATGCCCACTAAAGGGTAGACTGTGGCCCATTTCAAGAATCTGAGCCCTGTGTGGAGTTGGTACAACAAGTTGGTTGAACTCTTGTCCAGCTCTCCCTGCTTTCCTGTATAGAAGTGCTGACTTCATAAACAGCTCACCTTTACGTGGAGGTAAATGTGATTTAGGCAGTTTCCTGAAGCAGGGTTCCAAGGTGCTATCGGCTTCTTGTGCCCTCTTCAGTTCCTCCTTTCGAGGGATTGGCGTAGTTGTTTCCGGAGTCTTTTTCGTCTGGGATCGAGTTGTCATCGTCGACATCGCCACAGGTTGAACAGGTTCTCCTAGAATTATAAATCTACAGCCAAGAATTACGGGATATATAGGATCTTCTAAGACTGCAGCCTTGATTGTCCCAGTGACATAACGAGATGCTATGCTCACCTTTGCCACCGGAAGAGACATAGTCGCAGAGCTCTTCAGGGGTCCCTGTAATTCGACGATCTCCTCTGTCACCTGTTCCGGGTGAACTAAGGATGATGATACAACACAGTCGTACGATAACCCGGTATCATAGAGACAGGTCGTCTTGAATCCATTCAGCAATATGGACTCGACAACCGGAAGATGAGATGCGGTGTCTTTATGAGGTGTCTGGTTGGACGTTTCATCAGTGTTCACTCCTTTCTCTCTTCGGCTGGCCAAACAAGCAGCTGTGTGTGGAGGTGGCTTCTTCCTACAATTCTTCAATGTGTGTCCTTTAATTTTACAATTAGTGCAGAATAATTTTTCCTCCTTCGCTGTTGTTTGGGCTGTGTTCTGAGGGATGTTTTTGGTTTTCCCATTTTTCTTGGTGCCTAAGTTGCCATCACCTTCCTTTGCTTTTGAAGTTTTATCCTGAGGGGGAATGTTGGCCGAACGTCCCTTACCTCCGATTTCCTTCTGAGATTTCTCAAATCTCTCGGCTAGGATGATGATGCTTTCTAGTCGGTCAGCTCCGTTCTGGGTTAAGAATGCTTTCATTTCATTCGACATCTTTCCTTTTAGCTGATCTATGATGATCATCTCTCGGAGCCCTTCGAAACTCTCATCAAACCTACCCAGACTTGCCCATCGTTGAACATAAGATTTCAGCCTTTCAACTAATTGCGCATAACTTTCGCCCGGTTCTTTCCTTGCGGTTTTGAATCGAACTTTGTAAGAGTCCCCGTCCACTTCGAATCGGCTCAAGAGTGCCTTTTTGAGTGTTTCGTAATCCTGTTGTTCTTCTCGAGTGAGTCTAGAGAACACGTCATACGAGGTAGACCTTAAAGCCTGCGATAGTTTCGTCGCCCATTTTTCCTGTTCTAGACCACAACTGACGCACATAAGTTCGAAACGTGATAAAAAAGCCTCGACATTGTCCGTCTGTTCATTAAATGGTTCTAGTGGAAATGACATCGCTCCGGAATTTTGGTACGAGACGTTGGAATGTTGTTCTGTCACTGGAAAACCTAGTGAGTTTGAGGGGGTGGGGGGAATCCCTCCCTCTAGTCTTCGGATCTCCAGATCAGTCTCCATTCTTTTCAACTCCAGTTGATGTTGACGTTCTCGTTCCCTATCCCTTATTTCATCTTCATGTTTCCTTTGTTCTAACTCATAAGCTTGTAGGCGTTGTTTCTCCTTTTCAGCGATTTCAGCTTGAAGTTTCTGTTGTTCTAATTCATATGATTGTAGGCGTTGCTTCTCCTTTTCAGCGATTTCAGCCTGCAACTTACTCTCCTTCTCAGCTATTTCAGCTTGAAGTTTCTGTTGTTCTAATTCATATGATTGTAGGCGTTGCTTCTCCTTTTCAGCAATTTCAGCCTGCAACTTCCTCTCCTTCTCAGCTATTTCAGCCTGCAGTTTCTCCCTCCTGTCAAATTCATCTGATACAAATTTAGCCAGCTCAGGGCCGTCTAAATTGCATAGCTTGCCTATTTCAACTGTCTGGGCACGGAACTTAGCAGCCTCGGCCATGCTCTATTTTTGTCTACCCTATCTTTTTGTAAAAAAAAATAATACTGTGCAGTTTGCTCAGGTCTGGGTAAGCCTGTCACTTCCCGGATCTGAAATTATACAGCATAACATGCACAATATTAACAAGCAAAAACTAACTAATGTCCGCTGACCCAAGTAAAATAGTTCTTATACACCACGAGAATCTGACCTAAGAAATAATTGCAACTTAAATTCTTGTCTTTCTGTCAATGCTCCTCAAGCTAAAGACAGAAGCAAAGAAGTACCCAGAATGATTGCACTCTTCCCAAAAGAACCTGAAATTTTGATAGAGATTTCCCTATGGAGAAAAATTTTCCCCAGTCGGTGATGAAATTCTCTAAGTCCAAATTCCTCTATAGAAAGACATCTTCTCGAAAGAGAAATGTTGTAGATGGTAAATTCTCACTCTATTTCCTCTGGAACACCTTTTTCTGAAATATAGACCTATTTGAAAGAGGCCCTCCTTTTTTCAGAAGAAATGATCAGTCACTTGCCATATTCTATCTATAATTGTCATTCATATCATATGGAGGTCAATCAGTACCCCACATGATGTTCATTTATCATATGTGAAGTGACAAAGTTAAAAATCTTAATTTGTTTAACAACCTCTATAATTGTCAATCATATCATATGGAAGTCAATCAGTACCACACATGATGTCTATTCAACATATGTAAACATGACAAAGTTGGAAATCTAAATCTGTGTAACAATTTCTATAATTGTTCAAAACAAGTACAATGTCACCAATTCACACATGAATACTGTTCACATCTAGTGTCACTGATCTACTATAGTTTAGAATCCCTCGTCAGATATCTATCTATTCCCAGGGTTTATCATCTAGGATAATAGTTATCTAAACTGTCTGCTGGGTTTCAAAGTCCGGGACGGGCATCCAATATATGTCGTATATTTTGAAGGGACTGGCAATCACTAAAGTGCATGACCCATCTCTGTTAAAGGTAGCTGGGCCCCATCCTCTTCTTATATGTAAATAGATCAAGAATACGACCCTTGAAAGATTTACAGACTCGGATTTGGTTATTTGTCTAAGGGTGTGTGGTCCTCTTTTAATAGAAAAGTCATCACTAGGTTTGTCCCCTGTCTTTCCACCTGGTATTTAATGGTATAGCTCACGAACCCCCTTCTTCCATCTTAAGAAATTGTCTGAAAAGACTTTCTCAATAAGAATCAGGTGCAATATAACATGGATTTGGAACAGTTAAAGATGAAGAGTCTCCTGTTCTCTCTCTCCAACTAAGAATTTATCTTATGTGAATGTGTATCTGTTAATTAAACATTCAACAAACACAAGGGAGCATTGAGACATGTTCCACACACAAGATAGAGATTTTCCCACAGATAGTTTGGACTGACAAATTAAGTGGAAGAGATCTTCACATTTAAACAAATTTATTGACTGTGCCAGTTTCTTTTGGCCTATTTGACATTTTCTTTGTTCTTTCATCAGCTGTTAACATTTACAGAATGAAATAGAAAAAAAAAACTTTCATAGGACCAAGTATAGTCAGTCAATAAATAATAACATTTATTGTGTAGTGAGATATTTTAACTACCAAAATGTGTTATAGTTAACAATTTCTACATCCAACAATAATTCAAGAAAATCATTTTCTGAGAGGGTGAAGTTTGTGGGAGTGATAAGAAAACCTGGTGTGATGAGATGTGGATAAGCCTGGGTCCATGGTCTGATGGATCCACTTCAGGTTGGGCCAGTTTAGCTTCACTGAAGACTTCTCATTCTCTGCCTAAGGCTGGAGTCATCTGCCATCACAGGTGTTGATCATCTCATTCACTCCTCTTCCCTCCTTGTTGGTTAGGTGTGGCACCAAGACATCACTGTTTAAAATTCATACAGGTATGTATAATCCTTTACAGCATGTTCATAGTGTGAACACAACATAACAAAACAAAAATGATAAGATCAGAAGAAGTATTGTTGTGTTACTTTGGGGTGGGTCAGAGATTATTACACTGGATGCAGCTTCTGTTGTCTGGTACCTGCTGTATGCATTTCCTCAGTGGACCTGTAGTTCAGTGAGTAATGTACAGTCAGACACAGATAAGAGTGATAATGTGATGTTCCCTGAATCATGGTAATCAAGCTGACAGGCAAGATCAACACAAGTATGAGATGCATTTGTATAAATGGCATACATTTAAACATCCACATTACTCTATTTGTTCTACATTGTGTATATAATTGTTTATCTGTACTTTCCAAGGCAACTACTTCCTATTCTAAATCATTTCCTTGTTCCTGCTGTTGTGGTGTGGAGTTGTGTGGTGTGAAGTGTATTGTGTTGAGTTAACTTCTGTTGTGTGGGGTTCCATAGCTTGTACTAATTGTCCTCACATCTACATCAGTTAATATGAGTTTAACTCATCTAGTGTGCTTTTATTGTGGTTCATGTCCAACATACAGAATTTCTGATGTGTATTTGTTACAAAATGTAATCTATACAAGGTCATGACACAATATATTAGAAAAAAATTATTACTTAAAGTATTTTTCCCTAATACTCTCCTCCTCTCTGTCTACTTATACTTCTCCTACATCTTTTACCAGTGCATATCATGTCCATTCTGTTGGCGACACAGTTGGCTATAGACCAAGGTAATTATCACCCGTTAGTCTGAGCAGATTAAGTAGGTCGGCTATCACAAATGACGTTTGTGAACATAAACCTATTTTAAGCAATGCAGTTGATGTAGTGCGTTGTCTAAATAAAATCTGACACATGAATAAACTAATTTCTATCAAATACTATTTGTTTTCAATCCGTAAAGAGAAAAGGAAGAGTATAATTCCTGTTTCATTTCTTTAGATTGCAAAATAGACAGAATTAAGTACATTTTTAAGCAAGGTAGTGTTTCGTTTGCACCAGCTGACTATCTCTGCAGAAACGTTTTCCTAGAAGTTTTTGATGAAAAGCATTTGAGTGCATTGGAAATTTCATCTTGTACATTATTCTGTGATAGATTATAGTCATATGCACATAGTGAAGTTGTTAGATGTAGTGTAGAAAGTCAGAGTTTTGCAGTTTTGAGAAATTATAAGATGTCGGTTTCGCCGGGGAAGTGGCGCCAGTATTGAAGTTGCGATCGGCAGTTTTTCACATTTTCAGAGATTTATTTTATCAAAAATACAATTCATTGGACGCACAACACTGGATACCTTTACGTTATACATCTTGGTACCACTTAGATCTGAGAATCACGCGCTTACCTCAGACTAGATCAAACTGCCCGTTGTAAAAGTTTGAAAGTTGGACAACACATAGCTTTGGCGACTGCTCGCTCGCTCTGAAGTCATAGAAGTGCGCGGTTTTATTAAAGCGGCGCCCAAGCTGGGGGACGCTATATCCACGTGATGTGTCTCTACCAGTCACATTCTATTCTGTTGACGCTAACCCTTCTATTCTTATCCTGGCATCTGTCTGTCATTAGTATCGCTTAGTGCGTTCGATGTTCTACGGTGCTGTAATTGTTTCGATAATCTCTGGGTTGCTGTGTAACGTTGACGCGCTGAAAATGATGGATAGGTGAATATGTCACAGATGGGTATAGCACTATTTAGAGCTTTACTCAAGTGAAATCAAACTAGCGGATGATGCCCTTAACGCCACAGAGGCGCTGCCAACTCTTGACCACATGGACACACTTCCAACTATAATAGGAGTTAAGTGTGCTATAAATGAACTTGCATCTGGCAAGGCTCCAGGTAAGGATGGCATTCCAATAGAGGTAATCAGGAGTGGGCAAGACACACTCACTCTACAGATCCACCAGCTAATAGAGCTATGCTGGCGAGAAGGACAAGTCCCACAGTATTTCAAAGATTCAAGCATTATAACGCTGTACAAAAACAAGGGCGATCGAAGCGACTGCAACAACTATAGGCGTATTTCACTTCTGTGTAAAGTTGGGAAAGTATTTGCTAGAATTGTTCTGCTCAGACTTCAAGTCCTAGGAGATCAAGTCTACCCCGAATCACAGTGAGGCTTCCGAAAGAACCCGTCTACCATTGATATGATATTCTCATTGCGATAAATGCAAGAAACATGCCGGGAACAAAATCAACCACTATTTATTGCCTTCAACGATCTCACAAATGCATTTGATTTGGTCAGTCGTGAGGGTCTGTTCAAGGCACTAAAGAAGATTGGCTGCCCACCAACTCTTCTGTCCGTTGTGGAATCGTTCCACACAGTCAAGAAGGGTATAATCAAGTTTGCTGGTGCAACTTGAGAAGAGTTTGAAATCAAGAGTGGAGTTAAGCAAGGTTGTTTACTAGCTCCCACCCTCTTTGGGATATACTTTTCACTTCTACTGAAATATGCCTTTCGTGATCAGGATGGTGGTATATACATTTACTCACGCTCAGATGGCGGCCTCTATAATGCTCAGAGATTGAAGGCCTAGACCAAAATTAGGAGGGTACTGATCAGAGAGTTGCTTTTTGCGGATGATGCTGTAGTTACGACCCACTCTGAGGAAGAATTACAACATCCACTATCTGCATTCTCCAATGCTTGTTCTGAATTTGGTTTAACAATTAACAAAAAGAAGACACATATTATGTCACACTGTGCACATGGGGTACCATCAATATTTATTGATGACACCGAACTGGAGATAGTAGACCATTTTACATATCTAGGATCAGAGGTAAATAGCAAATTATCCCTAGATCAGGAAATCAACATCAGGATTGGTAATGATTGGTAACAAAAAGAGTCTGGGAGAACACTAAGCTTGCTGCCAAAACAAAAGTCCTCGTCTACCAAGCCTGTGTCCTTAGTACTCTTCTTGATGGCAGTGAAACCTGGTCAACTTACTCACACCAAGAGAAACGTTTAAACAGCTTTCATATGCGGTGTCTGAGAAAGAATACTTGGAATTAAGTGGCAAGACAAAATCTGAAATACTGAAGTATTGGAAATATCAGGTTATGTGACGGTGTGTTCCATGCTCAGTCTTCGTAGACTTAGATGGATAGGACACGTTAGGAGGATGGATGATGGTAGAATACCAAACGACATCTTTTTTGGTGAATTACAGATGGGTAAGAGATCTCAGGGTCGGCCTCTACTACGATACAAAGATGTGTGTAAGCGGGACATGACTAATACAGACATTGATAAAGCACATTGGAGCATGTCGCAGCTGAACGTGTTGCATGGAGGGCAACTGTCAGAAATGGAATAAAGACAAAGTAGAAAATGATTGCAGATAAAGCACACACAGAGCGTGAGAGACGTAAGATGGTGCATGAGGTAGAATTGACCAAGTTTTCAAATACATCCACTGTGGACAAACATTTACAGCACGAATTGGCCTTATCAGCCACACTCGCCACCGCCATGGGCTGTAGGTATTAAGCCTTTTTAAAACACATTGTACCAAACTATCGTTTGTCAAGACGGAAAGGTGCCAATGAATATGTCTGTTAACGTGGCCGAAATATTTCACTTGCCATTTGGTTTTTATTTCTTTCATCAACTCGCTTTTTCATTTCAGTTTTTCTAGAAAATTCGCATCTTATTGTTTTAGTTTCCGTGAAATACGACATATTCTTCTGCACATCCACATCTAAATGGGGTCAATTATTTCAACCGCATGATCTTACAGTGTATGTCCATCCAACATAATAACACGTCACCACATGATCTTACAGTGTCTGTCCATCCAACTTAACAATACATCTACCACATGACCTTACAGTGTCTGTCCATCCAACATTACAACATGTCAACCACATGATCCTACATTGTGTCTGGCCATGCAACATAACAACACATCTACCACATGACCTTACAATATCTATCCATCCAACATAACAACACGTCTTCACATGACCTTGCAGTGTTTGTCCATCCAACATAACAGCACGTCTTCACATGACCTTGCAGTGTCTGTCCATCCAACATAATAACACATCTACCACATGACCTTACAGTGTCTGTCCATCCAAGATACCAACATATCTACCACATGACCTTACAGTGTCTGTCCATCAAACACAACAACACGTCAACCACATGAGCTTAACGTTTCTGTCCATCCAACATGTTATGTTGTTTGTCCATCAAGAATGATGATGACCATTCATTTCATCCAGTGGGGTTGAAGGTGTGGAGCCGTGGGTTCTAAGATGGCTGATAAGGCCTATTTTGGCTCGAAATGTTCTTTGACAATGTGGGCAAAGAATGCTTGACGTCTCTGGAGGAGGATTTCCTGCAGTGGTTTTTCTGTCCTGCCTTTTCTTCACAGCTCTTGCAGTCCTGGTTGCCTCACATATGACTGCACCTTTGCGCAATGATGCACGCCACGAATTTCGGTCTCTGGCTGCAGCCTTCCAGGTGTCATGATGAATTCCAAAAGCATTCAGTGAAATTTTCAGAGTGTCTTTAAAACGTTTCCTCTGGCCACCTTGGGAGCGTTTACCACAACGCAGTTCGCTGTAAAAAATTCGTTTAGGGAGCCTGTGATCTGGCATGCGAGTCAAGTGACCAGCCCAGCGAATCTGATTCTTCATCAGTAGAGTGTGGATACTGGGCATGGATGCTCTTTCTAGGACTTCAGTGTCTGGAATCTTGTCTTGCCATTTAATCTTCAGTAGCTTCCTTAGGCAGACTGTGTGGAAGTGGTTTAATTCCCTAGCGTGTCGCTGATAAACAGTCCAGGTTTCACAAGCATATAGCAGTGTGGATAATACAACTGCTTTGTAGACTTTTAGCTTTGTTTGCAGGCTTATTCCAGTTCTGTCCCATACATTCTTGTACAGTCTGCCAAAGGCTGCACTGGCCTTGGAGATTCTTGCATTCACTTCGTCATCGATTGTGGCAGCTTGAGACACGGTGCTGCCAAGATAAGTGAATTTGTCCACAACACTTAGTCTATGATCATTCACTTTGATATTCGGCACAGTGTGATTATTCCCTGGAGCTGGCTGGTACATAACTACAGTCTTCTCCAAGTTGATATTGAGCCCAAAGTTGGCACAGGCATGTGAGATAGCTGAAACATTATGTTGCATGTCCGTCTCTGAGTTGGCGTATAGAGCGCAATCATCAGCAAACAGGAGCTCTCTGACGGTGCCGCTGTTAATTTTGGTTTGGACTTTCAGCCTTCTGAGATTGAATAACTTTCCATCCATACGGTAGTTGATGTCTATTCCAATGTCGTCGTTCTCGAAGGCATTCATCAACATGGCTGAAAACATGAGGCTGAACAGTGTTGGTGCCAGGACACATCCTTGCTTCACTCCATTGGTGACAGGAAAGGGTTCGGACAGTTCACCATTTTCCTGTACTCTTGCCTGCATGCCGTCACGAAATAGCCGCACTATTTGGACAAACTTTCGTGGACAGCCATATTTTGCCATAATCTTCCACAGTCCTTCTCTGCTGACTGTATCAAAAGCCTTGGTAAGGTCGATGAAAGTGGAGAACATTTCGCAGTTCTGTTCCTGACATTTCTCTTGCAGCTGCCTTGCAGCGAAAATCATTTCAACAGTTCCACGTTCTTTTCTGAAGCCACATTGACTCTCAGGAAGAAGACATTGATCGAGATGGACTGTGAGGCGATTGAGAAGAATTCTGGCGAGTATCTTCCCTGCAATTGAAAGCAAGGAGATGCCTCGGTGGTTGTCACAGGATTGGCGGTTTCCTTTACGTTTGTAAAGGTGGACTATTGACGCGTCCTTAAAATCTTGTGGCATGGTCTCGTTCATCCATATGTTTGTGAAGACTTGGTGAAGCTGCTCTGTTAGGACCGGCCCACCTGCCTTGTATATCTCTGCTGGGATGGAGTCAGGACCAGGTGCCTTGCCGCTGGAGAGTTGCTGGATGGCTTTGTTTATTTCCACTATGGTTGGCAGGTCATCAAGAGTCTCATTGGTGGGAACTTGAGGAAGGCAGTTGATGGTTTCATCATCGAAGAAGGAAGTTGCATTTAAGATTTTGCTGAAATGCTCTGCCCAGCGTTGAAGGATTTCTTTCTTATCGGTGACCAATGTTCCCCCATATGCACTGAGGAGAGGAACTATGCCTGGTGATGTAGGACCATAGACCGCTTTCAGTGAGTTGTAGAAGTTATTCATATCATGTCTGTCAGCAAAGCCCTGAATTTCATCAGCTTTGCTGCTCAGCCAGGAGTCCCGCATGTGCCGAAGTTTCTGCTGCACTACTCTCTGAATGTTCTTGAAAGCATCTTTTTTTGATGTTGACTTTGGGTCATTCAAATGTGCCTTGAGGAGAAGATGTTTCTCGGCCAGCAATTGGTTGATGTCTTCGGAATTTTCATCAAACCAGTCTTTATGCTTTCGGGGGGCTGGACCCAGGATTTCCATAGAAGTGTTGTAAATTGTGTCCTTTAGGGCTCTCCATTCTGTTTCTGTGTCCTGTTTAGCTTCAGCATTGGGCTTGAGGCGGTCTTCCAGCATATTTTCAAACGACTGCTGCATTTTCTTGCTGTTTAGGCGGGTGACATTTAGCTTTGTTTGCATTTTCGCCCCTTGAGAACGCTGTGGTGGCCTGATGTGGATGTTCATTTTCGAGACAATGAGACGATGGTCTGTCCAACATTCGGCACCACACATGGATTTTGTCACTCGAACGTCTTGTCTGTCACTCCTCCTGACGATGACATAGTCAATGAGGTGCCAGTGTTTCGAGCGAGGGTGCATCCACGATGTCCTATTTCTCATGGGGAGACGGAAAACAGTTTCCATCCAACATAACAACACATCTACCACATGACCTTACAGTATCTGACCATCCAACACAACAACACATCTACCACATGACCTTACAGTTTCTGTCCATCCAACATAACAACACATCTACCACATGACCTTACAGTGTCTGTCCATCAAACACAACAACACTTCTACCACATGACCTTACTGTGTCTGACCAGCAACACAACAACACATCTACCACATGACCTTACAGTGTCTGTCCATCAAACACAACAACGCATCAACCACATGACCTTACAGTATCTGTCCATCAAACACAACAACACATCTACCACATGACCTTACAGTGTCTGTCCATCCAACATAACAACACATCTACCACATGACCTTACAGTGTCTGTCCATCCAACATAACTACACACCTGCCACATGACCTTACAGTGTCTGTCCATCCAACATAACAACACACCTACAACATGACCTTGCAGTGTCTGTCCATCCAACATAACAATACATCTACGAGATGACCTTAAAGTGTGTGTCCATCCAACATAAAAACACATCTACCAAATGACCTTACAGTGTCTGTCCATCAAACACAACAACACATCTATCACATGACCTTACAGTGTCTGTCCATCCAACATAACAACACACCTACCACATGACCTTACAGTGTCTGTCCATCCAACATAACAACACACCTACCACATGACCTTACAGTGTCTGTCCATCCAACATAACAACACACCTACCACATGACCTTACAGTGTCTGTCCATCCAACATAACAACACATCTACCACATGACCTTACAGTGTCTGTCCATTCAACATAACAACACATCTACCACATGACCTTACAGTGTATGTCCGTCTAACAAATCAACACGTCTACCTCATGATCTTACATTGTGTCTGTCCAATCAACATATCGATATTTTATAAAATGAAGTATTGACATTCTGTTATTCTTTAATGACTTTACCTAAAGTTATGTGTTAATTTGTATTGTCAATTAACATGTTGCACATTTAATTAGTCGGTGGCCGTCCTATTCGTGCTGGACTCTCACAACCTCAGTGACCCCACCCGCCTACAGACAAGGTTACACTTATTGACAAGCTCCCAGTATTTCGTATAAAACGTTGCCGGCTACAAGTTAGCCTCTGCATCAGGCGAGCTTGTCCTCTTGAAACTCCGGCCAGCCAGTTTGTGTCGTCAGTTTCCTAGGTAACTATGATGTTCACTGGTTGCATAGCCTGCTATCTTTCACGATGGTTGTTGAATGTTTGTGGATACCTGCTATCTTTCATGACGGTTGTTGAATGTTTGTGCAAACTTGCTATCTTTCATGATGGTTGTTGAATGCTTGTGCAAACTTACTATCTTTCATGATGGTTGTTGAATGTTTGTGGATACAAGCAATTTTTCATGATGGTTGTTGAATGTTTGTGGATACATGAAATCTGTTATAATGGTTGTTGAATCTTTGAGGATACCTTCTATCTTTCATGATAGTTGTTGAATGTTTGTGCAAATGTGTTTTCTGTCATGCCAAGGAAGGCCAGCAAAATGTGAAGGAAGACCAGCAAGAGGCGAGGTAAGGCCAGCAAGATGTGAAGGAAGGCCAGCAAGATGTGAAGGAAGACCAGAAAGATGTAAAGGAAGACCAGCAAGATGTGAAGGAAGGCCAGGGGGAAATTGTAGGGTTTCCGGGGGGGGGGGGGGGAATGAAGACCATTTCAAGATCGAGTTAATACAAGAACCGATTACTTGATATTGTTTTTCCCTTCATACTTTACAGCTATGTACGTCTCATCCTTCTAAAATTCATTTTATAAAGTAAGTAGACCCACACATCATGTTTTATGTGGATGTCTAGACTTGTTTTAGTATATGCTATTAAATTTACCTTCCATTTTTACGTATACTGTGTAGGAGTAGGGGAATTTTTAGATAGGAAATATGAAAGGGGGGAATGACGTTCTGAAAATACGGTGAAGGGGGGCACGGGCCGAATTTTTGATAGGAAGGGGGGGGGGGGATGGCGTTCTGAAAATATAGTGAAGGGGGGCACAAGCCAAAAAAGGTTGAGAACTACTGCCTTAGTAGATTTCATAATAGGATCATACTGAGGTGGATAGGAAATTATACTTCAGTAGTTGGTGCGCTACAAATGGCTGCTGACAGACATAACCAGACAGTTTGATGTGTTTTGTTCCGTCCACTGTAATATCTGATTTGTGTTTTACAGACATCTAGTGCCATGTTATTTGTGACAGTCATCTCTCTAGGCCTGCTAGCCATTGTGAACGGACAGTGTGCGTGTAAGTATATTTGAGTATGTAAACTCGCGGTCATTGATAAATATTGGTTCTCACTGCGGTTAAACTCTGGCTGTGTTTGCTTATAGCCCACATAGTGGCCGAACCCAGTCTTCAGTATAACACCACTAGTGATAACATCAACAGTGATAACATCAACATTGATAACATCAACAGTAATAACATCAACATTGATAACATCAACATTGATAACATGAACAGTGATAACACCAAGAGTGACAGCATCAATATTGCTAACATTACCACTGATAACATAAACAGTGATAAAATTAGCATTTATAATATCAACAGTGATAACATTAACAATGATAACAGCAACATTGATAACATCAACAGTGATAACATTAACAGTGATAACATTAGCATTCTTAAATCAACAGTGATAAAATTAACACTGATAACATCAACAATGATTACATCAACATTGATAACAACAACAATGATAACTTCAACAGTGATAACATTGAGAGTGATAATATTAACAGTGATAACATTAACAGTGATAACATTAACATTGATCAGCAGGGATAAAATCAGCAGTGATAACATCAGCAGAAATAACATCAGCAGTGATAACATCAGCAGAAATAACATCTGCAGTGATAACATCAACAGTGATAACATCAACAGTGATCACATGAATATTGATAACGTCATGAATTAATAACAAGAGCGCTGATGACATCAACGTTGACTTTAATGTAGGATCCAGAATGCTTCAAACATATAGTTATATAATGACATCTAATCTCCAGACTGCTATAAACATATAGTTATATGATGACATCTAAACACCAGAATGCTATAAACATATAGTTATATCATAACATCTAAACTAAAGAATGTTGTAAACATATAATTATATGATGACATCTAAACTGCAGAATGATATCAACATATAATTATATAATGAAAATTTATCTCCAGACTGCAATAAACATATAGTTATATGATGACATCTGAACTACATACATTACATTGGCACCTTTCCGTCTAGACAGACGATAGTTTGGTACACTGTGCTTCAATAAGGCTTGATAACTACAACCCATGGCGGTGGCGAGTGTGACTGATAAGGTCAATTCGTGCTGCAAATGTTTGTATACAGTGGATGCATGTGAAAACATGGTCATTTCCACCATCATGCACAATCTTACGTTTCTAACGCTCTGTGTGTGCTTTATCTGCAATCATTTTCTCTTTTGTCTTCAATCCATTTCTGATAGTTGCCCTCCTTGCAACACGTTCAATGGCGACTTGCTCCCAATGTGCATTATCAATGCCTCTATCAATCATGTCCCGCTTACACACATCTTTGTATCGTAGTAGAGGCCGACCCTGAGATCTCCTACCCGTCTGTAATTCACCAAAAAAGATGTCCTTTGGTATGCTACCATCATCCATCCTCCTAACTGTGACGAAACGCGTTTATCTGTCTTGGGTCGTCAAGATCCCGCACTATTTTGGCGCGTCATCGGGGACTTTCCCAGCTAAAAATAGACTGAGGGAAGCCGATGGAGGACTTATTATCTAGAATCTTCTCGAAACACCGGAATTCGAGTAACCCGTGATGCTGGGTATCGCTCTAAATTCTCGTGCAGAGAGATCTAGAAACTCTAGGCGGGGAATGACGGTTTCCCGAGAAAGTATCTTTTCTCAAGAAGCACTCGCTTCTAGTGCGCATTGAGTTGGCACGAAGCGGGAATGTGGCTAAACCAGTCATTCACTTACTTGTGTTCGACGAGAACAGACGCAGGCCTGATGTGAGCCAATTTTGTGTTGCGTCTCAACTCAACCATGATTCGGCTGACTGTTATGGAAAGGAAGCTGAGAAGCCCTTGAACAGTTCGGAAGCTGACTGGAGATCTGGTTTCTAATCATTCAGGTAGATATTTGTTTAAAGCATTTAAGTTTGTACGTGTGTTCCACACGTCATTGTTCTAACCTCATTACCTATGCGGATGCCCTGGCATACTAATTAGCAAACCGATCGATAACGTAGTTGACGGTAAATCGTGGGTTTGTTTACCGTGTGCTCGCGAATCAGCTGTTAGGAACGCCGTAATGTGATGTGGGCGATTTGGGTTCCAAATATATGTACCATATATTGCCAATCGTTGCATATATTAGGTTGCTGTGTTAGAATAAAACATAGTTACTTGTGCCGGATGGAAACTTAGATTATGTCAGTCAGTTGCTGAAGCCAGAAGAACGGTTAGAAAACCAGGTAAGTTGGTAGGTGGAGATTCAGACAAAATTGTGCTTATTTACTAAGTAAAGGAAGAACTTAGTTCTGTGCCACCAGGAATGATGTAACTATTGTGTAAAAACTTAATAGTGAATTCATTGTGTGGAACAGCGGATTTCTGTGGAGAGGTAAGTGGCTTTGGTGCTATATCTATATATATATATGATGTGACATTGTGTATATATTAGGTCATGGCATGGGATACTTCCTGGGGTAATTCCGAACGCCGAATAGCTCGACGCGTGATAACACTGCATGCCGTCGCGATATAAATATGTGTTCTGAAATCTTGTCTGAGCTATCCTGTTTCTTTCATACTGGCGCTAGTGCGAGTGAATGCTAAGGTGCTGGAAGTATGGAAGGATTCAAGGAGGCTGTATGAGACTGGGGAAATATAGGATATGGGGGATGTGAAAGCAAGTTATGAAAGTATGTGTTGGTAGACCAAACCAACGATGAAGTTCAGTCCATGCCAAGGCTAAACCACTTGGGAGGACAGAACTGGAACATTACCCTTGGAACATGTGGGGAACATGTATTCTCAAGAAGGCTTCTTGACTCTAAGGCAGAGTCTGATAAGAAGAGTTTGCTGTGGCGTGGGCAGGTGGTCCCACCAGCAAACAGGCTTGTGTACATAGTGGATGTGATCATGTCCTATTCCTATATCCCGAGGGATGGTATATTGATCAAGATTATGTTTCTTAATGTACATTGATGATGTTAGGAACGAGTCCAGGGACTCTTTACCTATTTGTTTAGTTCGATTAAATTAGAACTAGAATAACAGCCTTGTATCACTACTGACGTTAGCGACGACTGGTAGATGATTAGGGATATGTGAGACCTATGATCAGACTCGTCATTCTGATTTCTGGCTCTGTGTGACGGGCTGTTCTGTGAGGCCAGCTGACATTTGTGAACCCATGCTTTACTACTCTCCATATAGAGATAATGCTGTAGTTATATGCATAACTAAGTAGCATGACTGAGGGTTGAGTAGTTATTGGTAGGATGCATGTGGACTAATGTTTGGGCCAGTATACTCTCACCGGTCGCTCTTCCTTTTCAGGAGTTTGCCTGTCGAGGAACCAGTCAACTCTAATTGTTGTTGGCAGGAAACCACTTCGTGTGACAGAGCGAAGGGTTCAGTTCTTTACTTATCACGCCAGACTCAACCACACCAGGTACCCAATGTGATTCACCATGCGTGAAGTTTGCTTCAAGACATACACCTGCCCTGAAGGTGCACGTGTGGGAATTGATGGTTTGTGATCGTTTTCAAATAATAGAAGATACTCTGTTTTTGCCAGGAACATTTCAGCATTTTGAGTAATCATGCTCAACGAAAGGAAACACCGGTCCGTCTATTATGACGGGGGTTCTGCCTAAACGCAGAAGTAACTGATCTTCAGACACTTGAATGGTTCTTTGGACAGCTCTAGGGGCAGGTCTTGAGAAGAACTACACCAGTTATTGACTTCTGGCAAGTGTAACCCGGTGGAAGGGACTATGGATTATAGTCCAACCTGAATTGTTTCCGTGAAATAGATGTCTGATTCTATGAATGTACTGTCTCAGTATGAAGATATAAACTGTGTTCTAGTAGGACTCAGTAACATTTTCAGTAGCCATATCTGATTATACAAGCAGTGTGACTGTAAGAGACCATTGAATTGGTCAGTGACATTTGTCCATCCATGTTCCGGTGATGTGATGAAGGGACCATTGAATTGGTCAGTGACATTTGTTCATCCATGTTCCTGTGATGTGATGAAGGGACCATTGAATTGGTCAATGACAGATCGGTTCTGCAGTGGGACTGTGCTAGGAGTGACAGACCATTCGATTGGTCAGTGACTAGTTAAGTTCATCGCAGTAACGAATACGTGGAGCCAAGTCCAGGAGGATTGTCTCCCACCCGGTAGTGTTCGAGAACTGTATTAACAGTGACTCCGTGGGAGTGATATAGATGCAGTTGGTCCAGTGAAGTGTAGTCCAGCAGTGACTCTATTGTTGTGGATCCACGTTCGGGAGACGGAGTGGTCTCCAAGGTTCTCGTCATCTCACTGGAAGGAAGCCGGGTGAGTGGCGGACCGACTGGACGGGACATCTGCATCCAATCTACTTCTCAACTCGATGAAGACACCTACATCTCTAATTCTATCTCTACTCTATCTTCTATTTGTGTAAATAGATTCTTCTATCAGGATGGTCATTTCAGTTCTATATTCTCAAGGGTAGAATAAACTTTATGTAAGTTGACTTGCTCTTTGTATAATGATTGAGTGTGGTCTCGGACGATGCCTAAGTGTTCATTGTTCCACAGGTGTAGGTAGTTAGTGGGGGTCTAGAATCTGGAGGGGCGTGTAGACGTAACTAACTAACATGAGATCAACCACAGAGTAAAAATGTGTATCTGCTCGTCCAACCCCTGGGGCTAGAATACACGGGAGTGCCAGAGACACCTCGGGTGTGGTTCACTCTCACTACCCAAGGTGAACTCGTTACACTCCGTTACAGAGTGGGGGCCCGTCCGGGATTATTCCAAGATCTTTGTGTGTTGTAGACCTCTCACATAGGGATAGGGACTTAGTCTTTATCCTCTACTTCAGTCTACATAAGATTCTACTACTTCTACCTATCTCCTAACTGTCTGACGGACATTTGTGTTGTGGTGATTAGTTAGTACTATTGATTATTGATTCATTGTATTGCTTCACCCACACATACTTGAGTACCCACCTATCATAGTCAACATGTCTACCCAAGAGTTAGACTTAGACAAAGTTCAGGAAACTGGACGTAAGTCTGGTCTTGAAGGAGATGCTTTGAAATCCTATGTCCAAGAGGTGGAAAGAAGTTTTCGCCAAGAGGAAAGAGAGAGGAGGAGAGCAGAAAGAGAACTGGAAGCCAGTAAAGTGGCTCTTGAGGAAAAGAGGATAGCGGCTGATACTGAAATGAAACGGCTTGAGTTGGAAGCCGAGAAAGAAAAACGTGACCATGAGTATCGAATGAAGCTACTTGAGGCACAAGTGCCTGCTACAGGTGTAACTGATGGAGCTATGGGAGGAGGTGTACCTCCTGGCTCAGAGTCAACCAGTAGACGTGACTACCAGGCTATGAAATGGCCGTTACAGCCGTTCGAACCCGAGAAGGAACGGATAGACCAATACTTAGAAAAGTATGAAGCCATGTCTATTGCAATGGGGCTAGACCAACAGAAATGGTGTTTGAAACTCTCCCAGGGACTCCGTGCCGAAGGTTATGAAGTGTATGCCCGCTTGCCACCGGGTCTACAGAATGATTACCCGGCATTGAAAGCGGCTCTCTTGAAGAGATTCGAGATCACAGCGCACTCATACCGAAGGAAGTTTCGAACTGCAAAGCGGGAACCTGGTGAGCTGTTTTCAGCATACAGTGTGAGATTGAATTCATACCTTCTTAAATGGATGGCAATGGCCGGATTTAATGAGAAGTATGAAAGTTTGCGTGAGTTGATGGTTGTAGATCAGATGCGAATGCAAATGTCTAAACCCTTGCGAAACTTCTTAGGTGAGAATGGGGCTGAGAGATTAGATATAGTCACCAAGTTAGCCGAAAGATACGTTGAAGTCTATGGCGAGACTGGGGACACCAGTCCAACAGATCCGAGATCGAAAGATAAGGATCAAGGTAAGTCAAAGAAGAAGTCAAAGAAGACCAAAGGTTCTGATGAACCAAAGAAACAGGTAAACTCTTTAGAGAAGATCTCTAACGTCAACCAAGGTAAGAATAGCCCACCTAG
Organism: Cepaea hortensis; assembly: GCA_963921405.1. Taxonomy (NCBI): domain Eukaryota; kingdom Metazoa; phylum Mollusca; class Gastropoda; order Stylommatophora; family Helicidae; genus Cepaea; species Cepaea hortensis. The sequence continues at coordinate 43,674,450 of OY992888.1, forward strand.
TTCTCCAAAGAGGAAGTGGAGTGAACGATGGTGCAAATTCTGCAAGTCCAGCACTCACAATACGAGTGAGTGTAAGAGTAAGCCCAAGGACTTTCACTTTGCTTGTCTTGCAGAGGTTAGGGATAGATCTTGCAGGAAAGTGAAGTCGGTTGATGGGAATGGAGAAACTAGACGACCTCCAGTGGTTGAGAGAGTAGAAGTGAATGGGCGACAGGTGTTGTGCCTCTATGACACGGGATTGCAATTTTCAGCTGTAATTGCATCCCACCTGACAGGCCCAGAGCAACTCACCGGAGAGATGACGGAGATACAGCCAGCCAGTAGGAGTGCTGTGGCGTTACGTTGCCCGATTGCCAATGTGGAGATTCGGAGCAAGTACGTTACTGGACGCATTCAGGCGGCAGTCGTACCGGATCCTCTCTATCCCCTAATTCTTGGCCGGAAGTACGTGTTTCTGGGCGAACCAGAACACCCTAGCATCCATAAGTCTAGGCAGGTCAGAGATACAGAGGAAGAGGGTCTCGAAAAGGTAAGTCTCCGAAATACTCACCCGGATGGAAGGAGTAATGCTCGGAGCAAGGATGCGACGGAGTGTCCTTGTTCAGAACGGTTGCCCAACAATGAAAACCCGTTAACTCAGGGTAAGTTCGAATCTGACAATCAGTCACCGTTAATTCAGACTGGAACAGAGAAAAGGCAGAGGGAACGTAAGTTGGTTCCTGGGAGCTTCAGAGCTAATCTGCTGCGAACGGTACATGTCAGGTCCCCAACCGGACATCTGACTGTAGGGACAACCAGTAAATGTCTATCCCGGTACTATTGGTGGCCGGGAATGACAGGCGACGTGCGCAGGTATATTAGGTCTTGTCCGGGGTGCCGTAAATGCACACCTGAGAAACGGACGAAGACGAAGATATCCTTAGAGGTTGGAGACCGAGTTCTAGTACTCCTCCCAATCGAGGGGAACGAATTCGAAATCGGGTGGCAGGGCCCATTCCTAGTGGATAAAGTGGGGCTCCACAAGCACTATGGAGTGGTGATCCTGGGAAAGTCTACTACTTTCCATTCCAGTCTCCTCATGCGCTATGAGGGGAAGCCCGATGATAAGTCCACCAGCCCAAGGGCGCAGAGATTCGCTGAAAGATCGGTTCGGGGTTCAGGTCAGGTAGCGGAAAGCCTGTCACACCATAGGCAGACCTATATGTATGTGCAGGTACCTTCTTAGGTTCAGCCCGGTGCTCGGGGGAACATGACCGGCCAAAGGAACACCCGCAGTGCTAGCTACACTGAGAACCGTGGTCGGAAGAGGTGGGTTGTTTCAGAACGGACACAGACCCTTGGTCCCTCAATCCGACAGACTGCAGTCCAGCTGGGTCCTCGAAAGGGGAAGCTGGAGTTGCAGAAGTCCAGTAAACTCTGGCAGGAACGATCGTTAAATCAGGTCGAGACGGGAGCTCTGGTCCGCAAGATACCGCGAGAGGCCCAATCGCAGTAGCGGAGTAGGCGTTGATCACCCGTGATACTGAGTAACTTGTCTCCCCACCTAATGTGGTAAAAGTATTCTATACAATATTGACGGGTTAGACTTCCTCACCCGCCATCCGGTCTCTTAGAAAGAAGAACGAACGACATAGACAGCTTCTGCGTAGAAGTGGAACGACGGGGTCGATCCTCTTAAAGTGGGGGCCTATGTGACGAAACGCGTTTATCTGTCTTGGGTCGTCAAGATCCCGCACTATTTTGGCGCGTCATCGGGGACTTTCCCAGCTAAAAATAGACTGAGGGAAGCCGATGGAGGACTTATTATCTAGAATCTTCTCGAAACACCGGAATTCGAGTAACCCGTGATGCTGGGTATCGCTCTAAATTCTCGTGCAGAGAGATCTAGAAACTCTAGGCGGGGAATGACGGTTTCCCGAGAAAGTATCTTTTCTCAAGAAGCACTCGCTTCTAGTGCGCATTGAGTTGGCACGAAGCGGGAATGTGGCTAAACCAGTCATTCACTTACTTGTGTTCGACGAGAACAGACGCAGGCCTGATGTGAGCCAATTTTGTGTTGCGTCTCAACTCAACCATGATTCGGCTGACTGTTATGGAAAGGAAGCTGAGAAGCCCTTGAACAGTTCGGAAGCTGACTGGAGATCTGGTTTCTAATCATTCAGGTAGATATTTGTTTAAAGCATTTAAGTTTGTACGTGTGTTCCACACGCCATTGTTCTAACCTCATTACCTATGCGGATGCCCTGGCATACTAATTAGCAAACCGATCGATAACGTAGTTGACGGTAAATCGTGGGTTTGTTTACCGTGTGCTCGCGAATCAGCTGTTAGGAACGCCGTAATGTGATGTGGGCGATTTGGGTTCCAAATATATGTACCATATATTGCCAATCGTTGCATATATTAGGTTGCTGTGTTAGAATAAAACATAGTTACTTGTGCCGGATGGAAACTTAGATTATGTCAGTCAGTTGCTGAAGCCAGAAGAACGGTTAGAAAACCAGGTAAGTTGGTAGGTGGAGATTCAGACAAAATTGTGCTTATTTACTAAGTAAAGGAAGAACTTAGTTCTGTGCCACCAGGAATGATGTAACTATTGTGTAAAAACTTAATAGTGAATTCATTGTGTGGAACAGCGGATTTCTGTGGAGAGGTAAGTGGCTTTGGTGCTATATCTATATATATATATATGATGTGACATTGTGTATATATTAGGTCATGGCATGGGATACTTCCTGGGGTAATTCCGAACGCCGAATAGCTCGACGCGTGATAACACTGCATGCCGTCGCGATATAAATATGCGTTCTGAAATCTTGTCTGAGCTATCCTGTTTCTTTCATACTGGCGCTAGTGCGAGTGAATGCTAAGGTGCTGGAAGTATGGAAGGATGCAAGGAGGCTGTATGAGACTGGGGAAATATAGGATATGGGGGATGTGAAAGCAAGTTATGAAAGTATGTGTTGGTAGACCAAACCAATGATGAAGTTCAGTCCATGCCAAGGCTAAACCACTTGGGAGGACAGAACTTGAACATTACCCTTGGAACATGTGGGGAACATGTATTCTCAAGAAGGCTTCTTGACTCTAAGGCAGAGTCTGATAAGAAGAGTTTGCTATGGCGTGGGCAGGTGGTCCCACCAGCAAACAGGCTTGTGTACATAGTGGATGTGATCATGTCCTATTCCTATATCCCGAGGGATGGTATATTGATCAAGATTATGTTTCTTAATGTACATTGATGATGTTAGGAACGAGTCCAGGGACTCTTTACCTATTTGTTTAGTTCGATTAAATTAGAACTAGAATAACAGCCTTGTATCACTACTGACGTTAGCGACGACTGGTAGATGATTAGGGATAGGTGAGACCTATGATCAGACTCGTCATTCTGATTTCTGGCTCTGTGTGACGGGCTGTTCTGTGAGGCCAGCTGACATTTGTGAACCCATGCTTTACTACTCTCCATATAGAGATAATGCTGTAGTTATATGCATAACTAAGTAGCATGACTGAGGGTTGAGTAGTTATTGGTAGGATGCATGTGGACTAATGTTTGGGCCAGTATACTCTCACCGGTCGCTCTTCCTTTTCAGGAGTTTGCCTGTCGAGGAACCAGTCAACTCTAATTGTTGTTGGCAGGAAACCACTTCGTGTGACAGAGCGAAGGGTTCAGTTCTTTACTTATCACGCCAGACTCAACCACACCAGGTACCCAATGTGATTCACCATGCGTGAAGTTTGCTTCAAGACATACACCTGCCCTGAAGGTGCACGTGTGGGAATTGATGGTTTGTGATCGTTTTCAAATAATAGAAGATACTCTGTTTTTGCCAGGAACATTTCAGCATTTTGAGTAATCATGCTCAACGAAAGGAAACACCGGTCCGTCTATTATGACGGGGGTTCTGCCTAAACGCAGAAGTAACTGATCTTCAGGCACTTGAATGGTTCTTTGGACAGCTCTAGGGGCAGGTCTTGAGAAGAACTACACCAGTTATTGACTTCTGGCAAGTGTAACCCGGTGGAAGGGACTATGGATTATAGTCCAACCTGAATTGTTTCCGTGAAATAGATGTCTGATTCTATGAATGTACTGTCTCAGTATGAAGATATAAACTGTGTTCTAGTAGGACTCAGTAACATTTTTAGTAGCCATATCTGATTATACAAGCAGTGTGACTGTAAGAGACCATTGAATTGGTCAGTGACATTTGTCCATCCATGTTCCGGTGATGTGATGAAGGGACCATTGAATTGGTCAGTGACATTTGTTCATCCATGTTCCTGTGATGTGATGAAGGGACCATTGAATTGGTCAATGACAGATCGGTTCTGCAGTGGGACTGTGCTAGGAGTGACAGACCATTCGATTGGTCAGTGACTAGTTAAGTTCATCGCAGTAACGAATACGTGGAGCCAAGTCCAGGAGGATTGTCTCCCACCCGGTAGTGTTCGAGAACTGTATTAACAGTGACTCCGTGGGAGTGATATAGATGCAGTTGGTCCAGTGAAGTGTAGTCCAGCAGTGACTCTATTGTTGTGGATCCACGTTCGGGAGACGGAGTGGTCTCCAAGGTTCTCGTCATCTCACTGGAAGGAAGCCGGGTGAGTGGCGGACCGACTGGACGGGATATCTGCATCCAATCTACTTCTCAACTCGATGAAGACACCTACATCTCTAATTCTATCTCTACTCTATCTTCTATTTGTGTAAATAGATTCTTCTATCAGGATGGTCATTTCAGTTCTATATTCTCAAGGGTAGAATAAACTTTATGTAAGTTGACTTGCTCTTTGTATAATGATTGCGTGTGGTCTCGGACGATGCCTAAGTGTTCATTGTTCCACAGGTGTAGGTAGTTAGTGGGGGTCTAGAATCTGGAGGGGCGTGTAGACGTAACTAACTAACATGAGATCAACCACAGAGTAAAAATGTGTATCTGCTCGTCCAACCCCTGGGGCTAGAATACACGGGAGTGCCAGAGACACCTCGGGTGTGGTTCACTCTCACTACCCAAGGTGAACTCGTTACACTCCGTTACACTAACATGTCCTATCTATCTAAGTCTACGAAGACTGAGCATGGAACACGCCGTCACACAACCTGATTTTTCCAATACTTGAGTATTTGTGATTTTGTCTTGCCACTTAATACCAATTATTCTACGCAGACACCGCATATGAAAGCTGCTTAAACGTTTCTCTTGGTGTAAGTTGTCCAGGTTTCACTGCCATAAAGATACTAAGGACACAGGCTTGGTAGACGAGGACTTTTGTTTTGGCAGTAAGCTTCCTGTTCTCCTAGAATCTTTTTGCTAACATGTTCATTGTTTTTGCTGCCTTACCAATCCGGATGTTGATTTCCTGATCTAGGGATATTTTGCTATTTACCTCTAATCCTAGATATGTCTACTATCTCCAGTTCGGTATCATCAATAAATATTGATGGTACCCCATGTGCACCTTGTGACATAATCTGTGTCTTCTTTTTGTTAATTGTTAAACCAAATTCAGAAGAAGCATTAGAGAATGCAGATAGTAGATGTTGTAATTCTTCCTCAGAGTAGGTCGTAATTGCAGCATCATCCAAAGAAAGCAACTCTCTGATCAGTACCCTCCTAATTTTGGTCTTGGCCTTCAATCTCTGAGCATTATAGAGGCCGCCATCTGAGTGTGAGTGAATGTATACACCGGCATCCAGATCACGAAAGGCATATTTCAGTAGAAGTGAAAAGTATATTCCAAAGAGAGTGGGAGCTAGTACACAACCTTACTTAATCCCACTCATGATTTCAAACTCTTCTGAAGTTGCATCATCAAACTTGATTATACCCTTCATGCCTGTGTGGAACGATTCCACAATGGACAGAAGAGTTGGTAGGCATTCAATCTTCTTTAGTGTTTTGAACAGACCCTCACGACTGACCAAATCAAATGCCTTTGTGAGGTCGATGAAGGCAATAAACAGTGGTTGTTTTTGTACCCGGCATTTCTCTTACATTAGTCGCAATGAGAATATCATATCAATGGTAGATCGGTTCTGTCGGAAGCCGCACTGTGATTCGGGTAAGACTTGATCTTCCAGGACTTGAAGTCTGCGCAGAACAATTCTGGCAAATACTTTCCCAAAAATACACAGAAGTGAGATACCCCTACAGTTGTTACAGTCGCTCCGATCGCCCTTGTTTTTGTACGGAGTTATGATGCTTGAATCTTTGAAATCCTGTGGGACTTGTCCCGCTCGCCAGCATAGCTCTATTAGCTGGTGGATCTGTAGAGTGAGTGTGTCTTGCCCACTCCTGATTACCTCTATTTGAATCCCATCGTTATCTGGAGCCTTGCCAGATGCAAGTTCATTTATAGCACACTTAACGTCTGTTATGGTGGGAAGTGTGTCCAGGTGGTCAAGAGTTGGCAGATCCTCTATGGCGTTGAGGGCATCATCCGCTAGCTTGGTCTTACTTGAGTAAAGCTCTAAATAGTGCTCTACCCATCTGTCCATCTGCTGTTTCTTATCAGTGATGATTTTTCCAGTCAAGGTTTTCAGTGGTGCACTTCTTTTGATAATTGGACCACAGGTTTTCTTTATCCCTTCATAGATGCTTCTGTTTCCCTTATCACTTGCGATGTGAATGGACTCACATAACTTGATCCAATAGTCATTCGCACAACTGCCTGGCAGCCTTTTGCACATCCTTCCTAGCTTGCTTCAGCTCACTCAGAGTGTTACGCGTTGTTCTTTCCTTGTTTCTTAAGAGAGCTATCTTCTTTTTATCAATCAGGAGCTGCAGTATCTGGCTGTTTGCCGCAAACTAGTCCTTGCTCTTATGATCCACAGTGCCGTAAACCTCAATCGCTGTTTTATAAACAGTTTCCTTAAGTTTACTCCACTTTTCACTTACTGTACAATTTTCTGATGTATCAGTGAAAGCGTCTTCAAGTTGCTATTGAAACTCGGAGCACTTTCCGGGATCGTGAGTGTTAATAATATTAATCCTGGATCCTAGATTTGTGTTTAGCTGTGTAGATTCTCTTTGGTCTCGGTCTAACTCTTGCAACAACCAAAGAATGATCCGTATCACAGTCAGCACTGTGGTAACTTCGAGTTAATGATGTATGGTTCAGATGTTGTCTCCGTGTGATAATGAAGTCCAGCGGATGCCAATGGCCGGACCTTGGATGTTTCCATGTGACCTTATGCAGCTCTTTTGTTTTAAAAAAGGAGTTTGTAATACATAGGTCGTTTCTGGTGCAATGCTCCAGCAGCCTTTGCCCACTTTCATTCATGCGACCGATGTTGTATTTTCCAAGACGCACTGGCCATGAACTCGAGTCTTTGCCCACACGAGCATTTCTTCTTCTTCTTTCGTTCGCCTGAAATATGCTTATAACTGCAATGTTGTCTCTCGTACACGAGCATTTAAATCACCGAGCATGTAAATGTAGTCGAGTTTTGAAACTGCCTTGTTCACGGAGTCTAGCTCCCCATAGAATGAATCCTTCACATCATCAGAGGAAGCGAGTGTCGGTGCATATGCAATGATAAAGGTGGCAAAACCACAAGAGATTGCCAAGCGCAGGGATAATAGTCTTTCATTACCTCCAGCTGGGATATCAATCATACCCTGTAGCGAATTCTTCACTGCAAAGCCCACACCCATGTTACCTTTTTTCTGCCTACCCCTACCCTTCCAAAAATAAAGGTGTAATTGTTTTCCTTGAGTGGCCCTTCCTCGGCGAGGCGAGTCTCTTGCAGGCCAGCAATATCAATGTTAAGACGATTGAGTTCGGCATCAATCACAGCCGTTTTTCTCACATCGTCAATATTTGTCAAGTCAATGGAAAATCATGGACACATGGTTCTTACTTTCCAGGTTGCAAGCCATAGCTTGAAGTTTATATTTTTCTTTTTTTTTTTATTAGTACATGGTGCATTGGTTTTACAGCTGCGATTCAGATTTTGTCCTAGCCCCAAGTAAGCATTGAAGCAGGCAGGCTGTGGCGGATCAGGACCCAATTGGCCGGGGGCTGCCCAGCTTGAGACGGGCGGTAGCTGATCAGTGGCACTTGTATGTGTCTCCCACCGTCAGAGGCAACGCGCGGCCTCAAGTCTACGCCAATTGACAAGGATTTATAACCCGTAACAGTTACCTCTCGCTTTGATTCCGAGACCGGTTAAGACCCGGGATGGAGTTATTGCCTCTCCATAGCACAAAGCCTGGGCTAAAATACAGAGACCATGTGTTGCCAACGCAGCATGATCCCTCTCTCGGTCTGCCTAGTTCACTCCATAGGAAAGGTAACACCTATATATCTGGAACAAGACAAGCTGCAGAAGCTGCCGGATAAGCAAAGCAGTGCTCTAGCTGTCCGCCTGTCGGAGCTTCGATCTTAAACCAACTGCCAACCAATGCTTAGGGCCTGGTCTGCCCTGCCATGACATTTTGTCTTTAGGTTGTATTGATTGCTATAATTATATGGTTATATGATGACATCTCAACTACAGAATGCTATAAACATAGTTATATAATGACATCTAAACTCCGTTGCTAGACCATTACGCATCCTCCGTTGCTAGAAAGGCGGCGCAGAATTTCAATTGTGAAGGGTGCCAAATAGAAACATATGGAGCCGAAGGTACAGCTAGATCTGGATATACAGAGGGAATTCAGCAGAGTTATACAGTGACATCTATAACAGTATTGATTCCGACTGGACGGATGCATCCCAGAGAGTTGATTAACTGACTCTCAATGTTAAGCCTAATGAAATTGTTAGAGATGCATGGCTTCAATCCATCCATCCATCATGTGCCATGCCGGTAAGCGTGGGCGGTCATGTTCTGCCATCTCACTCGATCACCAGGGTCGTGGATCAGCTCCGTGTTCCTGTCTCGACCATGCCAAACTATACAGTCATTTACTTCTCGGTCTTCCCCTTGGTCTCTTCCCTTCGATCTTGCCAGTTGTCACCAAGTTCTCCAAGTCATTTCTTTTCATAACATGCCCACAAAATTGTGACTGTCTCCGTCTAATGACTATAATCAGTTTACGATCTTCATTTGTTTCTTGAAGGACTTGCTCATTGGTTTTTCTGTCTATCGTATTCTTTGCATTTTCCTCAGAAAGCACATTTCCACAGCCATCAGCTGTTTTTCAGCTTGACTGCTTATTGTCCACGCTTCACATCCATACAAAAGTATAGGTTCTATGTAGCACCTCAACACTCTTTTTCTCGTTTCAATTGATATCGTTTTTATTGGACAGTATGTTTTTCATCTTGCAAAAGGCTATCTTCGCAATGGCAATTCTTGTTCTAATCTCTTCAAGGCATCTCCCATCAGATGTTATGACTGTGCCGAGATAACAGTATCGATTCACTTGTTTAAGAATATGCCCATCTACTCGAATATCACATTGTGGTATTTCCTTCTTCCCAGTGACGACCATAATCTGTGTCTTCTTAATATTCAGTTCTAACCCTAGTTGTTCACTGTGTGCAACAACCGCATCTACTAAATTTTGCAGGTCCTGTTCATTGTCTGCAATCAAGACTGTATCATCTGCATATCTAATGTTATTGATGTATCGTCTCCCAATGTTGATTCCTTCCATATCTTCTATATTTATGAAAATATTTTCACTGTACAGGGAAAAAAGATCTGGAGACATCACACCTCTTTTAATAGGCTGATATTGACCTACATCGTTATCAATTATGATAGCAGCTTGTTGTTTCCAATATATGTTTTTTTACAAGTCTAGGGTCTTTTCCATCAATTTGTAGATCTTCAACATATTGTCGATTCCATTTGATCAGAAAACCCTGAAATGGTTAGAGAGAGGTTTGTCAGAGTGTTGTATAATATCCCTAAGGTGTTCCCTAAAGCGGTCGGCTAGGCGTCGACTAGTCACTCCAATATACATCATGTTACATCGTTCGTAAATAATAGCATTCATTAGATAGAGAACTTTGTGACAACTGGCAACATTGCGGGGAGAAAAATAAGGGGGTAGCAGAGAAGTAAATATCTGGATGGCTTGACCACATGGCATGGTAAGGACAAGAACACAGAGTTGATCCACGACTCTGGTGATCGTGTAAGATGGTCAAATATGACCGTCCACACTTACCGGCATGACACATGATGATGATATTGCAGGATGCACATGTACATGAGAATTTCACGGAGAAGGTGTCTGTGGGGAATATGATCGCCTGTGTCTGAACACCGTGTGGGCGTGTCTTGCTTGTCTTCCGGTGACCTGTAGATGTACCTAGAGATGAAGTAACTGTAAGGAGGCGGTTGCGAATCAGATGGTCTCTGAGAGGTTTGTTTCGGCGAAAGTTGACCATAGGGCCACTAGCAAACGCCTCACAAGTGTTCGGGCCTGATTTCAGAATTGACCAGTATCAGAGAAAAATATGTCTGATGGCCAGGACATGTTGATGAAAGATGAGGATGAGTTTGGGTTCATTATTAAGAGGTCGCGTTTTCTTGATAAAAGACATTTGCAGCGAAACCCGTGTTATAAGATAAAAAGCTGGAGACAGAATGTGTTCTGAGTGCGCTCGGTTAATATTGTTAAATATTGTCTTGTACGATATGTTATATATTGTCTGATGTGATATGAGATATATAGTCTCATTTAATATGCTATTTATTGTATCATGTGATTTATTATGTATTATGTAATGTGATGTTTTATATATTGTCTCATGTGATATGTCATATATTGTCTCATGTGATATGTTATAGATTGTCTTATGTGATATGTTATAAATTATCTCTTGTCACATGTCATATATTACCTCCTGTGATCAGTTATTTATTGCCCCATGTGACCTTCTATCGGTTGATCTATCTTTGATGTAGCTGATTCTAGTTTTCTATTCCTTCTATTGTATGAACTAGTTTATTATTTGTTATGTCAATTGTGGATTATTGTATTGTATGTGCACGGTGTAATCCTATGATGAATGCCCGTGTCGTGTGACGTCGGTTCTGTTCTGTTCTATTGCCAACAGTGAAATCCATTGCCTTCAGTGTCGCACTCAGCCAGGACCAAATTGTCGGCTCCAGCGAAGCGGTCGTCTACGACAACGTTCTCCTCAACCATGGAAATGCTTACGACAGCAGCAATGGCCTCTTCACCGCACCAGTGGTAATTTTCTATGAGACGTTTTCTACGAACTCTGATTTTCACGTCAACGGTAGAATTCTGCTTGTCACCGTCTATGTAATTCACATCTCACCAGCTAAAGTATTATGTATGTCATTTTCTAAGTAATTCAATCTTATCAAATGTAGTATTCTGCGTGTCATGTTCTATGTAATTCAAACCTTATCAACTGTAGCATTCTCTATGACATATTCTATATAATTCACATCTTTCCAACCGTAGCCTTCTGTATGTAATTTTCTATGTAATTCATATCTTATCAATTGTAATAATCTGCGCGTCATGTTCTATGTAGTTCACATCTTACCAAGTGTAGCATTCTTCGTGTCATGTTCTATGTAATTCATATCTTACCAACTGTGTTATTATGTGGGTCACAGAAGAGAACAACACTGTGAGTGAAGATGTGAAATAATGCTGTTTGGCTCATAGCATGGAATAGAGTAACATTGTGTGTTAAGATCTGGAAAAGTGCTGCTTGACCCAAAGCATGGAAGAGAACAACATTGTGCGAAGATCTGGAATAGTGCTGTTTGGTCCAAAGCATGGAAGAGAACAACATTGTGCGAAGATCTGGAATAGTGCTGTTTGGTCCAAAGCATGGAAGAGAACAACATTGTGCGAAGATCTGGAATAGTGCTGTTTGGTCCAAAGCATGGAATAGAACAACAGAACAACACTGTGTGTGAAGATCTGGAATAGTGCTGGTTGGTCCAAAGTATGGAAGAGAACAACATTATGCGAAGATCTGGAATAGTGCTGTTTGGTCCAAAGCATGGAAGAGAACAACATTATGCGAAGATCTGGAATAGTGCTGTTTGGCCCAAGGCATGGAAGAGATTAACACTGTGTGTTGAGGATCTGGAATAGTGCTGTCTGGCCCAAGGCATGGAAGAGATTAACACTGTGTGTTGAGGATCTGGAATAGTGCTGTTTGGTCCAAAGGAAGCAAGAGAACAATCTACACCCAGCCACTATAGATAGGAAATGTAAAGCTGTGCACCAATTATTGAACTACCCCACTGATAAGTCATTCATTCATTCATTCATTCATTCATTCATTCATTCATTCATTCGTTCGTTCATTCATTCATTCATTCGTTCATTCGTTCGTTCATTCATTCGTTCGTTCGTTCGTTCGTTCGTTCGTTCATTCATTCATTCATTCATTCATTCATTTATTCATTCAGTAGCATGTCCTTTGCAGAAGCTCGTTCCCATAACAAACTTCCTGAAACCCCTTGTTCTCTTCCCCTCGATCTTGCCAGTTGTCACCAAGTTCTCCAAATTATTTCTTTTCATCAATCCATCATGTGCCATGCCGGTAAGCGTGGGCGGTCATGTTCTGCCATCTCACTCGATCACCAGAGTTGTGGATCAGCTCCGTGTTCCTGTCTCGACCATGCCATGTGGCCAAGCCATCCAGGTATTTACTTCTCGGTCTTCCCCTTGGTCTCTTCCCTTTGATCTTGCCAGCTGTCACCAAGTTCTCCAAGTCATTTCTTCTCATAACATGTCCAAAAAATTGTGACTGTCTACGTCTAATGTCTCTAATCAGTTTACGATCGTCATTTGTTTCTTGAAGGACTTGTTCATTGGTTTTCCTGTCTGTCCATGGTATTCTTTGCATTTTCCTCAGAAAGCACAATTCTACAGCCATCAGCTGTTTTTCAGCTTGACTGCTTATTGTCCACACTTCAGATCCATAAAAAAGTATAGGTTCTATGTAGCACCTGAACTCTCTTTTTCTCGTTTCAATTCACATCTTTTTATTGGTCAGTATGTTTTTCATCTTGCAAAAGACTACCTTCGCAACGGCAATTCTTGTTCTAATCTCTTCAAGGCATCTTCCATGAGATGTTATGATTGTGCCGAGATAACTGTATCGATTCACTTGTTTATGAATATGCCCATCTACTTGTATATCACATTGTAGTATTTCCTTCTTCCTAGTGACGACCATAATCTGTGTCTTTTTACAATTTAATTCTAACCCTTGTTGTTTACTGTGTGTAACAACCGCATCTACTAAATGTCGCAGGTCCTGTTCATTGTCTGCAATCAAGACTGTATCATCTGCATATCTAATGTTATTGATGTATCATCCCCCAATGTTGATTCCTTCCATATCTTCTATATTTCTGAATATATTTTCACTGTACAGGGAAAAAAGATCTGGAGACATTACACATCCCTGTCTCACACCTCTTTTAATAGGCTGATATTGACCTACATCGTTATCAATTCTGATGGCAGCTTGTTATTTCCAATACGTATTTGTTACAAGTCTATGGTCTTTCCTGTCAGTTTGTAGATTTGCAACTATCTTTATCATTTTGATATGTCTTACACTATCAAAAGCCTTTGTGTGGTCAATAAAGCAAAGGTGTAGGTCTTTGTTTACTTCTCTGAAACGTTCAATTAATGTTCTTAGTATATGCATTTACTGTACCCTTGCCTTCTATAAACCGACATTGTTCTCCGAATTGGGGTTGTATTTTCTTCCTAACTCTTTGCATCCATCACAAAATTTAAATATGGTCTCTGAACCAGACAGCATGTGTCCATCCCACACAAGATTGGCGTGTCTTCGCTTATCAAATGTTTCATAATAAAGTTTAGAAAAATCGTCAGCCGCCAGAGTGGCCCGCTTGGTAGGCTACGAATATCCTCTGCTGTTTTGGCCATGATCTGCCTGCCTGCCTGCCTGCCTGACGGCTGGCTGGCTGGCTGTGCGTGCGTGCGCGCGCGTACGTGTGTGTGTGTGTGATTGTGTGTGTGTGTGAGGCGCATGCGCGTGTGTGTATTGAACTTTGATCTTAACCAAAAGGCCGAGACTATTTATGCCACATCCCGTTTGATTTTCTGTTAGACTTGAATCGAGAATAACATCCAATGAAAATAATTTTAATTTCGATTTAAGTCTATCTGTAATGTTTACTTCTGTCTTTGAAGGATGGCATGTACTCGTTTCAAGTGAGCTTGTTAACGATCAAACAGAAAGAAGCTTGGCTTGAAATTGCTCACAATGGCCAACTGAAAGTGTCGGTCTATGCAAAACAAGACAACACCTACGACAGTGCTAGTAAGTTACATGCTGTTAATGTAATTCTTGTCTCCCTTGGAACATTCGTGACTACAGACAGACTTCCAGTTGCATCCCTGTAAACTGGCAATTTGTTCAACAATGCAGAACATAGTTATCTGTCAGCTGCAAGCAATACTATAGCCACATGACATTAAGCAACTGACATCATAGATTCTACGGATCGGTAGGATGTGCTCACGTGACCAGTTCTGTAACCACAGCTTTGTGTCTCTTTAGGCGGAGCTCATTGACACAGCTATTTCCTAACTCCTTGTTCTGTGTGGTAGTTTAACCTCATGGCTGAGAGCCGCCACAGTCAAACCAATCTGAGCAGATAGGTTCAGTGGCGTCACTGGGGTTAATGTCACCCAGTGCGGTAAACTCTTGGTGTCACCCCTCTAGACTTTCACCATGGTCTTCTTCCGAGTGTTCCTGTACCATATATAATCGCATATAGTAATGTTTGTAAAATAAGTCAAAAAGTTAATAAGGACATAAGAAAGAAAACAAATTGAACAATATAACTTCAATACTTCAGGTAAAACATAAATAAAGAACTTCGACAAACTCGGACAAAGTTAAATTTTTGTTATTTAACATTAAAATTTCTAAAATTAACAATGAACGGTTATGAAACCCGACTAGACAGAGCTATGTCTGCTTTGTCAAATTTGCAATTTTTTTTATTTTGGTGTCGTGTTGTGGAATAGTGGAGCAGACAGGTGGTTGTAGAAATGTGGAGCAGGCAGGTTGTGGAATAGTGGAGCAGACATGTTGTGGAAATAGTGGAGATGGCAGGTTGTGGCAGGAACTGGCAGGTATGACTGTACATGTAGAACTGACAATTATGACTGTACATGTAGAACTGACAGATATGACTGTACATGGAGAACTGACAGATATGACTGTACATGTAGATAGCTAGTTAGACGACAGATCATCCTCATTGCACATCGAACCATTCAGTCCATAAGTGCTCGGATCCTCTCCTCAGCAAATCCCGCAGCGTGTAGCGGCTAACGACACCAGTTCTGTGTTGGTTTATCAATCTTCTTTGGCTTCCTGCGTAGTGTTCTTGTTTGGCCACCCCTCTTTTAATTTGCTGTTCTCGCAGTCTGACCATGGTTGTAGATTCGCAGTCATCACTTGGACAGCAACCACTTTCTTCGGATCTACCCCGTCTCTATACTCTTGAGCATGATCATTGAGTCGCTAAGGAAACATGCCCTATTGAATGTCTGTGTCTCGAGCCATGTTATTGCTTTACTTACTGCCATGAATTCCATAGACAGGCTACTTGTGGTCTCAACAAAAGCACCAGAGTCCTCCTTCACAATTCTCCCCCCGGCCCGCGTAGTAAAGGCCCATGAGCTTCTCACATGTCGGACGACCGACCCATCTGTGTAAATGACAGCATCACCGTCTAACGAATTCTCGAAAATCAACTCTTGTACTTCCACCTCCACAGCGGCTGGATTTTCTTGTCTGCATTTTCTGTCTAGTTGGATGCAAACTGAAAAGGACGTACAGAAATCTGTCGGCACTTGTACCCACTCCTCGCCAGGTTCTAAGTCCTCCAGTGAACACACCCGTTGAAGAATGTCTTCGGCTTGACCCATCCACGACCTTCCTCTTTTTAAACTTCTGCACTTCACCTTCATAATTTCACTATGCAGTGGATGTTGTGTGTTCGCGTTAACTCTGAGGTAGGCACGTGCTCTGAAAATGTATAGTCTGTCTTCAGTTGTTGGAAAATCAAGAAGGTAGCGCATCGCCCTGCATGCTGCATGTCTTCTATATCCAAGAATAAGTCGCATAACTTCGTTTTGTATCCTTTCCATTCTTTCTATCTGCTTGCGGCTAAGAGTCAGGATCGCCATCGCATATTCAAAAACAGACATGACCAGCCCCTTGTATAGAAGATATAGATGGCGCTGCTCACAGTTTGCTGCCGCCATCATCCGCATTGCAGCCAAACCCCGCTTGGCCTTTCTTGTCACCTGGTGTATGTGCTCATTATAAGCAAAGCTTCGATCAAAACGTATCCCCAGGTAACTCATTGCCTGCGTTCTTTCCACAGCCTCTGAACACAGATTAACAGTTGGTGTCGGAGTGTTGACAATATGATTACTCAAAGAGAACCATGTCACTGTTGCCTTTGTTGGGTTGACAATTGCCCCAGCTTCAGCACATCAAGTACTTATGCGATTGAGTTCGGTTTGCAGTTCATCAGCAACCTGATCTCTATCCTTACCCTGACGATACACTAAAACATTGTCGGCATATGACAATGTCCTCCCCGGTCCAGTGATCTGCTCGCTGGTGATTCTCACAGTGCAGGCGTTGAACAGCACCGGAGATAATGGTGATCCCTGTGGTAAGCCAAGATATATTGTTGTTGGTTCGGAAGTCCAGCTGCCATATCTAAAAAACTACTTTCCTTTGGAAGAGGGCTGCAATCCAACTAAGGAGGAACGGACTTATTTTGAGTTCAAGAAGCTGAAACATTTTTTTTTTTAAATCCAATGGTACTTTGTTGTACGCGTCTTCAAGATCAATTGCTGCAGCAAAGGTTTCAATGCCTGAGTGGAAACCTTCATAAACATCATGGGCAAAAACTGATGCATTGGTCCAGGTTTCTCTTTTGGGACGGTACCCTCCCAGGGTAGGTGGGAAAACACCTTGCTTCTCTAGCTGGCTTGATATTTTTCTGGCAATTAACTTCTCCAGCAGCTTGCCTATTGTATTCTGCATGGTTATTGCTCGATATCCCTGAATTTTTGTGTGGCTTTGCCAGGCTTCGGCAAGGGAATCAGATAGCTGTGTAACCACTCCTGCTTGATGCTAGCACTCCCTATACTGTTGTTGTACATGTCTGCTAGTTTCTCTAGCTCGTTGTTGGTACACCTATTGATGTCGTCATATGTTATGCCATCTGGCCCTGGAGCGCTGTTTTGTTTTTTTTAATCGTCGAAGCACTGCCTTGATTTCTTTCACTGTCACTGCGTCTTCATTCGAAGTGTTCTGGGCCTGTCTGAGTTGACCTCCTTGGCAAGATTTCGGCCGCTCATGTCTGTCTGGTAGCTCTGCTCTAGACAGTGTTCGAAGAGGACTTTGCCCTTGTTCTCGTCAGTCCTCTGCCAGATGAGGTCAGCACCTTGGAAGTTAGAAATGCTCTTATTCTTGACTACCCCACTCATGCTTTTATGTAGTCGCCAGAACAATTTCAGTGACTTATCTGTGCTTACTCTTTGACATACCTCTGCCCATTTTTTACCTGTAACAACCTTAACCAGTTTTTTTAAATAGCTTACTTTTGTGTGCATATCTCTTTCTAAGCGCATGCAGGGACCGGGATGGGCAACGCTGTTCTTCTTGGCGTTTGCCATTTCCTTACAGCACTATGCTTATCTATCCAGGCCTTTTCCGCCTACAAAATTCCACCATGGTGGCTGCTCCTAGCTTTTTTTCCTGCCCTGAAACTTTCTGCGCTTGTCGCGCCTTATTTTACTCGCCACATCTTGCCCTGTACTGTCATACTGGAAAGTCTTGACCGTTGCCTGGTTCTGCCTTTCTCCATCAATATGCTGCAAGGGTGGTAGTCGCTGCCGTGGTACCTTAGGACACCCCATCTACACACTGTAGTGAGTGAAGGAGAAACCAGCGCCAGATAAATAACACTGCCCTCATCAGCTGGGCTGCTTGCTGTCCTGGTGACACAGCCACTGTTGATACAAGCCAGGTCAATGGTTTCAAGTGTAGTCTCGAGCTCCTCCCCCTGTGTGTTGGAGGAAATTTTCCCCATGATCTGCCTTTAGCGTTGAAATCGCCACAGAAAATGACACTTTTTTTTAAAATATGTGTCACTTAAGCACAGCCACTTCTGGGAATCCACACTCGCGTTACGGGCATAAACATTAATCAACACAAATGGTAGACCGGATTGTACATGTAAAACTGACAGGTATGCTTGCTTGCTTGTGTTCGCTGGCTTGAGCTCCAACGCAAAGTCCTGTATGTCGGATGAAGACATCCTGTTGTCCAGCATCAGTGCGATGTCATACAGGACCTGAGTTTTGCGTGAGTATCCGTTGTCCCATGTCTGGCTTATTGGTATGCAGACTGGTGGTTCCTCGCCGTACAGGCAGACACTCTCCGACTTCGGAGGAATCGGCGATCCTATTGACTTCAGCCAGGACCCCGAAGGCACTGCCCAGGACGCTCGGCGAGGACGCGTCAATAGGTCTTGGCCAGTATATAACCCGGCCCTGGTGCCTTGGAAACACCTCTGCGTCCCACTGATAGGTATGATTGTACATGTAGAACTGACAATTATGACTGTACATGTACAACTGACAGATATGACTGTACATATATAACTGACAGGTGTCACTGTACATGTAGAACTGAAACCTATGACTGTAAATGTAGAACTGACAGGTATGACTTTACATGTAGAACTGACAGGAACGACTGTACTTTATAACCGGGGTCTCTAACTGTAAATATAAAAACCGAGATGTCTGACTATAAATGTAAAACCGAGATGTCTGGCTTTATGTGAAACCCGGTTTTCTGTCATGTTTTCAGGTAACTCGGTAATTGTGAAGATGAAAGAAGGAGACCGAGTCAACGTCCGGGCCCACAGAGAATCCGGACTCTATGGGAGACCTTATGAATTGTACACCACCTTCAGCGGACAGTTCCTGTCAGGGCTGTAAGATGTCTCCTTGAGTGAGATCTCAGATGAGGTTAACCCAACCGTGAATGCTGTAGATGACATATCTTTTATGATGTAGAAATAAAAGCTGACCATTCCTACAAACCTACGCTCATTGTTAGTCTTTGATTCAGAGGTACTCGCCCACAATGTTTATTCTTCCAGACAGATGTGTTATTTGTAGACATAAGATTGTGTTACATGTGTCTGATCTTGTCTTGTAGCGTGGCTCTTTTAAACACGAGATTATGGTCCATATATCCATCATGTGCCATGCCGGTAAGCGTTGGTCGTCATGATTCGCCATTTCACTGGATCACCAGAGTCGTGGATCAGCCCCGTGTTCGTGTCTCGACCATGTCACGTGGTCATCCTGGTATTTACATGTGTTTAAAATTGTCTTTTTTTCTGTCTTCGGCGATTACCAAATCCGACACCCCACATTGTGCCAACGGCTTCGGGCGGAATAGCGCAACTGGGAGGGTACAAGCCTTATCCTGGTGCGAGGAAATGCAACCTAAAGACAAAATGTTATGGCAGGGCAGACCAGGCCCTAAGCCTTTATTGGCAGCTGGTCTAGGATCGAAGCTCCGACAGGCAGACAGTTAGAGAATTGCTTTGCTGATCCGGCAGCTTCTGCAGCTTGTCTTGTTCCAGACGTATTGGTGTCACCTTTCCTCTGGAGCACACTAGACAGACCGAGAGATGGATCATGCTGCATAGGCAACACGTGGTCTTTTGTGTTATGGAGCGATAACCTCATTTTACAAACTATCATCTGACGGCAAAATGCCAGTCATGTGAGATGACACAATGAAAGGAAATTAAAAGACTAATATCTATTGCTCTTCAAATACTAAAACAATTGCATCAATTATGGAGTGGGACAGACAGAACTACAAAAATTAGATTAAGAGCATGCATCTTTCCCATTGCCACATACGCCTGTGAGACCTGAACATTTACTAAACAAGCTGAAGAGTGCATAAATGCCTTTGAATATAAATGTTATAGAGGGAGTTCTATGAATATCTTGGATATACAAATGAACAACTGCATCTATACAAGAGCTGAGTATTGAAGAAGGTTGGCTACCAAAGACGATAAAACAAAGAAAATTGAAATATTTTGGTCACTTGAAACTTCATGACAGTTTGGAGAGAACAATAATGCAGGGGTATACACCAGGGAAGAGAGGAAGAAGGCGGCCAAAGATGAGTGCAGGATGTGGCAGATGACCTCCAGGTGTATCGGACGCCGGACATCTTGCTTATGACCGAAAAGTTTTCCGGAAGGTTGTTATGGAAGCGAGGTTCTGCAAAGGACATGCTACTGAATGAATCAATGAATGTAGTTTTGAAACCGTGGTGGCATAGTGGTCTGGGTTCAATCCCCACCACTGGCAGCATTATTCTTTCTGAACTGTGCGGCTCTGGAATCAACCCAGCAAACAAACAAACAAATGTCTTGTAACAACAGCATTTTCAGCTAAAGACCACATTGATATATAATTAAAAATAACAATCAAACTCAGCATTAATGATTCCAAATGTCATTTGTTTATTTCAGTTTTGTAATTCAATGTCATAGGATCAGGGTGGGTGGGGTTAGCAGAATAATTCAAAAGTTTTGTATTTTGACAGAAACCTGCCAAAAAGTTGAGCAAAATGTTTATAAAAGTGGACACTTCTGTCACAGTAAGCATTTGAAATATGACAAGATACACGTATGGTGACAAATAAGACAATGGATTCAAATATGGTGATAAAAATGAAACAAGAGAAATGTATGGTGACAATATGACATAAGATGTATGTATGGTAATAAACAAGATGATGGATACAAATATCGTGATAAACATAACAGATAAATATATGGTGACAATATGACAAAGGACATACATATTGTGGCAAACAAGATGATAAATCCTGTGAACACTTCTGTTAGTTTATATCTGAGCTGTCTCCCCCAACTTATCGCCATAATTTTACCTAAACTGTGTGTCCCAAGAGTGTGCCACAGTATCACAATATTTTTATCTGACATATGTCTCTCAATATCATTATTTGAGATTTGTATCCCAGTATCATTACATTTTTTACCTGAGCTGTCTGCCCCATGATCAATACATTTGTACGCCATCGTGTGTCCCATGATCTCTACATGCTTACCAAAGTCGTGTGTCCCGTGATCTCTACATTTGTACCCAAGATGTGCCCCGTGATCTCTACATTTGTACCCAAGATGTACCCCGTGATCTCTACATATGTACCCAAGATGTGCCCCGGGATCTCTACATTTTAACTCAAGATGTGTCCCGTGATCTCTACATTTTAACCCAAGATGTATCCCGTGATCTCTACATTTGTACCCAAGATGTGCCCCGTGATCTCTACATTTTAACTCAAGATGTATCCCATGATCTCTACATTTTTAACTCAAGATGTGCCCCGTGATCTCTACATTTTAACTCAAGATGTATCCCGTGATCTCTACATTTTTAACTCAAGATGTATCCCGTGATCTCTACATTTTTAACTCAAGATGTATCCCATGATCTCTACATTTTAACTCAAGATGTATCCCGTGATCTCTACATTTTTAACTCAAGATGTATCCCATGATCTCTACATTTTTAACTCAAGATGTATCCCGTGATCTCTACATTTTAACTCAAGATGTATCCCGTGATCTCTACATTTTTAACTCAAGATGTATCCCGTGATCTCTACATTTTAACTCAAGATGTGACCCATGATCTCTACATTTGTACCAAAGATGTGCCCCGTGATCTCTACATTTTAACTCAAGATGTGTCCCGTGATCTCTACATTTGTACCCAAGATGTGCCCCGTGATCTCTACATTTTAACTCAAGATGTGTCCCGTGATCTCCATTTGTACCCAAGATGTGTCCCATTATCTCTACATCTTAACCCAAGATGTGCCCCGTGATCTCTACATTTTAACTCAAGATGTGTCCTGTGATCTCTACATTTGTACCCAAGATGTGCCCCGTGATCTCTACATTTTAACCCAAGATGTGTCCCTTGATCTATACATTTTAACCCAAGGTGTGTCCCATTATTTCTATATTCGTACCCAAGGTGCGTCCCATTATTTCTACACCTTAACCCAAGATATGCCCCGTGATCTCTACATTTTTGCCTAAATTGTGTGTCTCATGATTACCACATTCTAAAAAAAGCTACAGAAGTGACAGTTGTATTATTTGTTTACAAAATAAATACAATTAAAGTCAAACACAAGTTCTCAAATTATCTCCATAACAACTTAAACAAAACTGTAAATTAATGGCACACAACAACCAAGAAAAAAGTAACAATTACATTATACAGAAAATTAACAATACAGATTACAATAAATATCAAAACTGATTTCTGGTCCATGATGTGTGGTGCCGGCCTTTATGTTTGTCACAACCCCGTCTTGTTTGTTGCTAGTCACTTCCAATACAGATGTTTACCAATGCCATGATTTCAAGCATCATCCCTCAGGTCTTCCCCAGACAATCCCTTCCCCTCTAATTTTCCTGTTGTCACAACATATTCCAGTTTACCACTTCTCATGATGTGTGCAAGTAATCTGGATTAAATACTTCTGACGTGAGCAACAGGTTCTTAGCCGTTTCTTCTGAGATGTCTTAATTATTCTGTTAAATTCTCCATGATATTCTCAACATGATATTCTAAACATGATGTTTTCAAAATTCTTCTATACAACCACATCTAGTTTTTTTCTTTTTACCAACATAAAAATGTAAGAGGAGATGGAATGAAAGTGTTAAGAGTGCAATGTTTGGCACATCAAACATGTCATGGTTAACATGTGTAATATTTAACAATCATGAAAAAAAAAAAATCACAGCCCCAAGCCTCATCACATAATTAGCTTAAATGAAAGAATCTACAATTTCTATTTCAAATTTGCAATATTTAATAATAAAACAATCACGAGAAAACACAGCTCTAACGCTAACCACATAAATATTGTGAATAAAGAATACAGCATTTTAAGGTTAATTTTGAAGTTTCAGCATTTTTCTGTAGGCTGCACTTTTTAAATGGCAATTTCCTTGTCTCATCTCATCATGTACCTCTTGCACCTTGTGGTGTCGAGGTGAAGTATTAACTTCGTGAGAGTGCCCGATTATGGGCTTCATATATCGACATTCCCATGGACTCTGCTATTCCTTCTGTCCAACGTTTACGTGGTCGGATTCTTCCTCTGTTTCCATCTGGTCTGTACATCATTGCTTGTTGTGGTATGCTGTTGAATGGTAACCTACTTGCATGGCCAAACCATTTGACTTGCTGCTTTCTAATAAAATCTAGTGCTGCTTTAACCCCCACTTTAGTCCTGATTTCTTCATTTCTGATCTTATCTCTTCTTGATACGTTGAGTATTCTTCTCAGGAACCGCATTTCTGTTGTGGTTTTTCTTTTCTTTTTCCTTGTGTCACATCAAATTTACTGTGGGCAACGAATACCACCAAAAACAAACAGTTTGTTCTTCTTCAAATCTCAAACATAAACACAATTCTGTCAGTAAACATAGTTGAAACATGAACTTCAAGCTGTATACTAATGATAAAACCAGACTTTTGGAACAGGGCATATTCTCCAGAGCTGTAACAACCAACTTAAAAGCCTGCTCCTAGCTGACGTTTCCAAAGCTTTATTTTTAAAGTCTAAGGATTTTTCCTCACAAGTTTTCTTGCCGTCTCTTCTTATGAAAACAATCAATGTCATCGCGCTATAGACAAGACTTTACGTGGTCGGCTTCCCCCAGCAGAAGTCAAAGGGAATGGATGATTCGATTCCACTAAAACATTAAAATGAACAATCTTTGGAAATGTTCTGCTGTGTACTAAAGTTGAAATAAAAATTATCAATGCACATGGCAACTGTCTTTCTTTTCAAGGATGAGCAAAATATTATACCTTGGAGCTGCAGCAGCGCAGAACTGTTTAATGAAAGCATTAATAACAAACATAATCAATATTTAAACAGTACAACATCACAAGATGTGTCATCATCTTGTCTGGTCAGCAGAAGCCATGTTGTGATCACCAAAAGAAGAAAGGAGCAGGATACACAGAACCATAGGAATACGGTCGATAACGGTAAGGACCATCATCCATGTACACCACCTACTGGTAGGGTGGAGCATTCACAATGGTGGTCGTGCTGCCATCTGCTGTGCGTATTACTGTCAGACACAAAAATACACATGCAGCAAGTAAAAACTGGTGCCATTAAATTAAATATCTACAACATTCATAGATGTAAGAGCATGTGAAGATAGACATATACAGTTTTATTCTGAGAACTGCACCTAGCAGAGATTTATAGTAGGGGAGACTTCGTGGCAAAGTGGTCAAGCCATCTGCCTTGCGCTCCGAAGGTTGTGGGTTCAATTCTGGGCTACATCTCTCAGTTCAGAAGTGCATTTTTCTCGGAGACTCCTGGGGGTCATCGCTGGAGCTATGGAGTTCATGCTTTGTGTGACACTTTCAACAGACTGCCTTGCGGAAAGAGACCAAGCCATATGGGATAAAACCCGGTGCATTGAAGATGATCCTCTCGACTTTTAAGACTTCTTTTTAAGAGACTTTAGCTGCACATGGAAATTAATTTGATACCGTCACTTATTCATCTGTCTGCTTACTTTCTCAGACTCCGATTCCAGCTTGAGATGCACACTTGGATGTTGTTGTGGTGGCAATGGGATCTCTATACAGTTTGTCTTTAACTGAGGTTGCTGAGGGCCAGACGTGTGCTAGGAAAGTTCTGTGTAGAATGTGCTCTACCATCAACTGGGGTGTCTCCGTGATAAAATATTCAAGGCGTCTGACTTGCACTAGGAAGGCTGTGTGCTCATTTTCAGACTCCGCCATTCAGTTCATGAGAGCAATGTTTTCTGAGACCCCTGGGGGTCGTCGCTGGAGCTATACTTCTGGCAGGCCGCTCTGTAGACAGAAGACTCAGCCATATTTGGTAGAACCCAGCGCAATGAAATCAATACTCCTGACTTAAACCCTTTAACCTTTATCACCATCTCAGATTGTTTACAAACAACCCACAACATTTCGACTTCAGCCGGCAATGTCATGTTTTCAATGCAGTCAAGGGTCACAGGCTGCTAAGAGGAAGATCATGGAGGGCTCAGGTAGAAGATACCATCAGAGAAGTGTACACACTTCAGAAAATTGGCAGAGGCAAGGAGTGGGTCAGAGTGCCCAACAGAAATTCAGACTTGTGTAGGGTTATAATCACATTGGACCGTGAGAATAGGGTGCAACCAGCAGGTGCTATAAGAGCTGAAATTCAGCAATTATTTCATGACTACTCTCGTTCAGGCGATGTGATTATCTAAACCGAAAGCTTTGTGCTAAGAGGTATAACAAAAAGTGCCTGGGGATTAATAGCAAAAGAAAATGGGCAATGGCTTATAAGAAAGTCTAAAACTTCCCATTCCTACAGCAATTGGGGGGGGGGGGGGGGGGCTACATTTACTACGTGCAGCTATGCGTTCCTCAAAACGACTAACCAATGTGACACTCATTACTCAAACATTCTAACCAATGTGACACTCATAGCTCAAACATCCTCACCAATGTGACACTCATAATTCAGACATCCTCATCAATGTTAAACTCATAACTCAGACTCTTACCAATGTGAAACTCAAAACTCAGACATCCCATCCCCATCAATGTAACACTCATAACTCAGACTTTCTTACCAATGTGACACTCAAAATACTAATACACCTCTACTCACTTCATCTCATCAGACGACTCTGCACATAACAAAATGGACTCTTTGTCTCGCATCACAAGCTCCAGGAAACAGGCTCTTGTTGCTGAAGTGCCTTCAGGGATGTCAGCTTTGCGACACTGGTAGAGCAACATACATGTGTCTGTATTATGTGCATTTATGAACAGTGTTCTGGTATTTCTTGTATACCAAGCCTCAATTACATTTACTCTTGGGGGGGGGGGGGGGAGAGAGAGAGAGAGAGAGAGAGAGAGAGAGAGAGAGAGAGACAGACAGACAGAGAGACAGAGAGAGAGACAGAGAGAGACAGAGAGAGAGACAGAGAGAGAGAGAGAGAGAGAGAGAGAGAGAGAGAGAGAGAGAGAGAGAGAGAGAGAGAGACTCTGCCCCACACCAATGGTATTTGAAAAATAGTTAAAATATTCTGGATAATTACACACACGTTTAAAAGCTTTCTTTTTCATGAAATAACATCACTCCTCCAAATATTGCAGTAGGGTTATCTTGGAATATATTAATCAATCAATCATGTGCCATGCCGGAAAGCGTGGGCGGTCATGACTCGCCATTTCACTCGATCACCAGTGTCGTGGATCAGCTCAGTGTTCCTGTCTCGTCCATGCCATGTGGCCAAGCCATCCAGGTATTTTCCTCTCGGTCTGCCTCTTGGTCTGTTTCCTTCGATCTTGCCAGTTGTCACCAAGTTCTCCGATCCATTTCTTCTCATAACATGTCCAAAAAATTTGACTGTCTACGTCTAATTTCTCTGATCAGTTTACGATGTTCATTTGTCTCCTGTAGTACTTGGTCATTGGTTTTTCTGGCTGTCCATGGTATTCTTTGCATTTTCCTCAGAAACCACATTTCTGCAGCCATCAGATGTTTTTCAGATTGACTGCTCATTGTCCAAGTTTCACATCCATACAAAAGAACAGGCTCAATGTATCCCCTCAACACTCTATTTCTCGTTTCAATTGACATCTTTTTATTGGTCAGAATGTTTTTCATCTTGCTAAAGGCTACTTTCGCCATGGCGATTCTTGTTCTAATCTCTTCAAGGCATCTCCCATATATATATATATATATATATATATATATATATATATATATATATATATATATATATATATATATATATATATATATATATATATATATATATATACACACACAC
Source organism: Cepaea hortensis (assembly GCA_963921405.1). Lineage (NCBI taxonomy): Eukaryota > Metazoa > Mollusca > Gastropoda > Stylommatophora > Helicidae > Cepaea > Cepaea hortensis. The sequence continues at coordinate 43,701,420 of OY992888.1, forward strand.
ACACACACTGGTACCTCGGGTTACAAACGCCTCAGGTCACGAACAATTCAGGTTATGAACAACTTCGAAAATTGTATGTCTCGGGTAACGAACAGTGCCTTGGGTTACGAACGAAGGCGAGAGAGGGAGAGAGCAAGGTGTAACGTTGGAGACAAACGATCGCGTACAGTACAAACAGTACTACAGATGAGCTTTTGGAACTTCAGAGTGAACAGCTAAAGACATTAAAGGAGGAGCAGTCGTCCGATGATGAGTCAGTGGCCGTTTCAACTGCCAGGATTAAAGAAGTTTGCAGTAAGTGGGCAGACGTCAAAGACTTCATTGTGAACCATCACACAAACAAACTTGTTGCTAAGAGGGCAGTAAACCTGATGAATTATAACACAATGGCCCACTTTAGACAGATTCTCCAGCAAACGAAGCGATACATTTCCATTGATAGTTTCTTGGTCCAGAAAGATTCCCAGTCGGCAAGACATTCCTGAAACTAATGATTCAGAATAACAAAGAAAGTGACAAATTTCCCATGATCGTTTTCTTGGTAATAAAGATAGACTAAATCTTTTTTTTTTAAATGTTACATTTAATTCATTTGGTTGTTTTCTTTCTCTTTATTTAATATGCGAAGTACACGTATTCTTTGCGTTTTGTCAGGTAAACGACCGGATGTTAATACAAAAGAACGATTCCTTCATCTTGAAACAGATTGTCTTTATTTCATTGCTTTCAAAGTTTTGGGCTACTGTGGGGTGTGGATTTTAATTTATGAGAATATTATGTTAAGGTGTCTAATGGATTTTATTGATTCTCTGGTCACTTGTTAGAATGCAGGGTGATTAGAGATATTTACCACAAACCCCAGGAGAAAACAATTCAATTCTTGAAACAATGGCATCTGTGTGTAGGTTTCCCTTCCCACTTCATCGCCCTTTAAATTTACTATAGTGCTAGAAGGATATTGATTGTTCACAACATATAAACAACCACTGATGAACACCACATTTGATGCACACATCAACAAATTTTGGACAAACAGTTCAAGTATTAAAACAAGATCTGCAGTTACATATATATGTGTAATGAACACTATGCATTTTCAGACAGGCATGGGAATGATTTGCATTATCACAACATAGTACCCAGTGACCCCAGAAAAAAAAAACAAGGTTATTACAAACAACACAACAACCACAAATTGGGTCTACTTTCATTTACCCTCATAATTAAGGCAAATAATGATCAAAGTATATAAAACCCCAACATATAAACATTTGTTTCTGACACCTTTTACAATTCTCTCATATTAAAAATAATGAGTTGGTGTCAAAATACTCTATTTACTATAACCATCATTGGTTATACCTCATTACCAATTCAAACAATAGTTACCGTATAAACCCATGGCATAGAAAAAAAAACACATATAAAAAGCAGCTTATACTAATAATTAAACGAATTAATTATAGTATTTCTTTAGGCAGTGAGTATTCTTCTCAAGTGCAAAGCAGTTAATGTCCATAATTATCCGGGCAGAAATAAAATACTCACAGTCATGTTTAATGTCCACTGAATTTTGTTGCGAAATACTTATAATCCCTATTAGGAAATAAATTCACCAAATAACCCCTCCATTGGGGCTCAATTCACGAATCTTTTGGTGCAAATGGCTCGGTGCCTTTTTGAAAATTTGGTGCCTCAGGTTGGTCATACTTCAGGATTTCCACTTAAGCTTTGCAGAAGGTAATTCCCGTTATCATCAGGTCTGATGAAAAGTTGACGTCCATTCATCTTCTCGGCTTCTAATATCCGAATACCAAATTGGCTTACACAGAGGTTTAACCCACCTAGTCACCAGTCTATATCCTATTCCACAGTTGATGGCATTTAGGCTGACATGGGACCAGCACAGAGTTCTGATTCAGTATTTACTTTCAGTGTAGACATACAATTCTGCTTGTTATTCATTTGGTTCATCTGGAATTAATTCCAGGATTCTGCTGCAGGCATGAAACTGAAGAATATTAACTCCAACACATATCCAGGGTTGCAAGCCATCAGGTGATTCCTGTGGTTGCAGGCGTAAAGACATTTACTCCGCTAGCTGCTTTCATATGGTCTTTTTGATGGTGTTCAGATTTTGAAACCTTGAGGTAATCTGGTGTTGTTATGGTTCAGAGGTTCTGAAGTTTGTACATTGGTTGTATTGGCTTATAATGTTGTTTCAGTGTCTCTTCCCATTTGTTTGAGTTGGTGTTCATAGCTAGAACTTGGTGTTGAATGGCTGAACCTTTATGTTTGACTGTTGCAGCTGTGAGACGTTCTTTCGAAGACTTATCCATTGTTGGATATTAACTTGGTAATCCAACCAACAGTTGAAGGTTACTCACTGTTGTTAGTTTTATTAAACTTGTAGTAGGATTGTCCCATAGTTTCACTGAGTTTGCTGAGTGACGAGGCTTCAGGTGGTACTTCCCAGAAGCAAAGCAGACGATACACTGTTGTCAGTTACTCTGTTGATCTTCATCTTTGTAGATTATTAGATTCAGAAGTCCATCCAGGATATTCCTACTAAAATAGGACTTTATCACTCACCCAGTCAGTGTTCGAATTGGTCTGTTGCTCGCTATGGAGCTAATAAGTGCAGCAGTAAACATGGGTTTGTTGGCCCAGACTTTGCTTTTGGACCGGTTGTCCTTTATTATTGACTGGCTGATGACCCAGTTCCCAGTTGATAAGGTGGCAACATAGTCCCACCAAGTCCACCACTCGCTATAGAAAAGGGATGACAAGAATACAACACGAGCATTAACCTAGTGTTTTATGTTAACATGGTTATGACATCATTACTAACAAAAGTACAACGAACAAGACGAGAAGGGGAAAAGAGTGGGTATACACGTTCCACTGTCCCTCGTTGCTTGGTGTAGAGCCATTCTGGCTCTTAATAGTGAGTAAGGTATTTTCTCACTTTATATTATGTTCTGTTGTTACTTGGACTATTAGATGAGTGAAGTCATTCTGTCCATCCAACATGTTGATATTGCTTCTCCCTCTACTTTAAGAGACTAGCCTATACAGAATCTCTGTGGTTTCTAATGCCGCGTCTTCCTTTCGGCACTATAATCATCATTAGGCCAAGGCTATTCAACATTGGCTTCTTAAGTACTGACATACACATGTTTCCTACATCATCTCATGTTTCCACAGGAGTCACATTACAATGTGTATTTCCCAGTAAAAAGTAACTATCAGGACAGAGAAAAATTCTTATACAAGAGAAAACAAACATGTACATTTCTCTGATATCTAGTACATGATAATCATACATAATAATATTGATCATAAAATTTGATGTCGGAGCCAATGGTTTTGAATTTTCATCAGGGGTTAATCCCTAAACTAAAACATACATTGTTTTCCCCCACTGCGTACCGCACATGAGGATAGTAACCGCTGTGATATATTTTGTCAATGACTGCTATTATTCGGAGTGTATTTATTAGAATAACTTATGCCGCATCCCCCATTCTTCTGAATATTGCAAGCAATTTATTCACATCAATCTTCGCTTCTGTTCCTACTACATGAGGTGAGGCAGATTGAATCCTATCCGATCATTCATTTATATCACCCGTTTAATTTAGCAATATTTTATGAAATGATTATATGTTCATCACTCATATGGAGTGGTTATTAATATGTTAACAACATGATTGCACTAAAATTTAGCACTATAGTTCCAAGTTACAGATTATGATGTGGCAAAGCGTTTTATCCCCTGACTAAGAGTCAGGAATATGCGTAATCATTTTTATGTCCCCGCATGGATAAAAATTCCTTTGAAAATGGACTTTAGAGTTCAATCTCTACAGTACATAGATTATTTGCAGATCTCTAAGCATAGATAGTGAGATATAGTTCACATTGCATAGAAGTTATTTTTCATAGGACTATGAAATTGGCAGATACGAGTTCTTTACTTGTGAAGTATGAATCAGGAGCTTCCTCCCAAATTGAGAAATTGTTTCTTTGAAAATGTTTCTGACATGAAAGTTGATACTCTACAGTACACGTAATATTTATAGGTTATAAGCACTATTAGTTAGATATAAGTTCATAATGCCTATAAAAGATTTTAACATAGGGATTTGAAATTGTAAAACATAGGGAAAATGACAGCGTGAATATTGCAAGTAATTTATTCACATCAATCTTCGCTTCTGTTAACATATTAATAACCACTCCATATGAGTGATGAACATATAATCATTTCATAAAATATTGCTAGAGAAATGCCATGTTTGAGAATATAAATTCAAGAACAATGACCCACATGTGCTTCAGTAATAAAAATCAAATCAGACTCTCGTTAACAAGAGCTGTTGAATTATCATTCTAACTAATTCTTAATTAAACACACTGGTATATGTACTTTATAAAAATACACGAATACATCTTAATAATGTAGATATAACATACCAATTGTTGCAGAGAATGATATATTTTTAGGCAAAAATGCCTTTTCCCCACACGGGGAAACTTTCACATGTCTGTTCTTTGTGTTGCACTGACCAAAATTGGCTACACTCAGCCTCTGTTTAAAAACTAGCCGGTCTTGGCCAGGTGCGTGAACCAAAATAAAGCCAAATAAATTAAGCTGTGCCACGGTCAGTCTATCGCTGTTTTATTTCCTACTCCTACACTAAGCAAGATACTTAACTAGTAGTTGTTAGGGATTGTTTATTCTTAAGGGAGTCAATTTTAGGAAAGGGTAAGGACGTTCTAATATACCACATGCCTCCCCCATTTAAGCCATTTATTTGTTTCAGAAAAAAAAATGGTCAAGTAGTACTCTACAATTTCCGTCCTCACATTTGACTCACCTAGTATCCATCCCTTTTATGCTTTAGATTTCTTTCCTATGTTAGATAATCTATCAGAGCCACTTCCATTTTCTTGTAGTCACGACAACTGGCATAACCATTAAGGCTTATTTCCCTTTTTGTGAAAACAAGTGTAGCACCCTTGCCACTGTTGTCAGATATTGTTTGAAATATGCGTGGTTATCTGATAATTTGCTACTTTCCAGTACTGGTTTGTCTGCATCAAACTAGTTTTTTGAAGCAATTGAAATATCATCATTAAGCTTGCAATAGCCAGATGATACTCTTCATATGAGATCATTTGCTGAATTTCTTTTCCTAATATATTTAGTCTGGCGTTAGGAACTGGAGAACGTCCTGAGTGCTCCTACATGAGTTATTAGAAATCTAACATCTGCATTTTGCTGATTCTGGGTTTTGTGCGTCCACTCCCCTCAGATTCTTTTCCCAGCAGAAAGTCTCTTCTCTCCTTGTAGTTCCCTTATGGTCTACTTGTAACCACTGCTAACGTAAGCATGACTAGTTGGGATATCTAACAGCTTGATTTCTCTTTCATTAGATTATCAATCTTGAGATTATGTTAAACCCAACGGTTAATTCTGCGTCTACTGATAGCATATTTAACTCGCCCGTCTCCTTGTAAGTTAGACGTTTGTTTTAACTATAGATCTGATATTTAAAGGAAGCTAAAGATGGTTCCTGTTTTTATTTTTCATCCAACACATTATGTGTTTGGGTATTTAGTCGAGCTATGGGATTTTCTCGATCAGTTTTAATAACTACTGATTAGAGTTGTGTCCCTTTCTCTTGCGGGTTTATCCGGAGAATCTCGTCTATTATGTAAACAAAGGTCCCACTTTTCTAGATTTCCGTTCTGAGCCGGATTTTACGGGGATCATGAATCTGTCAGATGAGTTAATTCTTAGCTTACTCTCTCTCTCTGCTTTTCCTTCTAATCGAGATCTACTTTGCGCTAGAATCCTTATTAGTAATTCTAACCTGATGTGTTTAAGTTTCACTCTGTATTTGTTACTTTGGTGTTGATACGAGCAATTTTGCGTCGCTTGGCGTAATTGATCGTCGTCTACCTCCCTCCAGGTTTTAGACTATTTTCAATTTGGCAACATACATTGTTATGTAGGTTCAGACGTACTGTCTCCTACTTGATATAATCAGTTCAGTGAGAAGTTAAAAGCCCTTTTATGGTTCCTGTTTATAGTCTTCCATACAATCAAGTTGTTGGTTCACTTCCAGTTATGGATGTGGATTACTCGTCCTTTGTAAAATTACTGGTACATATGTAGATCCCTCTCATACTGGCGTTTCCTGAGTTGTTCCCTCAAGATAACAGGTAAGGTACTCTTAAATTTTCTCTCCAGTTTTGTGTTCATCCGTTTAATACGTGGAAACTCTGGATTTGTTTGAGATTGACAACAGTCTATTCTCTGAACTGTTATATTGATTTACTAGCTGGATTCCTGATTGAAATTCCTAATCTAGTAAACATCAAGCAATTTTTCAGCTATATGCTCCAATTTGCTTGGCTTTTACACAGCTATATTCCATTCTTCTAGCCTGCATTAGCTGTATAAGTCTTAGGCGTTTCCTGTCTCTTCACCGTCACGAGGTTCGTCCTATTTATAAACAGCATCTATTTCAAGAGTTGTTTATTTAATTGTTGCTTTTACTGCGTGGTATCAGTTATTTAAGCTCATCTCTGTCAGTCTTGATCTGCTTTCACATATTTAATGCTGGCATATCATCCAAATCAGAATTGAGATGTAGAAATCTGTTTCGTCTTGAGATTGATTTCTGATTCATCTACCTATTAGTAGGCTTCGAGCATTATCTAGAATTTAGTTACTTGGTTAATTTAAAGAAAATACAATTGAGTCGCGCGCCTCTTTTGTACTACTTATTTTGCCCTTTTTAATTCTTCCCTTATGAGAAGATTAATATTAGTTAGGCAATTTATGAAAAAAAAACTTTATGTAAGCTATTCGCTGACTAAAGCTGTTTCTCTCCTCTTTTTAATGAGGACTTCTCATAGTGAATATTTTACTTAGTAAGGTTAAACTGTAAATTTCAAAGCTAAGGAGCCAATTTCTGAAATGTTTAGTCTCTTACTAGAGATTAGCACAGATTTTTTCCGGTATCTCATGAAGTTCATTTGAAATTCCAATTTCTTAAGTTAATTCTTTAATTATACCTTTTACATACCTATACGGTCTGTTTCCGCTACCATTAAAAATGGAATCGGGGTGGATAATTTAAAGAAATTCCTTATATTCTTTTGGATCTTTAAGTGAGTTGATCAGGCTCCCTTAAATCACCAGATGAATATTTTGGTTGACCCTATTTATTAACATATGGGCCATCTGAGTTAGTTATTAATATTACTCATATCACCGGTGGGGTAGCATAAGTGTCTATATGGCTTTTCTTCCTAAGTATCCATCAGTTATTCACTTTACTTTACTACCGGTGTTGTAGAACATGTTATGTTATATGAAAGAGGATTAAATTAGGGTGTCCCTAATTACTGCAAATTCTTACATTATTCCTTCCCTTCCATTAACCATGTCTACATTTTTGCAAGTGGTGGTTTTGGCCTTACCATTAGTCCATTTCATTTAGTTACTGCTATTTTCCCCTAGTTTAAATTCATCTCCCAGGTATTATTTACTGTCCACTGAATCATGATTTGTTGATTACATTTTTTCCTTTACAAAAAAAAGTATTGGATTTTTAACTTATCTGTCCTAATTATCTATAAAATTGTCTATCACTCTCTGCTGCCTTGGTAATTTTTCAATATTACATGAATTATACAAGCAGAGCATGCATGAAAATACAATGATAATCAATGACAAAATAGTTAATTAACACATGATTCATATTTAGGAACATAAACCATATGGATACATAATATAGTAGTGTGTTCATGACTACATCGCTTTTAAACCATTTAAAGAGACTCCCAGAGTAGCAGAACCATACACCAAACATCAAATGGGAATGACTATGAATTCTAAACATTCACTGAATTACCTATGTTATGTGAGTTTACCATCCCAGAGACCTTACTACTGGAGGTTCATTACTGGACTTAAAGTTCCCATCAATAAGATATAAAATATGAGTTTGTAAAAACAAATCTCATACCCAACAAACCAACTACATGTTGCATCTACCAGAATCTAGATATTACCTGTGAAGTTTTGCCAAAAAAAAAACTATATTTATCTGAGCCATTATGGGTTCACACAACACTTGACTCAGCTCATACTTATGAGTGATTAGGTCTGTTAACTAACACTATAACATTCTGAAGTGACTTAGTTTACCTGCGAGAGGTTTACCCTGAATTCATATACCTACAATAATACACCAATAGTGATGTTTACCCTGGGTTTTAAATTCACGGACTACTCCAATACTAGGTGAAGTCCGTACCGGGTGAGGCCACACTTGTGGGGTGTGGGTTTTAATTTATGAGAATATTATGTTAAGCTGTCTAGGGGATTTTATTGATTCTCTGGTCACTTGTTAGAATGCAGGGTGATTAGGGATATTTACCACAAACCCCAGGAGAAAACAATTCAATCCTTGAAACAATTGCATCTGTGTGTAGGTTTCCCTTCCCACTTCATCACCCTTTAAATTTACTATAGTGCTAAAAGGATATTGATTGTTCACAACATATAAACAACCACTGATGAACACCACATTTACTTGATGCACACATCAACAAATTTTGGACAAACAGTTCAAGTATTAAAACAAGATCTGCAGTTACATATATATGTGTAATGAACACTATGCATTTTCAGACAGGCATGGGAATGATTTGCATTATCACAACATAGTACCCAGTGACCCCAGAAAAAAAAACATGGTTATTACAAACAACACAACAACCACAAATTGGGTCTACTTTCATTTACCCTCATAATTAAGGCAAATAATGATCAAAGTATATAGAACCCCAAGATATAAACATTTGTTTCTGACAAATTTTACAATTCTCTCATTTTAAAAATAATGAGTTGGTGTCAAAATACTCTATTTACTATAACCATCATTGGTTATACCTCATTACCAATTCAAACAATAGTTACCTTATAAACCCATGGCATAGAAGAAAAAAAACACATATAAAAAGCAGCTTATACTAATAATTAAACTAATTAATTATAGTATTTCTTTAGGCAGTGCGGGTGAGTATTCTTCTCAAGTGCAAAGCAGTTAATGTCCATAATTATCCGGGCAGAAATAAAATACTCACAGTCATGTTTAATGTCCACTGAAGTTTGTTGCGGAATACTTATAATCCCTATTAGGAAATAAATTCACCACATAACCCCTCCATTGGGGCTGAATTCACGAATCTTCTGGTGCAAATGGCTCGGTGCCTTTGTGAAAATTTGGTGCCTCAGGTTGGTCATACTTCAGGATTTCCACTTAAGCTTTGCAGAAGGTAATTCCCTTTATCATCAGGTCTGATGAAAAGTTGACGTCCATTCATCTTCTCGGCTTCTAATATCCGAATACCAAATTGGCTTACACAGAGGTTTCACCCACCTAGTCACCAGTCTATATCCTATTCCACAGTTGATGGCATTTAGGCTGACATGGGACCAGCACAGAGATCTGATTCAGTATTTACTTTCAGTGTAGACATACAATTCTGCTTGTTATTCATTTGGTTCATCTGGAATTAATTCCAGGATTCTGCTGCAGGCATGAAACTGAAGAATATTAACTCCAACACATATCCAGGGTTGTAAGCCATCAGGTGATTCCTGTGGTTGCAGGCGTAAAGACATTTACTCCGCTAGCTGCTTTCATATGGTCTTTTTGATGGTGTTCAGATTTTGGAACCTTGAGGTAATCTGGTGTAGTTATGGTTCAGAGGTTCTGAAGTTTGTACATTGGTTGTATTGGCTTATAATGTTGTTTCAGTGTCTCTTCCCATTTGTTTGAGTTGGTGTTCATAGCTAGAACTTGGTGTTGAATGGCTGAACCTTTGTGTTTGACTGTTGCAGCTGTGAGACGTTCTTTCGAAGACTTATCCATTGTTGGATATTAACTTGGTAATCCAATAAACAGTTGAAGGTTACTCACTGTTGTTAGTTTTATTAAACTTGTAGTAGGAATGTCCCATAGTTTCACTGAGTTTGCTGAGTGACGAGGCTTCAGGTGGTACTTCCCAGAAGTAAAGCAGACGATACACTGTTGTCAGTTACTCTGTTGATCTTCATCTTTGTAGATTATTAAATTCAGAAGTCCATCCAGGATATTCCTACTAAAATACGACTTAATCACTCACCCAGTCAGTGTTCGAATTGGTATGTTTCTCGCTATGGAGCTAATGAGTGCAGCAGTAAACATGGGTTTGTTGACCCAGACTTTGCTTTTGGACCGGTTGTCCTTTATTATTGACTGGCTGATGACCCAGTTTCCACTTGATAAGGTGGCAACATAGTCCCACCAAGTCCACCACTCGCTATAGAAAAGGGATGACAAGAATACAACACGAGCATTAACCTAGTGTTTTATGTTAACATGGTTATGACATCATTACTAACAAAAGTACAACCAACAAGACGAGAAGGGGAAAAGAGTGGGTATACACCTTCCACTGTCCCTCGTTGCTTGGTGTAGAGCCATTCTGGCTCTTATTAGTGAGTAAGGTATTTTCTCACTTTATATTATGTTCTGTTGTTACTGGGACTATTAGATGAGTGAAGTCATTCTGTCCATCCAACATGTTGATAATGCTTCTCCCTCTACTTGAAGAGACTAGCCTATACAGAATCTCTGTGGTTTCTAATGCCGCGTCTTCCTTTCGGCACTATAATCATCATTAGGTCAAGGCTATTCAACATTGGCTTCTTAAGTACTGACATACACATGTTTCCTACATCATCTTACGTTTCCACAGGAGTCACATTACAATGTGTATTTCCCAGTAAAAAGTAACAATCAGGACAGAGAAAAATTCTCATACAAGAGAAAACAAACATGTACATTTCTCTGATATCTAGTACATGATAATCATACATAATAATATTGATCATAAAATTTAATGCCGGAGCCAATGGTTTTGATATTTCTTCAGGGGTTAATCCCTAAACTAAAACATACATTGTTTTCCCCCACTGCGTACCGCACATGAGGATAGTAACCGCTGTGATATATTTTGCCAATGACTGCTATTATTCGGAGTGTATTTATTAGAATAACTTATGCCGCATGGCCCATTCTTCTGAATATTGCAAGCAATTTATTCACATCAATCTTCGCTTCTGTTCCTATTACAGTGAGGTGAGGCAGATTGAATCCTATCCGAACATTCATTTATATCACGCGTTTACTTTAATTGTTCTTGAATTTATATTCTCAAACATGGCATTTCTCTAGCAATATTTTATGAAATGATTATATGTTCATCACTCATATGGAGTGGTTATTAATCTGTTAACAAAATGATTGCACTAAAATTTAGCACTATAGTTCCAAGTTACAGATTATGATGTGGCAAAGCATTTTATCCCCTGACTAAGAGTCAGGAATATGCGTAATCATTTGTATGTCCCCGCATGGATAAAAATTCCTTTGAAAATGGTCTTTAGAGTTCAATCTCTACAGTACATAGATTATTTGTAGATTTCTAAGCATAGATAGTGAGATATAGTTCACATTGCATAGAAGTTATTTTTCATAGGACTATGAAATTGGCAGACACGAGTTCTTTACTTGTGAAGTATGAATTAGGAGCTCCCAAATTGAGAAATTGTTTCTTTGAAAAGGTTTCTGACATGAAAGTTGTTACTCTACAGTACACGTAATATTTATAGGTTATAAGCACTATTAGTTAGATATAAGTTAATAATGCCTATAAAAGATTTTAACATAGGGATTTGAAATTGTAAAACATAGGAAAAATGACAGCGTGGCACCCACATGTGCTTCAGTACTAAAAATCAAATCAGACTCTCGTTTACAAGAGCTGTTGAATTATCATTCTAACTAATTCTTAATTAAACACACTGGTATATGTACTTTATAAAAATACATGAATACATCTTAATAATGTAGATATAACATACCAATTGTTGCAGAGAATGATATATTTTTAGGCAAAAATGCCTTTTCCCCACACGGGGACACTTTCACATGTCTGTTCTTTGTGTTGCACTGACCAAAATTGGCTACACTCAGCCTTTGTATAAAAACTAGCCGGTCTTGGCCAGGTGCGTGAACCAAAATAAAGCCAAATAAATTAAGCTGTGCCACGGTCAGTCTATCGCTGTTTTATTTCCTACTCCTACACTAAGCAAGATACTTAACTAGTAGTTGTTAGGGATTGTTTATTTTTAAGGGAGTCAATGCTAGGAAAGGGTAAAGACGTTCTAATATACCACATGCCTCCCCCATTTAAGCCATTTATTTGTTTCAGAAAAAAAATTGGTCAAGTAGTACTCTACAATTTCCGTCCTCACATTTGACTCACCTAGTATCCATCCCTTTTATGCTTTAGATTTCTTTCCTATGTTAGATAATCTATCAGAGCCACTTCCATTTTCTTCTAGTCACGACAACTGGCATAGCCATTAAGGCTTATTTCCCTTTTTGTGAAAACAAGTGTAGCACCCTCTCCACTGTTGTCAGATATTGTTTGAAATATGCGTGGTTATCTGATAATTTGCTACTTTCCAGTACTGGTTTGTCTGCATCAAACTAGTTTTTTGAAGCAATTGAAATATCATCATTAAGCTTGCAATAGCCAGATGATACTCTTCATATGAGATCATTTGCTGAATTTCTTTTCCTAATATATTTAGTCTGGCGTTAGGAACTGGAGAACGTCCTGAGTGCTCCTACATGAGTTATTAGAAATCTAACATCTGCATTTTGCTGATTCTGGGTTTTGTGCGTCCACTCCCCTCAGATTCTTTTCCCAGCAGAAAGTCTCTTCTCTCCTTGTAGTTCCCTTATGGTCTACTTGTAACCACTGCTAACGTAAGCATGACTAGTTGGGATATCTAACAGCTTGATTTCTCTTTCATTAGATTATCAATCTTGAGATTATGTTAAACCCAACGGTTAATTCTGCGTCTACTGATAGCATATTTAACTCGCCCGTCTCCTTGTAAGTTAGACGTTTGTTTTAACTATAGATCTGATATTTAAAGGAAGCTAAAGATGTATACCTACTAAATATCGTGGATTGCTACAGTTTATGGCCAGAGGTTTATGCGATTCCGGATAAGAGCGCTGATACTATCATTAATATTTTTCTACAAGAGTACATACCAAGGTTTAGTTGCCCACAGAAGGTACTCACAGATAATGGAAAGATTTGAATTTCGCCCACATAAAAACTTCTTATTGTAAACCTTCCTCAAATTCGAGAAATGAGAGACAACATCGGACATTAAATAATATAATAACAAAAATTGTAGAGGAACATGATAGGGATTGGGATCTTTACTTGGGATCTGCGTTGGGCGCGATACGCACAAATTAAAATGAAAGGACAGGGTTTTCACCATTTTACTTATTACACGGAAGAGAACCAATACTCCCAATTGACAATCTGTTAAAACCGAGACGTAAATATATGGGGGGTGGGGGGGGGGGGGTTTAAGGAAGTAATTATACAAGAAATGCACAAAGCGCATGTAAGGTTAAGAAACAATATAATTAAAGCCAGAGAATGACAGAAGAAGTACGCAGATAAAAATACACAACTACAGGAATTTAAAGTAGGTGATAGGATTTACTATAAAAAACATAGAAGAAACTCCAAATTTGATGCTCATTGGATTCCAGGATATTACATTTTAGAAACGTTAGGTCCAGTATCATATAGTATCAAGAACCAAATCACAGGACATGTGGCGCGGTAACACGTGGAGCATTTAAGACGAGATAATGAAGATAAGGGAGACGATAATAATAATAATTATACAGAAGGGGTATACTCAGATGGACAACTCGTCAGACGAGTCAAATATACGATACCCTTAGATTTTGGAAAAGAACTGGTACAAAAACAAACAATAACAACACCAATTTATGACGAAACTGGTGAACAAGCAGAAATAGTACCGAAAACTCTTAGGGGTGAAGAAAATAATACGTATGATGGTTATAATAGTGTTGAATCTATGGAGGAGGAGGAGGTAACCGCTCCATTTAAAAATACCAGACAAGCAGTGAAAAGGAGGACAGAGAGACAAAGAGATAGAGAAGTTAAAAGACAAAAGAGAATTAGAGAAAATTCATCAAGCGACGAAGATATGCCACTACTCGAAAGATCGTTAAGAAACCATGATAGACAGATAAGATTAGACATAGAAAGAAAAAAATTAGTGGCTGCTAGCAATAGATATACAGATGAAGAAGAAATGGACGAAAATTCAGAATCTAATGGAAATAGTAGCATGAAGGAAGATGTTTCTCTTCGGGAAAATGAGGACATTGATGTGGAGATGGTACTTATACAGAAAAATCTAGAATTGTTGAGAAGGTGGAAATAAGGCAAATAGATTGATAGAATATGTGCAGATAGCAGGAGAAGAATTTTTTTTACTTAAGGAAGATTTAAAATGTGTGATCTGTGTTAGAAGACAAATTGTTTTTTTTATGTACGGAGGTTGATGAAACACAGTAGCTGTAGATTACAGAGTAATGTGATAATTAGAACAGGTTTAGTAGATAGCCTGGTCAAGATTTGTTAAGTTTTCTTTGCTTTATATTGAAATTTCAATGCATCATGTATAGTATGATACATTATTTTGATTGACTTGGTTCTGTAAAATGATTACCATTTAATTTTAAGATAGGACTCGTTGTGTTTTCCTTCTTTTAAGAGTAAATTATCGGTTCAAAAAGGAAACCGGTAATGTTATTTAACATTAAATAATTTAATGCTTGTTTTATTATGTGTATTATGTTGGTTATAAACCATGTATATTGGGCGGGGAGAGAGTCTCGTTTTGAAATGTTTGGTTTTTAATGACTCAAAAATTGTAGTTTCAGTTATTTTGACTTGTTTAAATTAATATATTAAGTTGAGACTTGTTTAAGAAACTGTTATTATTTTGTTCTGAGTACAGAGTTTATTTAGATCTTATTAAATATTGAATAGGATCCTTCGTTCAGAAAATAATAAGCAAACGACTTTAGACTATAAAGAGAGACATAATTGCGTTCTCAGTAGTAGTAATTTAAAAAAAAAAAAATATGGAGTGAGGGCCATGTTTTAAAGCTTAGTAGATGGCGATAGATAAAGCTGGGAGATGTCAGTACAAATTATAATGGTTTAGAAATAAATTAGATACGTTCATAATAAATGAACGATGAATCTCAAAGATGTTTAAGAATAGAAACACATGGGATGATGGGGTTTAACTAGAAAATACTTGAAAATAAAGCTGTGAATAGCAGGGGGAAAAAAGAAGAAGTCATGGGAAGTAAGAAATATGGGGGATTGAAATAGGTGCTGTGTTATCAGCGTTAATAGAAATACATGGATTAAAACCCATGTTTGGAGTGCGAGGGGCTGGATTTATCAGCTCTAAGCATATGTCAGTACAGTATTTGGAAAATAAGTATGTCCATGAACATTATCAATTTTAATTAGGGGCGCATGAAATAAGTAGAAGTAGAGGTTTGTACAGTCATAAAGGCATATATCACTGACTGTTGATACAGGTCAAAAAGTAGATCTTGAGAGTGTAAAAATAGAGTTTTAGATTGATATAACTTTTAACAAGATTGAAGTACATTTTTTCATGGATTATATGATAGTGTTTTTTATTTGAAACTTTATTTTGTATAAAGTTTTGTGTGTGCAAGGGAGTATAAATGTGACTATTTCTTACTGTCTTTTTGGTGCGCACCAACCGTTCCTCTGTCTATCCTGTGTTTATCTTTGATGTCAGCGAGAGTATGTTATGTGTATTTCATAATGCATGATAATCTTCAATTTTTGTTTATATACCAACAATTTGGATGGACATACCACTCTATTTTTAACTATGAAATAATGCAAGCGGATTGCAGTGGTCTTAATAAGGAGAAGAAGAAGTAATGGTAATTGACCACATGAAGGTTATGAAGACTAATGACCAGAAGAGTGGGTGTGATTTGCGATATATGAGGTACAGTGAAATGGTTTTTGTAAAACGGTCGAACTTTTAAAGAAGAAGAAGTAATGGTGAGTACGAAAGGGGGAATTGGTACAATTTAGGAGAATAGCGGTTGGCTATAAATACTACGATTATTTGGGGCAAGGGAGTTAGGGATATAGAAATAGATGATAGTTATCTCGAAGTTACTATTAAGAAGGGTTTTTAATGGAGGTAGATAAGTTTTGGGTTAAGACTTTTCGGGGAAAAGTCTCGTTGAGGGTATAAAGGAATATAACAGTGTCTGTCTCTGTTAAGGGAATCTAAGTCGGCGTGCAAGAGAAAAAGGGTTGAAACTTCAGTGCACGCGGGAGCACCCTGGGAAAATGTAAATAACTAGGGATGCTCACGCGTGACGGAAAAGATAGCAACGAGTTAGTGATTAGCCAGCAGTCTTAGAGCGAGGTCACGTTTAAGTCACCATCAAGTATTGTTGAGATATCTGGACCTCTGTTATTTGTCTACGATATTTATAAGAGTCTGTAAACTTGAAGCAACTACAATTAAATGTCATACATCAGGAGACTGCTGGAGTTATGTTATTTCTGACTTCACCAATTCACTACACTGTCACAATCTTCATCTTTGTAGATTATTAGATTCAGAAGTCCATCCAGGATATTTCTACTAAAATAGGACTTAATCACTCATCCAGTCAGTGTTCGAATTGGTATGTTTCTCGCTATGGAGATAATGAGTGCAGCAGTAAACATGGTTTTGTTGGCCCAGACTTTGCTTTTGGACCGGTTGTCCTTTATTATTGACTGGCTGATGACCCAATTTCCAGCTGATAAGGTGGAAACACAGTCCCACCAAGTCCACCACTCGCTATAGAAAAGGGATGACAAGAATACAACACGAGCATTAACCTACTGTTTTATGTTAACATGGTTATGACATCATTACAAACAAAAGTACAACCAACAAGACGAGAAGGGGAAAAGAGTGGGTGTCCACGTTCCACTGTCCCTCGTTGCTTGGTGTAGAGCCATTCTGACTCTTAATAGTGAGTAAGGTATTTTCTCACTTTATATTATGTTCTGTTGTTACTGGGACTATTAGATGAGTGAAGTCATTCTGTCCATCCAACATGTTGATATTGCCTCTCTCTCTACTTGAAGAGAATAGCCTATACAGAATCTCTGTGGTTTCTAATGCCGCGTCTTCCTTTCGGCACTATAATCATCATTAGGCCAAGGCTATTCAACATTGGCTTCTTAAGTACTGACATACACATATTTCCTACATCATCTCATGTTTCCACAGGAATCACATTACAATGTGTATTTCCCAGTAAAAAGTAACAATCAGGACAGAGAAAAATTCTCAT
This sequence comes from Cepaea hortensis, assembly GCA_963921405.1. Taxonomy (NCBI): domain Eukaryota; kingdom Metazoa; phylum Mollusca; class Gastropoda; order Stylommatophora; family Helicidae; genus Cepaea; species Cepaea hortensis. The sequence continues at coordinate 43,718,837 of OY992888.1, forward strand.
ACAAGAGAAAACAAGCATGTACATTTCTCTGATATCTAGTACATGATAATCATACATAATAATATTGATCATAAAATTTGATGTCGGAGCCAATGGTTTTGAATTTTCTTCAGGAGTTAATCCCTAAGCTAAAACATACATTGTTTTCCCCCACTGCGTACCGCACATGAGGACAGTAACCGCTGTGATATATTTTGCCAATGACTGCTATTATTCAGAGTGTATTTATTAGAATAACTTATGCCGCATGGCCCAGTCTTCTGAATATTGCAAGCAATTTATTCACATCAATCTTCGCTTCTGTTCCTACTACAGTGAGGTGAGGCAGATTGAATCCTATCCGAACATTCATTTATATCACGCGTTTACTTTAATTGTTCTTGAATTTATATTCTCAAACATGGCATTTCCCTAGCAATATTTTATGAAATGATTATATGTCCATCACTCATATGGAGTGGTTATTAATCTGTTAACAAAAGGATTGCACTAAAATTTAGCACTATAGTTCCAAGTTACAGATTATGATGTGGCAAAGCATTTTATCCCCTGACTAAGAGTCAGGAATATGCGTAATCATTTGTATGTCCCAGCATGGATAAAAATTCCTTTGAAAATGGTCTTTAGAGTTCAATCTCTACAGTACATAGATTATTTGCAGATTTCTAAGCATAGATAGTGAGATATAGTTCACATTGCATAGAAGTTATTTTTCATAGGACTATGAATTTGGCAGACACGAGTTCTCTACTTGTGAAGTATGAATCAGGAGCTTGCTCCCAAATTGAGAAATTGTTTCTTTGAAAATGTTTCTGACATTAGAGTTGATACTCTACAGTACACATAATATTTATAGGTTATAAGCACTATTAGTTAGATATAAGTTAATAATGCCTATAAAAGATTTTAACATAGGGATTTGAAATTGTAAAACATAGGAAAAATGACAGCGTGGCACCCACGTGTGCTTCAGTACTAAAAATCAAATCAAACTCTCGTTTACAAGAACTGTTAAATTATCATTCTAACTAATTATTAATTAAACACACTGGTATATGTACTTTATAAAAATACATGAATACATCTTAATAATGTAGATATAACATACCAATTGTTTCAGAGAATGATATATTTTAAGGCAAAAATGCCTTTTCCCCACACGGGGAAACTTTTACATGTCTGTTCTTTGTGTTGCACTGACCAAAAATGGCTACACTCAGCCTTTGTTTAAAAACTAGCCGGTCTTGGCCAGGTGCGTGAACCAAAATAAAGCCAAATAAATTACGCTGTGCCACGGTCAGACTATCGCTGTTTTATTTCCTACTCCTACACTAAGCAAGATACTTAACTAGTAGTTGGTAGGGATTGTTTATTTTTAAGGGAGTCAATGCTAGGAAAGGGTAAGGACGTTCTAATATACCACAGTTACGAACGTTTCGGATTACGAACCGAATTCTGGAACGAATTAAGTTTGTAACCCCAGGTACCACTGTATGTATCTATATATCTATATATATTCATTATACAAAAAGAATCAGTTTTTGCCTGTATGTCAGATGTCTTTGAATGGTGGAAGTTGGCAAAGATAATCAACTACATTGCATACGGTTTTATCCCGTGTGGCTCAGTCTCTTTTTACAGAGCGGACTATCAAAATTGTGTCAGACAGAGCAAGAACTCCATGGCTTCAGCAACAATTCTCAGGAGTCTCAGAAACAATTTCACATATGAATTGAATGCAAACCTGAAAATGAACATACAGAGCACTAAGCAGGCCGCTTGACCACTCAGCCACAGAGAAAGAAAGAGAGAGAGAGAGAGAGAGAGAGAGAGAGAGAGAGAGAGAGAGAGAGAGAGAGAGATACTACTAGAGATATATGGTTCAATTCACACTGCAAACTGTTTGGTTTTCACAAATTAAGAAAAGTGTGGTATTCTTCCCCCTGATCATGGAGTTGTAGATTAGACATCTACCCCTCTCAGACAAATGCAAAAGACTCGGAGGACAAGTGTGCATGCTGCATTAAAAATCCCTCTTCAGGTGGAAATAAAAAAGAGTAGGTTGCTACAGTTTAAATTTGACAGATTAAACATGTAAAGGTAGGTAGTTCATAACAGATACAGACATTGAAGAGTTAAGTATTAGGCCTACACATAATTCAGACCTTGGTGTATGAGGTGGGGGTGGCTAATTCCTTTTTTCAGTCTCAAATCATTCTGAAAATTATCTGGTACCCATTTTTATGAGGTGGTTTGAACCCAGAGCCATACTGCTTGGAAACAGTAATCTTGGCTCTGCAGGGAATTGCACCTGGGCAACTGTTTTTGCAGGCAAGCACATTAACCACTAAACCACAATGACTTCATAGTTTCAAAACCTACCCACAAAAGAATATTTACAGCACATGTGATTATGGTATACAGACAAGTGAATTCTCGCTGGTGCTACAGTTTGTGCACTGTGCTGAGATTCTCTTTGTGCGGACTATAAGAGTAGACAGGAGCAATTATGGAGATTTCTGTGTGCAATAAAAATTATCCTTTACCAATACTAGGACAGAGTGGGTTACTGTAGTAAGTTGCAGGACAGGTTTTGAGAAAACAATCTTACCTCAAATCCTGCTTTGATTGCCAGAACTGTAGCACGTACAACAATCCTTTCTTCAGCTCTGGGGTGATCAGGGCTGTCAAAGTAGCGCAGGTCCCCTTCTCGGTCAAGGACAAACCAATTCTTTTTCCATCTGTGTAACATAGAACCTACAGAAACAAGAAGTCTGAAGTTAAAGAGAGCATCACGACAGCATTCCATTACAGTTAGCATAACTTATGTCTTACCTGACTAAGTGCCATGGGATGATTAATCATCTGAAGCCACTTCATGTATCTGCCATGGGCTTATATATTGCAGAAATGTTATCACTGCATTATAATACAACAGGTCAGCTACCATGTTAACAATTTTTAACCTATAACTGTTAAAACCCTACTTCCTATTTTCTGTCATTCTTGTTTGGTCCAAACTTACCTTTTTTTTGGCACAGAATATGTTAAAAATGTTTATGTTTCCCTTTCAGACAGCAGATCAGCAAGTCCTCTTTGAGCACGCAGATGCATTATGTAGAATCTACATACCAGTTGTATTGAGACCATTATGCATATTAAAATAGTGTATAGTATGCACAACATTGCCTGTGTGTGTTATGAGAAGCAAAGAATAGTCATCCGTAATCTACAGGTGAGTGAGACTAGGAATGTGGAATGTGAGAAGTATGAATGAGGGTAAACCTATTATAGCATGTGATGAGATTGAGAGGTTAAATATTCACATTTTAGGAATTAATGAACATTGCTGGAGAGGCAAAGGACCTTCACAACTGAAAATGGAAGTCTTTTCATACATTCTGGTAGAGATGTCGGAGGCCAGAGCGGAGTGGCGTTTTGTTTAGATAAAATAACTGCAAAAGCTTTAATTCGATATAACCCAGTTAGTGATAGAATCCTCACTGTCAGACTTAAGGGCCATCCAAAAAACACAACTCTCATACAAATATATGTACCAACTTCAACAGCAGAGGAAGGTGAAATTGAAGATTTTTACAGCACACATCAAGACACATTACATAAGATTGGTCATAATGATGTAATAAAAATAATAGAAATTTTAATGCAAAAGTGGGTATAGGAAGAACTTAACATGAGAGACATGTTTTAGGAAAATTTGGATTGGGGAATAGAAATGACGCAGCTGACAAATTAATTGAATTTTGCACATAAAATGAGTTAACGATAGCCAACACACTTTTTAAACAACACCCAAGAAGACTCTTCACGTGGACGTTCCCAGACAGTACTACCAAATACCAGATAGATTATATTTTAATACAAAGAAGATGGAGGTCAAACATAACATCGGCAAAAACCTTACGAAGTGCAGACTGTGATACAGATCATCAGTTATTAGAAGCAGATGTGAAAGTAAACCTCAAAAAGCTTACCTGAGGACCAAAGCCACTTCGTTTTGATCTTACAAAAATATCAGATGAATACAATGTAGAAGTGAAGAATTGTTCTGGGGTCTTGATGTCTATACATGAGGGATTGACACCTGAATTGACATTAGTACAAGCTAGAGATATCTTGATAACTGCAGCCAAAGATGTAATTCCGACCAAGCAAAATCAACATACGCCATGGATTACATCAGACACGTTAGAATTAATAAAACAACGAAGGGAACTAAAACAGAAAGGGGTTAGTTAGTTAGTTAGTCGTGGTTCCAACTTCACGGCAACGGGTTGTCCCCATATTGCTCCGTTCCCGTGCCAGTGAATATTTGAGTGAATAGAAAGGAGGTGAATCCGATAACAGCAGGATGAAGTATAAATTTTTAACTCGAGAAATAAGAAAGAACACAAGAAAGGAAAAAAACCAACATATACGAGATTGCTGCACCAGAATAGAGCAATATTATAAGACTGAAAGAGATTATAAAATGTTCAAAGAAATGCAGTTATTGACAAGAAATGTTCAACCTCAATTAAATGTTATCTGTGACAAGTTGGGAAATCAATCAATCAATCATGTGCCATGCCGAAAAGCGTGGGCGGTCATGACTCGCCATTTCACTCGATCACCAGCGTCGTGGATCAGCTCAGTGTTCCTGTCTTGTCCATGCCATGTGGCCAAGCCATCCGGGTATTTTCCTCTCGGTTGGGAAATACCTTAACAGAATCTAGACAAATTCTATAAAGATGGCAGGAATACTGCAGTGGAATGTACGATATGAATGACAGTGAGGATATGAATGAGATACATGAACCAATCACAGCAGAAACAGAACCTGAACCCTCATTAAATGAAATTGAATGGGCAATAAAGAATCTGAAGAGTGGCAAATCATCTGGATGTGATGACATACCAGCTGAACTAATTAAACGGGAGAAGAAGAAAGCATAGAAATCTATCATGCATCATGTAAAAAGATATGGAAATATGGTATATGGCCAAAAGATTGGAAGTGAACTATCTTCATTACATTACCAAAAAAAAGAGTTACCTGAAATTATGCACCAACTATAAAACTGTTGCCCTGATCAGTCATGCAAGTAAAATTCTACTAAAAATCATAATGGGAAGACTTCATAAGAAAATGGAAGAAAAAAACATAACGTGGTTCAAGCTGAATTTAGACAAGGAAGAAGAACAAGAAATCAACCCAACTTGCGTTTCTTCTTCTTCTGCGTTCATCCGGATTTTTTTTTCCGGATGTGACTGCGTTGTGCCTGTTTACAGCAGAGCTGCGTTCTTGCGCCGTTAGGCCGACACATCCGACTTCTGCGGGCATTTGTTGACCGGGTTAACCTTCCCGGGGGTTTCTAAGGACGTTTGAATCTCACTGTTGTGGTGTTATCCCCCATCCTAGCTGGCCCATATAGAACAGCCAAAGACATCCGGGTCAACCCTCAAGGGAAGGCAGGGGCAGACCATGGGCATTCCCCGCCATCCAAGGAGGCTTCCATACTTGCAGAGCCATCACACAGCGCTCTGGTACTGGGCTCACCCAAGGAATCGTCACGTCCTGCACATGGCTGCTTAGCCTCACTTCCGTATATTGGGCCTTCCGTTCACCATAGGCTGTTCCTCCGGAAACCAGAAGAATGCAGTCTGCAGATGACATCCACACAGTGAGCTTTCGATTCAGACTTTACACATAATGGATTTGCTATCAAAGCAATATTCCATTTCGTGCCACTAGGACACTTTTCCCACCTTTTATGAAGCCCACACAGTGAGCTTTCGATTCGGACTTTTCACGTAATGGATTTGCAATCAAAGCAATATTCCATTTCATGCCTCTGGGACGCTTTTGTAACCGACATACCTGTGGTATGAAGTGTGGCAGTCTAAATAAATCTTCATGCACCTTTAGATGTCAACCTGAATGTAGTTAAAGTAAGCTGCTGTCCACTTGAGCTTGTTGATATCTCCGTAGAGCTTGTCCTGAAATGATGCAGGCGTGGGCCAAAATATCTTTCTCTGTTCTGCATATATTGGGCACTCCTGTAGCAAATGTTTAGCTGTCATTTTACCAGTTCCACAATTACATTCATCGGTATCTCCTATCTTTAGTTTATTGAACAAGAGGTGTTTCAGCCTGTTATGTCCTGTGCGGAGTCTGAAGATTGCTACTTGTTCTCTTCGGTGGAGTTTGTAATATGCATCATCCTTCTGGTGGCCTGGATGCTCTGATTCCCATTTGGTTCTATAAGTGCTTTTTATAAACCTTTTTGCCTCATTATAGGTTATGTCTATGTCAGGCTGTGGTAATCGTCCACCCTCTTTTGCCAGTCTGTCAGCTTCTTCATTTCCAGGTATACTGCAATGTGATGGGATCCACTGTATTACAACTGTTTTGGATTTCTGGCATAGACCATGGAGTGCTGCTCTTAGGGCAGCTAGTTCTGTGCTGTTTTTTCTCTTCAGTATTGAGACAGCTGACTTTGCATCTGTGAAGATAGCTATTTGCTTCTCTTTATTTTCCTCCATCAAGAGCATTTCTGCTGCAGTTTTCAAAGCCTCTACCCCCGCTTTGAAGTTACTTGAAAATTTTCCAGTTGCCATTGACTGTGTGTTTTTCACTCTACTTTTTAATTTAAGGATAATTCCTCCTCCTCCATTTTTAATTGAATCTTTGGCTGATCCATCTGTATATGCATGGGTCCAATTGCTGCTTGGGTAATGTTCTTTTATGTTGTTTAGGGTTATTTTTCTTCTTTCGGTTTCATTCTGAGTGTTCTTTTTCTCAATACCAGGAATGTTTTCTATCATCTCAGGCAGTTTCTGCTGTCTCCAAGCTGGGAAGTTGTGTGCATTGTAAATGGGCTTGACTGTTGATATGTTAAGTATGGGATCTGCCCTAATCTTTCGTTTTGCAGTTTCTACAAACTTGCTACGCTTCAGTCTTCCCTTTCCAAAACCATTAAACCTGTTATACATAGGGTGGTCTGTCAATCTTCTAAATTGTTCTGCTTGTTGTTGGGCTCTGCTATCTCTTCTGTCCTGCATTGGTTGTAAACAAGTGATCTTTTCTAGTTCATTAATAGGCGTTGTCTTCAGGCTTCCAGTTATGATTCGCATTCCTTGATTTTGGACTTTACTTATTTTGTTAAAGTTTGACTTCGCTGCTGTTGCCTAAGCTGTAATGCCATATTCCAGTACTGGCCTCACCCATCCAGTATATAACTTCTTGAGAACTTTCTCATCTGCTCCCCACGTTGCACCAGCAAGCTTTTTCATGGTTGCTATTCTCTGCCTTGCTCTTGTTCGATTTTTCTCAACCTGTGTCTTCCATGTCAGGCGACGATCAAAGGTGACTCCTAGATAGTTTGGATTTTCTTCATGGCGCAATATTTTTCCATTCAATACCAGCTTAGGTTGCTGAGTTTTATTTGAGAGGGAGAACATTGTGCATGTTGTTTTCTCCTCACTTATCTTCACTAGCCATGATTTTGACCAGTCCTTTAGCGCTAATAAGGCTTGCCGTATTCTACTGTTAGCTGTACTAATATATTCTTCAGATGTCCATATGGCTAGGTCATCTGCAAAGGAGGATGTGTGTACTCTGGCTGGAAAATTTTCCGTGATGTCATTTATATATGCTGGGAATAATGTTGGTGAAAGAACTCCTCCTTGGGGGACACCTTGCTCCAACAGCATCATTTTGCTGGTTTGTCCTTGTACTTTTGTCCTGGCAGTTCTGTTCTCAAGGTAGTGGCTGATCCATTTATACATTTTCCCTCAAATATGCATTTTTTGCTGTTTTACTTTCAGTCCTTCCTTCCATACTTTATCAATTGCTTTTTCTAAATCTATCTAGACTGCTAATGTGTGCTTTTTCTCTTGGAAGGCATCCTCTATTTCCTGAGCTATATAGGTTATTTGATCTTCAGTGGATCTGTACTTTCTGAATCCTGCTTGGTGTGGTGTTAAGAGTTTGTTTTCTTCCAGATGCCATGTTAGCTTGCCATTGATAATGCTTTCCATTAATTTTCCTACACAGCTAAGTAGACTGATAGGTCGATAGCCATTTGGTTCTTCCAGGTCTTTTCCTTTCTTTGGGATTGGTATTAGTATAGCTTCCTTCCATGCCTGTCGGACTATTCCTCTCTTCCAGCTGTTATTTAGGACTGCTAGTAGTTTCTTCTTTGCCTTGGTGTCTAGTCCTATTAGCATTTCATTTGTGATTCCATCCTTTCCTGGTGATTTCTTCTTTTTTAGGCTATTCATTGCCTGTTCCATTTCTTCCATTGTTAGATTTTCCATCATATATTCTGCTGCTGTCTCTGTATTTCTATGATGTATCTGTTTGTCTTTGACTGCTTTCTTCTGTTCGGTTGTAATATCAATGTGATTTGCATTTGCATAGTGTTCCACTAGTGCATTTGCAGCCTTTTTCCTGTAAGCAAGGCATTTGCTTGTTTAATTGTTATTTGTTTGTTTTTAGGTCCTTCATTGTTCATGGCTTTCACTAGTTTCCATAGTTTGTTTCCATCCCTGTCAAAATTCAGGTTTTCTGTTTTTTCTCTCCAACAATCTCTTGTTGTTTGATTTACTGTTCTTTTATATTTTGCTGAGATGGCTTTGAGACTGATGTTCGCTTCAGTTGTTTGTACTCTCTATGCTGTCTTCCTGGCATCTTCAACTTTGTCCTCCAAACTTTGTAGTTCTTCAGTCCAATATGATTTGTAATTTTTCCTCTCTCCTCTTGGAATAGACTCAGTGGCTGCCTGTATTATCGCTCTGTTTAGACTTTCCACCATTTGCTTCATGTTGCCATATCGTGTATTTATGTTTTCACAATATTTGTCTGTTAGTATGGCAAATCTGTCCCAATCTACTCGTTTGTAATTCCAGCGGGGCAAAGGCTTTGGCTCCTGTGGAACATACTCCATATTCATTACAAGCTTGATTGGTATGTGGTCACTACCTGCTAATTGGTCCACCACATGGCAATCTATTTTGCGGAGGATGTCTCCTGTGCAGAAAGCTAAGTCTGGAGTAGAAGTGGTAAACCATCTTCTGGAGTAGAAGCTCGGTGTGTCATCCGCTTTGTTGAGTAGATGGAGATTTGAGTCTATTTCCCAGTCCTCCAATTCATCTCCTCTTTTGTCAGTATCTTGGTATCCCCATCTTTCTGAACGGCTATTAAAGTCTCCGACAATAATGCAGTTTGTGTCAGTTATTTTCATGTTTGACAGTGTAAGGTCTTTATCTGCTGGGCTATACAGATTGTAGATTCTTATTTTCACGTCCTTTATCATTATATCAACACCTATAATTTCCGTTTGGTTGTCAGAGATCACAGATACTTCGCTGCAAGGTATTGTATTTCGTGTAAGTATTAGAACTCCCCCTTTGTGTCCTTCGCGGTCGAAACGTGTGGCCTGATATCCTCTGACTGAGAATTTGCGATTGGCGTTGAGGTGTGTCTCTTGAATGCATGCCACATCTATTCTATCTTTATGAAGACGCTGTGTTAGGGAGACTTTCTTGTTGTAAACTCCTTCGGCATTCCACTGTAGTATGTTGAGTGTCCGGGGTATTTGGTCAATAGCTCTTAACCTACTCCTCTGTGCCTTGACTCCACAGCACAGGGGAAGATGACCACCAGTAGTCATGGGTGGACCCCCTCGAGGCAGGGGGCCCGGCACTATCACCGCCTGATGGGACTTCGCGGGATTAGCACCATAACGATTAATTTTGATTTGCGACATCATGAATTAAGTTACGTTGCACTGCTTTGTCAAGTCTGTGGCTTAGTACATCCGATTTCGACAAGCATTTTTCGGGATGCTTTCCCTAGCCTTTGACTGTCCCTAGTCTACCTACAAGGCAGCAGGTATTACGTTGCACTGCTTTGTCAAGCCTGTGGCTCAGTACATCCGATTTCGACAAGCATTTATTCGGGGTGCTTTCCCTAGCCATTGACTGTCCCCAGTCTACTTACAAGGCAGCAGGTTTGTGTGTCTCTTCGTCTGGTCCCTCTCCCTTGACCTGTCCGACATGGGTGGCCCTACCAGTAGCTGTGCTACCGTCGGCATAGCTCTTGGGGTCATTGGAACGCGCAAGCCCCTCTACCTCGTGACGGTGGACACACAGCAGAGGGGCAACTTGCGTTTAATAATTTAGAAGTGCAGAGAATTAAATGTAAACCTATTCTCATGTTTTGTGGATTTTTCAAAGGCATTTGACTGTGTACAACATCAGAAACTTTGGGAAATCATGAGGAATATAGGCTTTCCATCACATGTAATACAACTCATAAAAATGCTCTATCTAAACCAATAAGCAGCGGTTAGAATAGATGGCAAGACATCAGATTGGTTTGACATCAAGCAAGGAGTCTGTCAGGGCTGTGTGCTATCCTCCTATTTGTTTAACTTGTTTTAATATTTGTACGCTGAAAATATAATGAAAAATGTCAGAGATGATATAACTAAGGAGCAATATGATGCCCTAAATATCGATGGTCATGAAATACCAGAGATTCGATATGCTGATGATAGTTTTACTATCCACAACACAAAATGGTATAGAAAACCTAATAACCTCAACCCAATTGAATAGTGAAAATCACAACTTATATCGTAACAAAGCTAAAACAAAGATAATGCATACAGATAAAACTACTATGGAGAAAGAAATACATGTTAATGAGGAAATATTGGAGGTGGTGGCAAATTTTGAATATCTTGGGTCATTGATTACCAACAATGGTGACACAATGAAAGAAATTAAAAGACAAATATATATTGCTCTTCAAAGACTAAAACAACTGAATAAATTGTGGAATGGGACAGATAGAACTACAAAAATTAGATTTTTAAGAGAATGCATCTTTCCCATTTCAACATACGCCTGAACAATGCATAAATGCCTTTGAATATAAATTTATAGACGAGTTCTAAGAATATCTTGAATAAAGAAAATAACAAATGCATCCATACTTCAAGAGCTGGATATTGAAGAAGGTTGGCTATTAAAGACGATAAATCAAAGAAGATTGAAATATTTTGGTCACTTGAAACGTCACGAAAGTTTGGAGAGAACAATAATGTATATGCCTGGGAAGAGGAAGAGAAAAGCCAAAGCTGGGTGCAGGATGTGGCAGATGATCTCCAGATGGGTGTATCGGATGCGGGACATCATGCTCATGATTGAGACGTTTTCTGGAAGGTTATTATGGGAGCAAGGTTCTGCAAAGGACAAGCTACTGAATGAATGAATGAATGAATGAATGAATGAATGAATGAACGAACCATACATGTCGTAAGAGGAGACAGAAAGTTTACACTGTGTGTTACTGGAACCCTAATGGAAGCAAACAGAAACACTTTAACCTGCCATAAGAGATGACCAAGGAGGTTTCTGCCAGTGTGTTTCCTGAAGCTGGCTGTGTTGTGAAAAGTTTACGGACACAATTCATATTCCTGCATACCGCGTTCGAAACACAGCTGCAGGAGATTTGGCAGAAGGCCGCCTTGCATTGGTTTTCATAAAATGATATGAGTGCCAGTCATTCAGAAAGCAATGGCAAACTACTGAATGTAAACTAGCCAAGAAACCACAAACAGCCACAAAATGCTAGGGTTGACTGTGACATCCTGAAAAGAATATGCAACGAACTTTTAAGGGAAGCAAAACATAGAAACACAATATAACCTGCCATACATGTCACCACAGGCAATCAAGAAGGCTTCCCCTATCGGTTGAAAATCTTTAGCTACAAAATCCAACCAACCATGAACAAGTCTAAAGATAAGTAAAAAGAATAACCAAGCCAACCAAGAGGACAGGAGACTCTTCTAGAAGAGGCAACGTGTGATGCTGAAAACGTCACAAGGAATCCAGATCACAGATTTAATTCCTTTCACCAAGGGAAATTTCCATAATTGGTTTCTAAAATATTAGAACCATGTATAAAAAGGTGAAATACAGCACAGGTGATGGAGGATATGAAATACAATGCAAATATGGTGGTGAATTTGACAGAGATGCATAAGACATCGAAGGACAGGATGATCCAGAGTTAGCTAGCTGAGGGCCTATACCCCAATGGGGGATAAAGGGCAAAAGAAGACGTAAAGCATATACATGGTGCTTTTGAAGTCTCACTACATTTTTATGTACAACAAATTTGAAAAATGAAGTACATATCATCAAAACATGTGCTCCACAGTCCATCGCGAAGCAATATGCAGCGAATTGCTGTCGTCTGCTGGAGCAATTCTTTGCACTCCAAACAAAATAGTGTTATCAACAGAAGAAATAACAACAGACAAGTTGCAGAAGGTATTTGACAAGACGAAGAGACATGAGCTTTGTATCACAGCTATGAATTCTGAGGTAAGTAGGAACATTTTTTTCCAATTTTTCCAATTGTTATTTTCTCTTCATTGCTTTTATTTTTTCATCGTTTTATTCTTCTCATTCTGTCATCACGTCTTAATGTAGTCACAGGAGATCTCCGTGACTATATGTTGTGTTTTGTGTATGTGTTTGTTTGCTGATCAAGGCTAATTGCCGCAACATCCTGTATGTGTCGTAATTCTGTTATGTCATTTTATATTGTTTACATTTTGTGTTTTATAGGATTGACACAAATAGAAGTGGTTTGTTACTGACAGATTCCTAATGTCTTTTTACTTAAAAATCTATGTATATTTAGCAAATTGAAAAGCTACTGAAAGTGACTGACTGACACCTTGCCATCTTGAGATGATTGTTTTTAAAATGGAGTTATATGCTTGTAAGAGGATTAGTTTATTATTTAAAAAAAAATTAAATCACAATGCAATAAAAAGAATTCATCACTGGTATTTATTTTCAAACTATATTTTGTATGTGTAGAAATGAAAGTTCTTCAATATTTCAAAAATTATTTTTTAAATATTTTACTGAATAAAGCTGACAAAACGAAATCCAAAGATCCCTCATCAACTGTTTAAAGTCAATTAATTATAAGTGAAGATAATCAAGATGGCACCAGAAAAAGTTCTGATTACCAACCATGGTACACAGCCTGTGGTGCGACTAACAGATGCAAAATCTGTACTTGAGGCGTTCCAGTCTGGGAAACTGTCAGTATTATGAACACTACTATATTAACTGCAGACAGCCTTGCATTGGTTTTAATTAAAAAAAAAGGTATGAGTGCTGGTCGTTCAGAAAGCAATGGTAGAGTACTGAGCGTAAACGGGCCAAGAAATCACAAACAACCAAACAATGCTGGGGTTGACTGTGATGTCCAGTGAAAGATATGCAACTAACTTTCACTATCTAATTTAGACAGCTACCGTAGGGTCATCATATAGTTGAACTATCTCACTGTGGAGTGCCTAGAAGCAAGAGAGTTGATCAATTAGCTTTAAAAAAAAAGATCACAGAAGAGCAACCCAGTGTACCTGTCCCATACCACGACAAGAGATGAATCATCAAATCAATCAGAAAGCCATCAACACCAGCATAGGTTGACGACCATTTCATGGGCAGGCCAGAACAAATCATGAGTTTGCACCTCCAAACAGGACACAACCAATTACACAATCACATGTGTAAAAATTCAAGACTGGCAAATCAACTATGTGCACATGTGGATTCTTGCTGCATACAGAAGATCACATACTCCAAGAACACCCTGAATATGGCTTATCTAGACAAACCTTCTGGCCCAGAGAAACAACAGTGGAAGATGAAACTATTGATCACTGATTGAGCTTAAAAAATAACAGACGTTTATACAAGAGACAACACTGCAGATATAGACACTAAATTTTAAGCAAACAAAAAAAGAAGAAGCAAAGATATTTTTGTGGGTAACAAATTTTATTACTTGGTCAAGATTTTTGCTGTTTGGTTAACAAAGTTTACTACTTTTCATAAGTTTGGGTGAAATTTGGTCAAACTTTTCACCTCTGGACAATAAAATCTCCCCCCTTTTCATAAGTTTGGGTGACAGTTGGCCAAACTTTTCACGTTTGGTTAACAAATTTTTCCTACTTTTCATATGTTTGACTGATATTTTTATAAGTTTTTTTTGAAATTTGGCAAACTTTTCACATTTGGTTAACAAATTTTATTACTTGGTCAAGAATTTTTCTGTTTTTATGTATCATTCGCTCATCACATGACAACTATATACAACGTATACACTAGCAAAAATTCAACAACCAAGACGCAATTATAATATATACCTGTTTATTTTACAGTATTTCGAGTACATTTTACAGTATTTCAGTACATTTTTCAAGAATAAAAATGCATAATGTCATTATACGAAATGGCTGATGTGATATGAGGTGGTATACATAGTATCATCACATCGTTTTATTTTCACATACTAAGCTATACACATTGTCTGTTTTTTCTGGATATCTACACACCATTGTCTGAGTAGGTTGGTTTTTTTCGGTTGGTAGCCTGGTATGTACATGTCACTTAGCATGTAATCATAAAACTGGTCTCCTGCTTGGTGGGTTGATATCTGAGTCTTGTAGATACGCGAGGCATCAATCATCTGAGTGTCGGGCACATCATGTCTTCGGACAGTCTGGGGTTTTCGATGTACCACCCCGTATTTCACCATTATTCTAGGTCTGACCTCTTCCGAACTCGAAAATGTAACGTCAGCACTGAAGTCCCGGTAGTTAATGCGACCTTTGTGCACGTATCAGTGGTTAGAAGTATTTCCACCGTGTCGAAGGAGTAACGATTCAGCGGTATGTAGTGAGGTTTGTCGTAGGGGCGAAACACTGAGGTCGATCGCTGCTTCATGATAGGAACTGTCCATAGTAGTGGGACCATGACGTCTCCAACTGGTCTTGCCGCAATGAGATCGCAGTATACGTAGACATTTCGCAGGTCGTTATTCAGGTCTATCGACCCTTCACCTTCAATTGTATCTAGTATCTCTTGTAACATCTCACTAAATGTAATAGTGGCCCCGGGTTCGAGTATTTTCACGATGACTTTCTTTGATGCATTGTCGAAATGGAATAGAACACAGAATTGATCGTCCACCTTCCGATCTTTCATTGGGCGATTCAATGCAGCTATAACGCGTCTGGTGAACTGTACAGGCCTGAGGGACACACCTTTCTTATCACTCTACCATTGGTTGGGATGTATCTTCGCCATACTTCATTCTCTAGCACATTACAGTAGTAGTTTGGGAATTTAATTTCGGCCAGACCCACTTCAAAATATTGACTCACCCCTATAGTCTGCGGTAACTTGACGAAATAGTGACCTGGTGAATTCTTGGGAAATATGTTCGGCGAAGCATTACTCGGTGATGTCAGGTAGAAGCTCATATTTTAGGATTTGGTAGCATGTAACCCAGACAGCTGCTTAGAAGAGCGATCCACAACTTGCCCTCGACCGCATCGACGATGGCTCGAGACAGATTAAATAGTGATATGCCAATGACTGTGTATATGACGACCAGTTGACAGAAGAAGACAATCTCTAGTCGCGGCACTCGACGACCATACATGACCAGAACGAATTTCTTTCCCCCTCTGGGGTATTTTTTGTGTTAGTTTCCACGATGGTTTCTTCCATTACCGATGTTTTTGACCTACTGGGTCATTACAATCGTGTCTCGGTTGTATCATTAGTTGCTATTGGCAAATGCAAAAATCAGTGCTCGAGGCGATCCTTGTAGGACATTGCCGGTACTAAGGACACTACTTTCTGTATGCAGGCTTGATGGATCAGCCATGTGCATGTGTTGATTGGTGTCGCAGCCAGCAGAGCACATACTCCAGTTATATGTGATTAGCACCATATATCTCTTTATTATACTAGTATTGTTAGGTTAACTGTATACCTACTTGGAAAACCACACCGAAAATGTGAAAGATTTATCAAAAGAACCCATCTTACCATTAGAGACATGGCACATTGTGACCTGAACGGTGTTCACTGAGACCGGGACATCTAGACGGTGAATGGTGGGTGTTATATACACGATATCTGCTGGTGAAGACTCCTGACTGAGTTAAATATTGTTTGGAAATGTCTGACCTTGATATATTCACATGGCAAGGGCGTGGTCTTTCACCACGACATAGTGTAGTATCCTTCTTATCAACGTGTTCTAGCTGTAACATTACAGCTACACCTGGCTGTGATGTCATTTTTACCGGTTTTAGCTAGTTAACAGGTAATCGCTAGCTTGACTGCCATATGTAAAAGAAATTCAGCCGTTCAGAAAGACAACGACAACCTTCAGTATATTGTCTGGCCATGTGACCGGACGCGACTCCATCTTTAACCATTAGTCACGTGTTTAGGATGTATCCCTACAAGACACGAGACCGGCTACAGCGCCATCTTTGATCGGTTTTAGTCACGCGGTTGTACACTTACACATGTGATCGAGTGCGACGCCATCTTTAATCGGTTTTAGTCACGTGTTTCGATAGTATACCTTAGACACATGACTGGAAGCATCGTCATATTTGATCGGCTGTATCGTTATGCTGTCAGTACGCTCTGAGTCATCCTCCAGTTTTTCCCAAAGACATGTCTGAACACGTTCACGTACGTTCACTCCGCCGACAGAGCCCTGTGGTGAGTCACCCGATCGGTCACCAGCTGATGACGAAGCTGATGATAATGATGATGATGATGATTTTGTTGGTGGTGCTGGGTGATGATGATGATGGTAATCCTGATTACAGACACTACAGACGATCGTGGGTGCCGTTTGTTCAGAAAGACACCGGCAAGCTTGCCCAGGAAGCACGAATGTTAAGATTGACTGCGCTGTCCTATAATTGATAGACATCTAGCTGGTGCTACACCCGCTTCACACGCCCATGACATGGTTGTCGTTCATTCAAAATGAGAACCGCAAACTTGCCCAGCACACATGAAACTCCATAGAATGTTGAGGTTGACTGCGATGTCCTGTAATTGATAACACACGCGCGCGAGCGTGCACACACAAACACACACACACAGATGTCATGATGGTATACGAGCACCAATCAATGTTGGGGCTGTCTGCAACGTCCTGTAAATGCATTGCATCAACAATGTTGGGGCTGACTGCGACGTCCTGTAGTAGATAGACAACTAGCTGTTGATACACCTTCTTCACACGCGCATGACATGGTTGTCGTTCATTCAAAATGAGAATCGCAAACTTACCCAGCACACATGAAACTCCATAGAATACTGAGGTTAACTGCGATGTCCTGTAATTGATAGCCCACACGCGCGCGCGCATGCTAACACACATGTACATACACACACACGCGCTAGCGCACACGACATGACTGTCGTTCGTACATAATGACAATTGCAAAACTTGCCCCAGGAAGTCAGACACTCCGTAGAATACTGAGGTTGACTGCCATGTCCTGTAATTAGTAGTGCTCACACACACACATACATACACTCGGCCGTACACCCACGCACGTACACACATCTACATGCGCGGACACACACACACACACACACACACACACACACACGGTTGTCATGATGGTACAAGGGCAATCAAACAATGTTGGAGTTGACTGCAGCGTCCTGTAAATGCATTGCATTACAGCTTGACTACCAGCTGTAATAGGTAGACACATAGTACGAGGCAATCATTTGGTCGTGACATGACACGGCGAACCATGATGCATATGATTGACGTCCTGTAATAGATCAAACACACACGCACACACGTATGTACATACACACGCACGCATACACAGATGTCATGATGGCACAAGCGCAACCAATCACTGTTGGGGTTGTCTGCAACGTCCTGTAAATGTATTGCATAAACAATGTTGGGGTTGACTGCGACGTTCTGTAATAGATAGACGCCTAGCTGTTGATACACCCTCTTCACACGCACTTCGTATAGGTATATTTGAACATAGCTTATTTTTGCCTACCCAAATATTCCCTTCACAACCCCGGCTGTCACTGTGGTAATTATGTTAACGGTCAACCAGAACGCCTCAATGGGTGTGTTTATCTCAGGTAAGATCAACTCGAGCTGGCCAGCGCTGTTGTCAGCCCGCTTTAGTGTGCGTGTTTATCTCCAGTAATGATCAGAGCTGGCCGGTGGTGGGGTCAGCACGTGACCTTTTACCTGTACTCTCAGGTAAACTTTCATTCAAGGGGATGTTAGTATGTAAAAGAGGGAACAATTCTGGTTGAGTCAAGAGCCACAAATAGTCTCACTTGGCATACTGTTATAATTAAGGGGTATAACTAGGGGGTTTAATAATATTACATATTTTCATGATTATCTCGGGAAGTTATGGTTTAAATTAATGGAGACTCGTAGTTTTTTATTGACGTAACTACACGCCGCTAAACATACAAGAACAATTTGGTGTTTTATTATGTTTTTAGGGTTAATTTTTAATAAAATTCTATAGTTGTCTAGAATATTTTTATACCAGATTTTCACCAAGCGCTTAATGTTGATACATAGGTAAGGAAACCTGCCGAATTAACTATCATGGTGGAAAGTTTATTAATGCAATCCAACTATGGATCCTCGAGTTATCTCGAGAGATGAAATAAATAATTTTTTTCTGTCATACTGACTTCTATCTCCTCATCAAAGGAGGGGATCAATATGACTGGGGTTCGATCACACCACACACCCCACCACACACACACACCCCAACCCACACACTAGGACTCGAACCCGACAACTATTTGGTCTACTTATCTATTTAGCTTGCCTCGCTACCACCGCCGCCACTACCAACACCGCCGTCGCCACCACCGCCGCCAACCCTAGAACGGAAGTAGTCACCCTGAACCAAGAAAATAACCGCCAAAATTCAAAAATGGCGGTCCCCGAAGGAATCAGTTTGGTGACGTCAGAGCGTAGGATCATTACTTTTGTATAGTAAAATATTACGTCACCACGAAGGACTAAAGTCCTAAAACTCTAAGTAAATTGCGTGTCTCCTACTACTGAGGTGACGGGGAGGAGGATTAGTAGTTCTACATAGGGTAGATAAGGGAAAGGAGGAGTAGAGGAAAGAAGACGAAAAAAAAGAACGAACTTATTTTAGAAGGTTAAGAATTGGGCACACAGTGCTGTCTACATTGTGGCCATGGTTTCAACAGTCGTATGCACATTAAAATAAAAATCAGCAGCAAAAGATGGGATATGTATATATGTGATGAAAAATTATACATAATAAAGATCAACAGGTGCACTTATTATAGAAGAAAGAAAGTTTAAGGTGTGAATAGAAGCTTGTAAAGCCTACATAGAAGGTAAGCAAAGTGTTAGCACGCGAAGTAGTTTTAGCCGTTACAGACTACAGATTTAGTAAGTAGGGAAAATAAAAATGTAGACAGGAAAAGGAAAGGATAAAACTTATACATTGTATAAATAGTAACACTTACTATGTAAGGGTCAAGTTCCACGTCAGGGTTGGCTGTAATATATTCCGGAGCAAAGTATCCATGTGTGCCGCCAAGACTACGTTTGGCCAGTGTTTTTTGTTCAGGTTGCAGCTCCTTCGCCAGGCCGAAGTCTCCAAGGATGGCGTTACATTCTTCATCTATGAAAATATTGTCCAGTTTCACGTCAAGGTGCACCAAGTTGTGATTGTGTAGATAGCAAAGTGCACACGGCACTTGGATAGCATATAATTCCGTCATATCAAGGATCATGTAGCCAAGATATTCGTCCAGCGAGCCTCCTGAGTAATACTTCATAGTTATACACAAATCTGTCGGGCATGAAGTCGCATAGATACACTTTGCGATAAATGGGTGGTCCAACGATTGCATGAATTTGACCTCGAGGTTGAACATGTCCATGTTTCTTTCACGTGTCTCCTCGTTGAGCAAGGTAAACCGTTTGACTATAGATTTCT
The DNA here is from genome assembly GCA_963921405.1 of Cepaea hortensis. NCBI lineage: Eukaryota > Metazoa > Mollusca > Gastropoda > Stylommatophora > Helicidae > Cepaea > Cepaea hortensis. The sequence goes on from OY992888.1 coordinate 43,738,756, forward strand.
TGTCGGGCTGACTCTAGAGCGAGGCTAACACAATGTCCACGAACATGCCCTTGTCTAGGACCGTCTCCGAACAGAGGCTGGAGAAACAGAAGACATCTACAAGGGAGTCAATCACATCAGGACTTC